>JAJTUV010002562.1:112500-521976 GCA_021653895.1 Mastomys natalensis | reverse complement strand
AATTTGGGTTTTTTTTTTTGGGGGCGGGGGGAGGGTGTCGGTATTTGCTATATAACCCAAGCTGACCTTGAACTCAAAATCCTCCTGTCTTAACCTCTAAAGTTATGAGATTACTGGTAAGCATTACACCAGCTTTTTAATTTATTTTAAACATTTACCTTTTCCCATTTACTTAATTATATATAATATATATATATATATAATATGTAATATTTGATACATAGACACAGTGTATCATGATACAGTGATAATTTCTGCCCTTCTAAACATTTCTTTATGCTGGGGTTTTTTGGACTCCTTCAGACCGCTTCATTATAATGTATAATAATTGTACAGTCACCATGCTGTAGAACACTAGAACTAATCCTGTCCTAACTATTTTGGCAGAGTTTCTTAAACCTTCCATATCCTACCTCTCCTCACAAGCCTCCAGTAACCACTGTTTCACTCTGTATTCTAGGACACCCACTTCCTTAGCTTACATGTATGAACGAGACATGTGTGTGTTTCTCAGCATGGTTGTTAGCATTCTGTTAAACTACCTCCACAGTTACCTGGCAACAGCCAGGTATGCACCTCCCCACAGCTACTTGGCAACGCCAGGTAGCCCTGCCCACTATTATAAGAGGGGCTGCTGGCCCCTCCTCTTGCTCTCTTGCTCCTGTGACCCAAGCCTGCAGGTCATATCTGACCCTTTCCCTCTCCCCTCTCCCCCTCCACGTGGTCATGGCCGGCCACCTCTCTCTGCTCTCCCCTCTGCCCTAAATAAACTTCTCCTCGTGGAACCCTCCGCCTCGCCATTTTTCTTTTTTTAAAATAACAACAATGGTGGCTTGCTTTGTATGTGTTGTGACCTCCAGTTCCATCCCTTCAGCTCCCTCCATTTTATGAGAGAAGATAAGAGTGGGCAAAAGGATCACTTTTGTAGAAAAGCAGTCAAAGCTTAGGATAAGGTAGTCCTGAATAGCAGATGCAGATGTGTTACCAGGAACTGGTAATCAGCCACCAGAGAAAAGCAGTGATGGCAGATTCAAAGATGCACGCCATGTAGTGTGTGCACTCTGCCTGGTGTGCACCCCACTAGAACCAGTCTGCCTGGTTTCCAGTAAGGACTATTCTTCTGTGTCTCTGGGGCGCCTGTCTAACATCTTTCTCTCATTTCATTATATAACAGCATGTTAATGGTAACCACCTCATAAAATTATATTATTTAAAGAATATCTTCTTTGCATGGCAAGAATGCAATAAATTCTAGCTTTAAAAAGTCTCCATATAGGGACTGGAGAGATGGGTTAGTGGTTAAGGCTCTTGCAGAAGACTCCAGTTGAGTTCTCTGTACCAGTGGCAGCTTACAACCATCTAGAGTTCCATTTCCAGGAGAATCTGACAACTTTTGAACCTCTGAAGGCACCAGCTACAGACATAGTACACAAACTTGCAGGCAAACACTCATAAAATAGAAATAAATCTTTTTAAAGAGTGTCTCAGTGTAAATGGCCCAGTACAATTTCTTACATATATTGCCAAAGCAAGTTTGTTGATTTTCTCACCTTCTTCTAAGAAAAATAAGTGCAGTGTGTCACTTGGAGGCCTTCCAGGACTGTAAATTGGCTGGTCCTAGAAGATAAGGTTTCAGGGGCCCAGGCTCACAGAGGAAGCCACGTGATATGCAGTCAAAATAAGAGCTGTGCCAGTAGATGTCAGCAGGTAAGAAAATGTAGGCCTTGGGGGCTTGAAATTTTCACAGTGAGATAAACATTTTAAAGACATGTAGAATGCCACTTTAAAACAAAATCACAATAGGCAACAAAACAAACTATGATAAATCAGCTTGCGTTTAAATGAGCTCTTTTAGGGGCTGGAGAGATGGCCAACATTTAAAGCCATGTTCTCAAAGAGAACCTGGCTTCAACTCCCAGCACCCTCACAGGGACTCACAACTTTCCATAACTCTAATTCCAGGGATCCGATGCACTCTTTTGGCCTCTAGGGGCACCAGACACAGGTGTGCATGCAGGCAAAACACTTAAGACACATGAAATAAATTTTAAGAATTTTAATTAAAAAAAAAAACCTTTAACATAAAATATTGTTTCTTTGGGTGTAAGCATTTGGGAGGCTACGGCAGTCCCAGGTAGCCCTATACTAAAACAACTTCTCTCCTGGCTTGGAGAGTTGTTTCTGCTCTACTGCCTGTCCTCTAGGTGCTATCACTGTATTCTTAGGAGAAAACGTTTTTACCTACAGATCGTGACCCCAGCATGAGGCAGACAGAACGCATGCTTTCCAGTTAGATCCTCACACGGTCCTTACGAAATCAATCTGGGAAATGGGTTTTATTTGTTAGTAAGTTGCTAAGGAAGAGAAAGCAAGAGTACCTAATTCATCACCAGACTTGTTGCCACATGCAAAATGACTGAGGCATCTTATGTGGATTCTGACCATCTCCTATGCTGGGTGAGCATCCTGACCATTCTCCCACACGGTTCCTCTGTGAGGCTCAGATACAAGACAGATAAATGTGTTGGGAACCACAGTATGGAAATCAAAGAGAGAGTTACTCCAAGACACTGCTGCTTATGAAGTAGAAACAAAGGAAAAGTCTTCACAATCAGACGGCCTAGGAAAGGTGATAATATCCCAAAACTCAGGTTGTTGGAATCCACATTCACTCTGACAGCTGAAGCAATGAGCCACGATGCCAATGGCCCAACTTCTTTGCTTATTGGAATACTGTATGTATACAAGGCCAGTGTAGTTTGCTTCCTAAAAGCCCCAGAGATTTTTTTTTCCTTGGAAAAGTCTGTTCAGGTCCCATAGGAAAGGCCTGTGCTCTCTACCCCAAACTCATTGTATTAAGAAAACAAGAGAAGACAATTTTAACAAATACTTCAGCAAATACTTTCCATGTGTATGTCTTGTAAATTCCCTTTTTTTCTCCAGAAATGTAAAGGACCCTATTTCAATCAGCACACCATATCAATGATCAACTTTGCCAAGTGTCTGTGAAGTTTTGAAGAAATTAAGTCGCTAGTAAGTTTAGTCTCTACATAAATCACCCTGGCTCGATGCACAAGGAAGTGCCCCCTGCATTCTAATAATCACCCTTGTACCTTACAATCAATTAACTGAAAGGAACTATTTAGTTTGTGATCTGTCATTTTTTCCATTTTTAAAAGTTTAAAAGAACTGGCAGGACTAGAAACTCTCTTGTCGTGCTCTTGTTTATTGAAGATATGCACGTTAAATGTGTAAGAGAGACTCATTTCTCTGGTTGCTTATAAAATAAGAGATTGAGTTTCTGAGTTCTCTTAAAAACAAATAGGACATAATTTTTTACTGCTGCTTGCATTTCTTAAAAACTTTAGTGGTATAAAAGAGCCTTTAAGACGATATGTTTTATGATTCCATTTATATAAAACTAGCACAAGGCAAAGATGCAGAGAGAAACCACAAACAGGCATTAAGGAACTGTATAGGTAATGGAAGTGTCTTCCCAGGTTGGAGTATTGTGATGGCTTCATGTTGTGTTAAACTTTACCACTGTGTACTGAAAATATCTAGCTCTGGTGTGTTGGGAAGTTAAAAGAGGATACTTTAAGGAATTTGCTACATAACAGGTATCCAATATTTGCTAATTCCCTCTCCCTGGTGATGCCTGAAGAGTAATTGTACCCACTGCCCACCAGAGTTGTATTTGCTGTGTCATAAAATGCAGCAAGTGCAGCTGTAGCTTTAGAACTTGCTGTTATCCCCACTACTACCGTCTCCTTTCTCTCTCTTTCCCTTCCCTGCCAAGCGCCAATTTCCTTACTTAGATATACAATCATATCTCTGTACTTTGCACATCCCATTATTGGTGTTCTGTGTGTGTGTGTGTTGTGTGTGTGTGTGTGTTTTGTGTGTGTGTGTGTCTTGATGTGTTGGTGTCTGTGTGTGTGTGTGTGTGTGTGTTTGTTGTGTGTGTGTGTGTGTGTGTGTGTGTGTGGTTAGTGAGGGCTGCACTCGCTGTGTAGGCATGCACGCAAAGGACAGAAATTGACATCTGGATGTCTTCCTCTATTGCTTCTCCATCTTTTAATTTGTTATCTTTTCAGACAGGGTCTCTCGCTGACCTGGAGCTCACCATTTCTGCTACTGGTGAATAGCAAGCTCCCAGGCGCTGCCTGTTTCCGTGCCTGAGTACTGCAGTTACAGATGTTTGCCCACCACACCCAGCTCTGTGTGGCGCCAGGAATCCGCAAAAAGCTTTTGCAGCAGTCGCTTTACCTATGGGGCTGTTTCCCCAACCACTGGAGTGTGTTTCTGAACTAATCTGTAATTATTTTGATTATTTTAAAGTTATGTAATATTTCTAAGACTAGAGAATATTACATAAAACTCAAATTTATCACATCTTAATATTCTGTTACGCTTCATAACTCTTCAATTAGAAAATTTGTGAGTTATTTTGGCAGTAAAGTATGATAGAGACAAGGTTCAGTCTTCTTTCCATTCATAACATACACAATAACTGGCCATTTTCATTGGCAAGACATGTAGGCATTGTGTAGAAGTGATGTCATCGTCTCATGACATAAGACAGAAGAGCTCGTTTTAGGGCACCTTTTCTACCATTAATATAAATAACATTCCTATCCCCAGTGCAGGGGCATTCACTCATGGTTTCAGTTTTTGAAATGTAAAGCTACCGTGGTCAGTCCATCTAATACTTAAGATATACTCATTAGTATTTTCTCCTGAAATGATGGGCAAACCAACAGAGGGTATAGGTAATAGTAAGTCCCTTTTATATTATCAATATGCATTAGTTGGGGGTTAGTTTAAAATAAAATATTGGGCCTTGGAAAGTGACTCACTCAGTAAAGTGCCTCCTGTACATGCTGAGGACCAGAATTTGGATTCCCAGCACCCATGCAAAGGCCAAGTGTGGGATGTGTGTCTGTAAGTTCAGGGCTAGGGAACTAAGTGAGACAGATCTCTGGAACTCAATGGCTGGGAGTCGTCGATGAATTCCAGGTATGGTGAGAAACCTCGTCTAAGAGTGAGATGTGAAGATGGATGTGATGATGTATGGGTGGTGATATGATGGTGGATGGTGGATGTGGTGATGGTGATGACAGAGAGCAACCAAGTGAGACACCAGATCTCTGGCCTCCATAAACATGCTTGCAAATGAACAAACACACATATGCCACACATGCACACTAATATGTACAGGACAATCAGAAGTCTTTGTCATCCTCCCCTTTAGCACTTTATCCTTTCTCTTTAGTCTGCCAGCTTTCCCCTTTCCTTTTCAGTGACAAGGACTCAATGTAGGTCAGTCTGCCTGTAACCCATGGCAATCTTCCTGCCTCAGACTCCCAAGTGCTGGGATTGTAGTTATGACCCATCATTAAAGAACTTCATCCCTGTGTGCCCTCTTGTCTGGTCAGAGTCAAACACTCCCTATCCAGCTGCGACACTCACTATACAGTGTAAAGATTTAAATGATGCACTTTCTCTATACATGGTTTGCTTCCTTATAGGATAAGTTTTCCAGAATTTTATTATTTAGTGGCAGCCATATTTTTGCCTGACAATAGACAGGTCTAGAGTCCTACGTTAAATCTCAGGGGCCTCCGTCTTCATCAAACCCTTCAGGAATCCTTCAGACACTGGTTAAAGCTCTTAGAATGATGGCTATTCTCTTTCCTGGCAAGACTTCTTTTTCTTGTATTTCTTGATCTGTAATTCTCCCCACTCCCTTTTCTTTGCATCAATCTTTTATCTCCTCACAGGCATTTGTTTTAGAATTAAATAGTCACTGTCAGCTGGGCTTTCTTTTAGTATCTTTTTCTGGGTCCTTTCTCTTGGAGCCTCAACCATCCACCAGTTCCTCCTTTTGGTTCCTTTCCTAAGTCAAATTAACAGTGATTTATTAAAGCTGACTCAAGAAGGAGATGAAAATAGTTCTATCGTCAATAAAGGGATCAAGTCCATAGTATAAAAATCTTCCCTAAAAAAAAAAAAAAAAAAGAAAGAAAGAAAGAAAACTCTTCTGGCCCAAATGCTTTTTATAATGCTTGGTGGTTCCTTTTGTGTAGAAAGAAGTCTATTAGTGTAACTTAATTAAACATTTTCTGTATGTTTAGGAAAGTAAGAGCAAACCTGAAGTGTATCTGGTTCAGCCTCTCCTTTGGAAATGAGTGTTCATGAGTGGGGTTACCAGTACTGGTCTCCCTTGCAGGTGTGCACCTCCTCTGCTGTGTGCTCTAAGCTCAGGGTGCTATTAGGAAGCTTATCAGGAGTAGAAGCAGACAGATCTCTGTGAGTTCAAGACCAGCCTGGTTTACAGAGCTAGTTCCAGGATAGCCAAGGCTACACAGAGAAACCCTGTCTCAAAAAACAAAAACAAGCAAATACCCACAAAGGAAAGAAAAGAAGAAAAAAAGGAGAAGGAGAAAGAAGGATAAGAAGAATAAAACAGAAAGGGAGGAGAAAGAGGAAGAGGAGAAGAAGAAGAAGAGGAGAGGAGGAGGAGGAGGGGGAGGAGGAGGAGGAGGAGGAGGAGGAGGAGAGGAGGAGAGGGAAACCCTGCTTATCGGAGCTCATTCTTGAGCTATGTAAATCCAACAGCCTTATCAGGAGTAAAGCTGGTGTTCTCACCACCACCATCGTGACTCAGGAGTCATTGTATAACATTGGAGTGGTAAAACAAAACATCAAAAAACAATTGGGAGGTTTGAACTTAATTTGTATGCTCAAAAAAATAGCCGGAATATGAGAGAACTTACATGTATTCTTCACGTAGCTTCTCCTAACCTTAACATCTTACAGAATCATACCACACAGAGCCAGGAACTTCGCATCAACTGAGACCTTCCCTTTAAGTTTCGCCACTGACTTCCCACTGAGACTTCTCTGTGTTCCATAATCTTATCGGGATCTCATTGGCATTCAGTTCATTAGTTGTCCTTGGTCCCCTGCAATCTGTACTGTTCCTCTAGTATGTTTTTCCCACAATCTTGATACATGTGAACTGTGTACAGTATTTGTCAGACAGCTCTCAGTTTTGAGTCTGATGGTTTTTGTCAGCAAAGCTAGGCATGTTAGCTGAGAGTGCTATGGAGTGGTCTTATGTCCGCACTCTGTCACAGCAGTTTGTGATGCTGATGTCACCGTACTCAACCATAATCACTAGGTTACAGTGGTTTTGCCAAGTTTCTTTCCTTTGAAAGCAGTGTTTTTTTTTCTTTGTAATTAGTAAACATCTTCACAATTATATTAGAATGATGTGAACTTTGTTCCTCCTACCTAGTCACCCAGCATCACACAGCAAGCACTTCACTGACTTCTCCCCAGGCCCCACCATTTCTTTTTTAATCAATTTTTATCAGATAACTCATGGAAAATCACTCTATTTTATTGATTATAATTCAATATCTCATTGTTGTTTTTCTAGGTTTGACTATTTATTATACTTTACGGTTTATGACTAAATGCCGTGTTTTGCTGTTCTCATTTTCTAGATGCTCCTTCAAGTTGGCATGTGCTTTTGTTTGTTTTTACTTCTTGGACCATTTTCTTATTTTCTGGCATCACGACATGTTCTTTGTTCTGGGCCTGTAATCAGATGTTTCTTCAAGGAATGCTTGTTCTTTTGGTAATCAAACAGTGCTTAGAAAAACCAAGATGGGAAAGAAGATCTGGAATCGAATTTGCATTAGTGAAGTTGTAGGTATGTACAGTCCATGAACCAGCCATTTCACCCCATGTGACGGGAATGTCTTGAAGAAACTCTTTGCTTATGTGCAGGTGGAGTCATACACAGTTTTAATAGCACAAAACTGAAGACAATGAAGCAGATGCAAATCAGTAAGAAAACAGGGAGAAACCACGGCAGGTCCCGAGACAGAATGCTCCAATTCAATGAACACAAACAAGCTACGTAGCTGCACATCAACACGGATAATTGCCAGATACGTAATTTTTAATAAAAAAGATACAGAGGTTCCACTAATATAAACTCCAGCAATAAAACTGTTCTTAACGATATGTCAGTGACAAGAAAGAAAGGGACTGGGGACTATAAAGTCCAGGATAGTGATTACAGGTTGGAGATAAAATACTGTCTCTGGGCTTCAGAGGTATTGACAGTATCGTGTTTCTTAGCTGACCACTGAGTTAATGCCAGGTCATTTTACTTACAAATATATGCAAAATATTGCATCATTAGAAAGGAGAAGAGAAAGGGGGAACTAAGGGGAAAGGAAAGAAAATAAAGGATAGGGGAAAGAAAGAACATGGGCCACCACGGGACAAAAGGTCATTCCTGTACAAGATGTCTTAAGATGTGGGTGGTGATTTAGATCCTGATACAAGTGCCTGCATAGTTCTCACTGAATTACTGAATGTCTCAGAGCCTTGGCATCACAGTAACGAAACCGAAGTGGTGTACTCCATACCGTCTACTCACACTGCTACTCTGAGAATAAAGGGAAATATTCATACCTATGTGCTAGAATCTCCACAACAGCTGGGGGCTAGTGAGATGGCTCCGCAGTTAGTGTGCTGGCTGCTACAGGACCTGAGTCCACTTCCCAGTCCCCATGTTACGCAGCTCACAACTGCCTGTGACTTCTGTTCTAGAGGTTCTGACACCTTCTTCTGGCTTCTGCAAACACACACACATACGCGCGCGCGCACACACACACACACACACACACACACACACACACACACGTGGCACGCAAATCTTTAAAAGGGCAGTAATTATTTGGTTTTGACAGGCTGAAGATGACCTTCAACTTCTGATCCTTCTAACTTTTACCTCCTGAGTGTCGGAATTACAGGCACGAACCTCCATGCTTGGTTTTATGTAGTACTGGGGACCATTCATGCTAGACAAGCTCTACGATAGATCCCTAGCTCGTTTTAAAATGTATAAAGAAAATAAAATTAATACCCAAGTTCTTCATTTGCTTCCTAACGCTAGACTCCATGTATTTCAATCTCTGTGTATGCTGTCATGTTTGTGACTAGCTCACATCCCTCTCATTCTTTCCTCGATGAACACATAAAGCAGAAGCCAGGTGCTCTGCTGAGCCCTCTCAGGGAGGGGCATTTCAACACACTGGGAGAAGAATGACTTAGCTAGGATATTCTGAAGTCTCAGGTTGCAGAATCCAAGGGCTTTCCTTGCCTTGGAAGGGCAAGGCTGGTCTGCTCTCAGGTGGTCATGGGAGAAAGCATGCACAAGGGCCTTGTCGATGGACCAGTTCCATTTTGGGGACATAGTCTGTGAGCACGTTGGGCATTTGGAGTTGACAGTCTGCTGCTTACATCTCTAGTGGTCCCCACCTGTATACATATGCACATGCCCTGACTGCTCTCTACCTCCCCAGCTAAACTCTGTCCTGTATGCACTGTCACACTATCCTGCCTCCATAGCTCCCCACCCTCCTTATTGGAAAACAAAAGGAAGATGCCCTGTGTAGATTATCTTCAATGCCCAATATGGCAGAAAATAACTACAACACCTGCTAATCAAATAAAGAGACCTTGGTGCTACAAGCAAACCCTCAACCACGAGGCAAGCTTCACTAAGCAAATCTTCAAAGAAACCCAGTCCTACTGAATCTTGCTCTGAAAGAAAGTGAATAAATGCAGAGATGGTATGCGTTAAGTTATGGCCAACTTCAGACCACCCCCAGATGAAAGATGTCTGTCCTCCAGATCACAACCTGATCTACTTCATACATGTATGGTATTCCTCTTTATCACATCTTCAATACTTATATCTCTGCCTGAGACACCCTGAATTTGATATACAAATCAGCTTTCTAGATCTTGAACTTAAACTGTGTTTCTTGTCTACGTCTGGATAATATCCATTCTTGGGAACTGAGGTTAAGTTGAGCCATAATATAGACACACACAAAATGACTGGAATATATGCTACTTTCAACAAACAAGATTATTGTCTTAGTTAGGGTTTTATCACTGTGGACACCATGACCAAGGCAACTTTTATAAAGACAACATTTAGTTGGGGCTGGCTTACAGGTTCAGAGGTTCAGTCCATTATCAACAAGGCAGGAGCATGGCAGCGTTCAGGAAAGCATGGTGCAGGAGGAACTGAGAGTTCTACATCTGCATCTGAAGGCTGACAGCAGAAGACTGGCTTCCAGGCAGCTAGGACAAGGGTCTTAAAGCCCACACCCACAGTGACACACCTACTCCAACAATGGCACACCTCCTAATAGTGTCACTCCCTGGGCCAGGCATATACAAACCATCACAATTATGAATTAAATCATCAGTTTTGTGGAAGGAAAAGAAGAAAATCCATAGAGCGTCTTCCTTTGTGTGGCACACAGTGTCACATACTCAGACAATTGTTATTGGCTTAACTCTGTGGTCTATATGGAGTAATACACAATGTGACCTGGAGACAGGAGACTTTGGAATACCCAAGAGTCTATTATTCTCACTGTGTGACATCAGAATAGCTTAAAACTGCAGTCCAAGGTTTGGAGGTGCGTTGTTTTAATTTTTTTCTGGAAGTTGTGAAATTGCATGACCCATAACAATATTTTGGACATTGCAATTTTAGATTCACCAAACAGTGAGATGCTTACCTTCTGATGTGGTCAGTATGAAGGAAATAAATCCTGCTGGGCATGTTGGTGCCCATCTTTAATCCTAGCATTCGAGAGGCAAAGACGGGCAGATCTCTGTGAGTTAAAGACCAACCTAGTCTACATAGTCAAGGCTACATGAGACCCTTTCTCAGGTTAGAAAAAGAAAGACAGATAGAAAGAAGGAAAAAGGGAAGAAAAGGAGGGAGGAAGGGAGGAAAGGAAAAGAAATATGTATTCTCGTTGGTTTGGTTTAAATTAATAATTATTTTTATTTTAATTAAAATCTAATTATATTACTACTCCTTCCCTTTTTCCTTCTAACCCTTCCTATATTTCCTCTCTCCACATCTCCCATATCATCCTAGTCCCTCTCAAATCGGTGACCTCTTTTTAAATTATTATTCTCTCTCTCTCTCTCTGTGTGTGTGTGTGTGTGTGTTTGACTCTGTGTCTTTGTCTCTCTCTTCTCCAACTCACTGTCTCTGTCTATATCTCTCTGTCTCATTCTCTCAGTATCTGTCTCTGTCTCCCTCCCCCCCACCCCCCCCCCTCTCTCTCTCTCACACACACACACACACACACACACACACATTACAACCTGGTGGGTTCATTTGGCATTGCTTGTATGTATCTCACTTCAGGCCTGACTACTTTATACTGGATAATCAATTAGAAGGCTCATCTGGAGGAGAGTCATTAGTTGCCTATGGTTCTTTGTCTAGTAGGTGGGTCCTCCATGGGACTTCCCCCTTCTGTGTCAACTTGTGTATTGGTATTGTCGTTATTTTGGTCTTGTTTAGGCAACCATACTGTTGAGATATGAATGTAGCTTCTCTGTCATTTCTAGAAGACAATCTCACAGCAGACTTCCTGGTTCTCTGGCTCTTACGCTATCTTAGCCTTTCCTAACGTTCCCTGAGCCCTAGGTACAGAAGTTATGCTATAGATGTATGTATCTGTTGGGACTGTGATGCCTGTGGTCAGGCGATCTCTGCATTTTGATCGGTTGTCGTTTTCTGTAATGATCTCTGTTTGCTATAGTAAGTTTCTTTGGTGCAAAGTGAGAGCCACACTTACCTGTGGACATAAGGATAAGTTTTACAATGCAGTTAGGAGCTATTCTGTTCTAGTAAAGTGGCAGTAGTAAGTTCTCCTCTATGCTCCATGATCTCACTAGCTCCAGGGAGTTGCTTTGTTTCTAGTAATAGATATGATTTCCCTCTTGTTGAGTCTTGGGCCTTCAGTCCAATTAGACAACTGTTGGTTATCACCCAGCTATGTGTGACACTCTTGCATCTTTGGATATATTGCTATGGTCATTGCTGTTGTCCAGAGGCGCCACAGATTCATTGGACTATTGATTGCTTTCCTCCACAGACATTTTGCACAGTACCTTCTGGTACCATGAAAGCTAGATTCCGGGAGCTTTCATGTTAGATCCAGTTCTAGTCTTCAAGGTCCTGTGTCCAAAATGCACAGTATTTTCAGCAATAGGGACCTACCTTTAATCTCGAAAAGGCTACCAAGGGCAACAGCAATGGCCTATATTATTTTAGGAGTTACTTTGAGTACCCTGACCAACTGCAACAATGGAGGTTTCTCATCCCAGGTAACGGGGGTCTTGGTAGCTAGTGAGTGGCTCTTGTGGGGAGCATTGTCAGCCCAAGTGGCATGACGTCATGTTATACACACATGCACACTCATTTGCATACACACATATGTTTATATTTTGGGAAAATATGTAATATGATTCCTTAAGCCTTTATCAAACATCCTTAGTATTGCTTATCCCTACTCTCTCCTGTCATATTTCTGTATTGACCTCTCTCTCCTGTCCCAGTTAAAACACTCCTCTCCATTTCCCCCTTCATATCACCTATGTTCTGGCCTCCCTCTCCCACCATAGTTCCTTTATATTTTCCTGGTTTCTGTGGTTATCCCAAGTTGTAGAGTCACATCTGAAGATTTGGAACTAGGAACCACAGGTGAGAGAGAACATGCAACATTGTATTTCTGGATCTGGTTTACCTCCTTCATTATATTATCCCATCCATTTACCTTCAAATCCCATGATTTCATTTTTTCTTTACCGTATTTCACCATGTATATTTCAACATTTTCATTATCCTTTTATCTTTTTAAGAACATTTAAGTTGTTTCCATTTCTAGGCTACTGTGAATAGAGCCGAGATGAACATTGTTGAGCAAGAATCTGTGAAGTAGGATGTTGAGTCCTTTGGGCATAGGCCAGACAGTGGTACCAGGTGGGTCATATGATAGATCTATTTCCTAAAGGAGTCTCCATATTGGTTTCCAGAGTGGCTGCATCAGTTTGCATTCCTACCAGCAATACCTTGGCGTAAACCTAAGGAAGGACATAAAAGGTTTCTAAGTAAAAACCTCAAATCTCTGAAGAAAGATTGAGGAAGACATTAGAGGATGGAAAGATCTCCCACGTTCATGAATTGATAAAATTAATATTGTGAAAACTACTGTCCTGCCAAAAGCAAGTTTACAGATACAATGTAATCCCAACCAAAGCACCCACAACAGTCTTCAACAAAAAAATAGAAAACTAACAACAACAAAACTACTCATATGGAAACAAAAAATACTCTGGGAAGCCAAAGCAACCCTGAGCGAAAAAAAAAAAAAAAAAAAAAAAAAAAGAACAATATTGGAGGAATTTTCATTCCAGAATTCCAGATATATTATAGAGCCATAATTATAAAACAGTATAGTATTGGTGCAAAACCAGAAATGCAGATCAGTGGGAAAAAACATGAGTGCAAAACATTAACGTAACATCCAGATATTTCACAAATGAGCCAAATACACATGCAGCCGGAAAGACCAATGGTACCTGAAAGTTGGATGTTCTCCTCCAGAAGAGTGCAAGTAGACTCATATTTGTCGTCCTGCACAAAAGCTAACTGCAAGCGAAACAAAGACCTCAAGTTAATGCCTGAAATGCTAAACCCACCAGAAGATGACAGGCAGTACCCTACAAGATATAGGTGTAGGAAAGGACTTTCCGAACAGGACTTAATGCCCAGGAATTAATGCCAACAGTTGACAAGTGGGACCTCACCAAATGAAGTCCTTTACTCTTAAGAAGCTTGTCGTTTCCTGTAGGTAATATTTTCTTTGACCTTGATCCTAAGAACCCATATGATGGAAGGAGAGACCTTGAAAGCAAGTGTTACGTTACTTTCTGCTTTACTCCTCTCCCGGGATCCCTAGTATTTTCTAATGAAAAACTTCATTCTTTAATATGTTGATTGTAGCTGTTATGAAACTGACTTCATAGTTCACTGAGAGATTATAACTGGCAGCTTGAAGAGCACAGATGTAAATTATGTGTTAGTACACAAGTAGAAGAAGACAGATGTAAAATACATGCTAGTACACAAATACAAGAGCAAGCAAACTGAGAAACTAGAGGAAAAACAAAGGGACTTAGCTCAAAATGTAATCCTACATAAGTAAATGATGTGTGTGCTCTATTTCCGATTTTTAAACATACTTTGAAAGTGTTATCCTGCTCCTAAACTGTAAGATTTATGGGCCCAGAAGAGTATTTCTACTAGTACACTGGAAAACCTCTCGATAGTGGTGTATTTGTACAGTTATCTATAAATTGCCCAAGTTAAAGTTATCTTGAGTTACTCAAGATGGTTGCATTTCAGATTCATACACATTGTAGCATAGTCTGCATCAAGCTGAAGAAATCAGAAGATATGACCTGTGTTCTAACTCACTGTTACCCTGAAGAAAACATTTCATTTCTTTTGGAGTCTGTCCTCTCATTTGAAAAACTACAGAGATTTTTAAGTTCTCTTCTGAAAAAATAAAAATCTTTCATTCTTTTTCAGTCTACAAGGAGTTTTGATTGTTCTCTCTCTCTCTCTCTCTCTCTCTCTCTCTCTCTCTCTCTCTCTCTCTCTCTCTCCCTCCCTCTTCATTATGTTAAGATGAAGGAAATAAATCCACAGTATTGACATTAGTGATGAATAGGGTGATTCATTGAGCATGCTTCTTTATTTCCAGGAATATAACTATAAGTCATTTTTCATTTTTCATTAATTGTTGATTGGGCGTGGTGCAGTTTAGTTACTGTAGCTTCAGGAGCCTTTCCAAGTGAAGAAAGGGGGGTTATACTGGTCTGAACCTGTACCACTAGATGTGTCCATATTCCATGGTAGCTACATGGCTCATGCTGCTGCCAGGTAACTCAAAGAACCATGTTTGGTTTATGTTTACATGTGAAAAAAAGATCTGTTTTTCCAACCACAATTATTCATTTCTGTTAGTTAGTCATTGTAACTATCCATGCTCCAGAATGAGATGTGACTAAAGATTTGGTGTTTTTGGCTCACTGCAATCTTGGAAAATTCCTATGAGATCAAAGACTGCAAGAGACTCTGCTCCAGCCATGTGGAGCTATTTTCAGATCTCTGAAAGCCCTTTGATCATTCTTGCTTGTTATGTGTGTCTTTGTGTATGTATGTCTGTATTTGTCTGTATGTGTGTCTGTGTCTATGTCTGTGTCTGTATGTGTCTCTGTGTGTGTCTGTGTGTATGTCTTTGTGTGTGTCTGTGTCTATGTCTGTGTCTGTGTGTATGTCTGTGACTGTGTGCCTATGTGTGTGCATGTATGTCTGTCTGTGCATGTGTCTGTGTATGTCTGTGTATATGTCTCTCTGTGTGTATATCTGTGTATATGTATGTCTGTGTGTATGTCTATGTGTGTTTATGTGTATGTATGTCTGTGTGTGTGCATGTGTGTGTATCTCTCTGTGTGTCTTTGTATATGTCTCTGTGTGTGTATGTCTTTCTATGTGTATCTGTGTGTGTATGTCTGTCTATGTGTATCTGTGTGTGTGTCTGTCTATGTGTATCTGTATGTGTGTGTGTGTGTGTGTAAATTTTTAAATATAAATGAGATAATATGATGAACTGCATTTATGGATTATTGGGCTTCAGTTGTGGCTGGTGTCCGGCCATTCTTGTTTCAGCTCTGCCAGCTAGCCCTCAAATGCTCCAATGATTAGCTTTATCATTTGTAGGGTAAAGCCTACATACATTGAAATATACAAGTCTTAATTATTTTGACAACTATATATAAGTGTGTACCTACATGCTTATTACATTTCTATCTCATGAGAAAGAGGACTTACTCCCGAATCTCCGGAGGCAAGCCATCATTTGTTTTCATCTTACATTATTTTTTACCTATTATATAACTTAATATGAGTGGAATTTAAAGTGGATATTCTTTAGTATTTGGCTTCTGTCCTAAGCATCATTCATATTATTCTGTGTTTTGGCAGAGGAATTCATTCTTTGTATTGCTGAGTGATACTGTACCATAAAGTGTTTACCCCTTCTCCTCTTGATGCACTTAGGTGCTTTTCTATTTTTGTACCCTTGCAAAGAGATCTGCAGTGAACATGCTTGAATAAATCTTTTTGTGAGCTTAAGTTATCTTGAATAAATACACAGACATACGCACACACAAACATACACACACATAGACACACACACAGAGAGACACACAGAGAAAGACACACACAAACACACACAGACATACACACACATAGACTGTACTTGCCAATCTGAAGGTAGCTGTGCTTTTAACTGTCACGAAGCTGCCAGTCTTGTCAAGGTGATTATATCATTTTATATTCCTGTCAGCAACATAACTGAGCTCTAATTATTCCACATCCTATCAATAGTTGAGATTATCACTCTTAAATTTTAGCTGTTCAAACGGGCATGGAGTAATATAGTAGGGAAATTGGCGTTTCAGACACAACTTAGCCTGCCTTTAGACTCAGTTTTTTTTCATACACAAAACAATAAAATAAGACTTAGGATTTAAAGGAAATATGTATTTGAGGGGCTTTGTAAAGTGTGACTCTGGAATCAATGCAAGCTAGTCCTCAAATCGACAGGAGCTGAGGTACAAGGTGCTCAGTGCACCACAGGACATAAATACAGAATTAGCCAGGTCAAGCTGAGAAATAAACCGCATTGCTTTTAAAGCCCTTTCCTTTTGGGATATTGCTTATCCTTCTTGTAAGTTAGTACAAAAATGTAACTCCAGAGAGTTAAACAACTGACACTCCACAGTTTATGACTTTAATCATTCTTTGTATCTGTTTCTCAGATTTGCAGTAAATGGGAAGTTACACATGAGATGTTCATAGCCCCACATTCTTCATGGGTGTGTAAATGCACATCTCTTGTCCCTCTGAGGAGATATCATTATCTTCAGGGATGATATCCAATCAGGGTTACAGAAGCTTTCAACCATTGTTACTCCTTGTTGTGGATAGCCTCAGCCTTGTATCTTGATCCTAGTTCCCAGTGGATAGCCCCAGCCTTGTATTTTGATCCTAGTCTCACTTTCCTGGGAAGGGCTGCAGAGGATGATTGAATCTGTACACAGGTGACGTCTTGTAAACCTTCTGTCCAATTAAAACCAGTAAAATAAAGGCTAGAGCCAGAGATTGGGCAGTAGAAGGAGAGGCAGAGAAAAAGGCTTAGGGGAGTAGAGAGTGAGAGGACCTCTATATAAAAGGAAGAAGCAGGAGGAAGTCGAAGCAGAAGGAAGCCGGCGGTTAGAATGAAGCCAATGACAGAGGAGCCATAACAGGATGCAGCCTGGATAAACCACAAATTATAAGGGATCTCATAGCCGGGGATTAGAGTAGTGTAGTGGTAAATCTGCCCAATCTAGGCATGCTATTTATACCATTAAAAAAAAAAAGTTGTGTCTTCCTTTACTGGTCTCCTTTGGGTAGGAGATCTTACAGCGACAAATTTGGCGGTTTAAATAATTTCTTCTACTATAACTCCTCCACCAACAGCTATATTACATCTTCATAATTTAACTAAATGATTACATCTATTGATAACCAATGATAGCGGACACACAAGATTTATTTTTATTTATGTGAGTACTTGTGTATGACCTTGTATGCATGAGTATCTGCAGAGACTAGAATAGTTTGTTAAATCTGGAACTGAAGTTACAGGTAGCCTGAGATGCCCAACATGGGTGTGGGGAGCCAACCTTGAGTCCTATGAAAGAGTACCAGGTGCTCTTAACTGCTGAGCCATCTCTTTATCTCTGTATCTAATTTGAAGCACAGCGTTAATGCTAATAGGAGTGGCATTTGGGGGCTGGAGAGATGTGTAAAAATAATTCCTATGCAGGGCTGGTGACCTGAGTTTCATCCTCAGAACCCACGATGGAAAAAGAACCAAGATCAGAAGATTATTTTCTAGCAATGTCCTTTAATAATGATAAGTGTGATACATATATAACATATAATAATTTAAAGTGATTGGCATTTGAGTGGATATTAGTGCACCTGTAGAATCTAAAGAGAAGTACTGGGCAGACCTAGTCCCTAAAGGACTGTAAGCACAGCACATTGGCTTCAGCATTTACTTTTGGAAGGACAATCTTGTTGTTCTCCACCTGCAAAGAAATGTGGTTAAAATTTACAGCATGGAAAACAATTTCCTTGCAACACGGGCACTAAGTTCTTGTGGATAAGAAAAATACTGCGTTCTCTTGCTGAGTGTGCTCTACAGAGTTTCTTTGGCCTCTCTCTATTGACTTCTGACGGAGGCTTGTTTTCTCTGGCCATTTAGATAGCCTGATTTTGAGTTAGAACCTGGAGGTTGAGCGGTATGCAAAGACCCTGTGTGGAAAGAAAGGATGTAACTTACACTTCCGCATCTGGCATCTTCGGTTGCCAACCTTTGGGTGTTAATGATGGGCTTATAATCAGTCACATCTCTGACGGTAACTGCCCTGTTACACATCTCCTCCGTACTCCACATGCCACTATGAATTCACACACTTAAGTAAATGTCTGTATCTTTTAGCATTGATCAGTCTTCTCTTTGACCACGAGATGCTCCTGAGTACCAGACAGGCAGGAAGCATTCAGGCGTTAGACTCAGAGGGAATTGTCCTCCAATTAATGACAGATGATACTTCTCTAGCTTTCTCATCTTTTGACAAGTACAACTCAAGGCTTGCTGTACTCTTATCTTCCAGAGTCACCCAGTAGCCATGAGCTCTCCCTCCTCTTTATTGTATTCTCTGCTTGCTTCCTGCTCTTCTCAGACATGCTGTCCCCCATTCAAACTCTGGATTTGTATGTCTAAATAAACTACCAGCTCTCAGTCTAAGTCTTGGGGCTGCTCTGAAGAAATACATCAGGGCTAACTCCCTACCAAGCAGAATCACTACTAAAATAATGTGGGTGGACATAAGGAAATATTCTGATGTTCGAATGTCCTCTCTGACATTCAATACTGCTAAAGAGCTACAATTCATTTAGTTTACTTGGTATTGTCCTAGGGGTGTTTGTTTGTTTGTTGATATGGTCTCATGCGATCATGTTATATAGTTCAGCCAGACCTGAAACCCTGTGGCTCAGGCTGACCTTTAGCACACAACGACCCTTCTATCTCAGCCTCCAGAGTGGTGCGATCCCAGGGCATGAGCCACCCTTCCCAGCTCCTGAGATGTTATTTGTAGAGCATTCTCTTCAGGTAAAGACCTGTTTTAATAAATAATCCCCAGACTAAAGAAATGTGTCTCATATAATTGTAT
Source organism: Mastomys natalensis (assembly GCA_021653895.1). Classification (NCBI taxonomy): domain Eukaryota; kingdom Metazoa; phylum Chordata; class Mammalia; order Rodentia; family Muridae; genus Mastomys; species Mastomys natalensis. The sequence continues at coordinate 502,707 of JAJTUV010002562.1, read as the reverse complement.
TGAAATGGTAACAGCTAATTGACTTCTCAAAGAAAACCATTGTTTTCTACTATACTGACTCATGCGTTAAAAGAAATCTTTAAGATGTTGATCTTTTGATTTTCCTCTTTTGGAGTGACAGAGTTAATTTTGCTGATGAGGAATGGTTGATACTAGGTCACAGGTGTAAACTGATAAGTTACTAGAGTCCCATCATCCACTCCTACCCCACCCCCACCGACATTAACAGTTAAAATACTCTGGAAGATTTGGGCTTATGAACTTATCTTAGGTTGATAAGCTTGCTGATGCTTTCCACATAATTATTTAGGTCAACAAGAGTATCAAAGAGCTGAAGAGGTGTCAGGGCTATGTGGCTCAGAGTCTGCTCGCACTAACACCCCCAGGTCAAGATCCAGAGATTCCGCTTGATATTTAATTTCATAGCCTCCCTTGCAATAAACATCTTCCAGTGCTTTTGACTTTAATTGTATCAATGTCTTCTAGTGCCACGAAGCTGTCTCAGGATCTTTCCAGAGACGATTTTGAGGTCAACCATGTATCCCACAAAGATAGCAACTGGTTGGTGCACAGATTTTGTGAATATCCATTTTGGAGGAACTCAATTCGAAGACTTCAGTGATGTCTCTGTAGCCAATTTCCTTTTACACATAACTCTCCTTTTCCTCTCCTCCTTTTCCAGCAAGGGTTGAGAAATGTCCGTTGGTTATTCTCCTTCCACAGACCCTTCACTGCTTCTCTGCTGCCTCCTTTGTCTTGAGATCCTGACCTCTGTGGAGTGTGCTGCTGGAGCTTCTTTGTGCTCTGGCTTGTAGGACAAGAGAACTGTCTGGATAGTCACTCCATCCTTCTCTGTCTCACTGTGATTCTGACAGCGATGTTATCTACCCCTGGTGTTCCTTCCTGGCTCTGCTTACCCAGGCTCTGGGAACTGTTCTCCCTGTTCTGTCCCTCAGACTTGTGGAGTTGGAAAGGAGAAACAGTGATGAACTCTGAAGACCAGATGGCACCAGCCCTTGAATTTTAGGATATCAGAGTAAATAGGGGGAGAGGGAGGAAAATGTGCTGGGGTAGTAAGAGCACATGAGAAAACTTCAGAGTTAGGAATGGTCGCCGGGGTTTAGAAAGTCCTGTTTGGGAGGAACAACACTCGGGATAAGTTCAGATTCAGATCCTCCTTCAGGCAAAGAGTTTATTCAAATGAATAGAGCAAGACTCTGAGGTAAAAACGTTAACCTGTTCAGGGAGAATAAAAAATATGTTCTTTTAAGGTCCCTAATGATGGTAGAGGGAAGGGCAAATCTCACGCCACAGGAACTGGTTCCAAAGTTGGCTCTTCTAAACCAAATAATCTAACTAAACTAAAAAACACATGTTCTTTTTTAGTATATATTAAACTATCATATGTATTATTTCAGCCTGAGGTCTGGATACTTCTGGATATGGTGTGCATCTGGAAGAACAATGGGTCCCCTTAGTCTTCAATGTGATGGCAGTCACTACTCATGCCTGTTGGTCTGTTTTTAGGCGTTGTTCTCTGGAAGGGTCCATTCAAGGAGGTTTGTATGTCAGGAATTATAGATGGGCATGTCACAAGCTTCTGCCTATGTGACGTGACAGAAACTCTTGGTCATCAAAATGGGAAGATGCATAAATTAGGTATGAGAGATTCTTGTATGTGATTACAAGAGGAATATTGTGTGATGGGTGTTATGTGAAATCATGTGTCACTCTTGGAACACCTTGCTGGGAAGATTATATATATATATGGATTATATTAATATGGATTATATATGGATTATTATTAAGATTATATATATATGGATAAATATATATATTTGGATATTTTCTTCATTTGCATTTCAAATGTTATCCCCTTTCCCGGTCCTCGCCCCCTGAGCCCCCTATTCCATCCCTCTTCTCCTGCTTCTATGAGGGTGTTCCCCCACCCACCCACTCCCACATCCCTCCCCTCAAATTCCCCTACACTGAGGCATCGAGCTTTCACAGGACCAAGGGCTTTTCCTCCGAATGTTGCCCGACATGGCCATCCTCTGTTACATATGCAGCTGAAACCATGGGTCCCTCCACGTGTACTCCTTGGTTGGTGGTTTAGTCCCTGGGAGCTCTGGGGGAGGGGGTCTGGTTGGTTGATATTATTGTTCTTCCTATGGAGTTGCAAACCCCTTTAGCTCCTTCAGTCCTTTCTCTAACTCCTCCACTGGGGACCCCATTGGAAACCCCATGCTCAGTCCAATGTTTGGCAGTGAGCATCTGCCTCTGTATTTGTCAGGCTCTGGCAGAGCCTCTCAGGAGACAGCTATATCAGGCTCCTGTCAGCATACACTTCTTAGCATCCACAGTAGTCTCTGGGTTTGGTGATTGTATATAGGATGGATCCCCAAGTGGGGCAGTCTTTGGATGGCCTTTCCTTCTGTCTCTGATCCACACTTTGTCTCCCTACTTGCTCCCATGAGTATTTTGTTCCCCTTTCTAAGAAGAAACGAAGCACCCACACTTTGGTCTTCCTTCTTCTTGAGCTTCATGTGGTCTGTGAGTTCCATCTTGGGTATTCCAAGCATTTGGGCTAATATCCACTTATCAGTGAGTGAATACCATGTGTGTTCTTTTGTGATTGGGTTACCTCACTTAGGATGATATTTTCTAGTTCTATCCATTTGCCTAAGAATTTCATGTACTCATTGTTTTAATAGCTGAGTAGTACTCCATTGTGTAAATGTACCACATTTTCTGTATCCATTCCTCTGTTGAAGGACATCTGGGTTCTTTCCAGCCTCTGGCTATTATAAATAAGGCTGCTATGAACATAGTGGAGCATGTGTTCTTGTTATGTATTGGAGCATCTTTTGGGTATATGCCCAGGAGTGGTATAGTTGGATGCTCAGGTAGTACTATGTTCAGTTTTCTGAGGAACCACCAGACTGATTTCCAGAGTGATTGTACCAGCTTGCAATCCCACCAACAATGGAGGAGTTTACTCTTTCTCCACATCCTCGCCAACATCTGCTATCACCTGAGTTTTCAATCTTAGCCAATCTGACTGGTGTGAGGTGGAATCTCAGGGTTGTTTTGATTTGCATTTCCCTGATGACTAAGGATATTGAACATTTCTTTAGGTGCTTCTCAGCCATTTGGTATTTCTCAGTTGAGAATTCTTTGTTTATCTCTGTACCCCATTTTTAATAGGGTTATTTGGTTTTCTGGAGTCTAATTTCTTGAGTTCTTTGTATACATTGGATATTAGCCCTCTGTTGGATGTAGGATTGGTAAAGATCTTTTCCCAATCTGTTGGTTGCTGTTAACCCCTAAAGAAATAACAGCAGTGATTAAAAGTCTCCCAACCAAAAAAAAAAAAAAAAAAAAAAAAAAAAAAAAAAAGCCCAGGAACAGATGGGTTTAGTGCAGGTTCTATCAAACCTTCAAAGAAGACCTAATAACAATACTCTTCAAACTATTCCACAAAATAGAAACAGAAGGAACACTACCCAATTTATTCTATGAAGCCACAGTTACACTGATACTAAAACCACACAAAGACCCAACAAAGAAAGAGAACTGCAGACCAATTTCCCTTATGAACATCGATGCAAAAATGTTCAACAAAATTTTCACACACTGAATCCAAGAACACATCAAAATGATCATCCACCGTGGTCAAGTAGCCTTCATCCCAGGGTTGCAGGGATGGTTCAATATACAGAAATCCATCAACATAATCCACTACACAAACAAACTCAAAGACAAAAACCACATGATCATTTCATTAGATGCTGAAAAAAGCATTTGACAAAATTCAACATCCTTTCATGGTAAAAGTCTTGGAAAGATCATGAATTCAAGGCTCATACCTAAACACAGTAAAAGCAATATACAGCAAACCAGTAGCCAACATCAAACTAAATGGAGAGAAACTTGAAGCAATCCCATTAAAATCAGGGACTAGACAAGGCTGTCTACTCTCTATATATCTATTCAAATATAGATATAGAATTTGAAGTTCTATTGAGAGCAATTAGACAACAAAAGAAAGTCAAAGGGATACAAATTGGAAAGGAAGAAGTCAGAATATGACTATTTGCTGGGAAGATTCTTGAACTGCACGGCAGTCTTGTTTGCATTTGTGAGTCTTGGGCAGTTTTTGATGTAGAGACAGTGACGATGCTGAGTGAGCGGATGATTCATGTCTTTCTTACTCTTTTGTAAGTCTGAGGTTAGCCTGAATCACAAAAGGGGTCTCCAGCTCTTTCCCATGGTTTTAGCCCCGTGGGAACACACCGCTTTACTTCCCCAAACTTCTTTTAACATTCCTGCCCACAGCCACTGTTTACTGGAAGTTTTACATCTCCCACAGAGCATACTCACATAGAAGCCTAGCTGCTTGGACCAGAAATCTCATTTAGTTTGAATACAGCTAAGGATTCATATGGAATATTTCTAAATACAAAATACTCCTGATGTGACCGCAGTGAAACATGATGAAAAAGGGCTTTTGGATAAAGTGCAGAATGAGAGCATCCAAGGGACCACCACCTGCTGTGGAAGCTTCAGCTCTCTGCATTGACCGACTAGGGAGAGTGTGGCTCAATGTGATTCTCCTGTGATGAATTCTGGGAAGCTTTTGCTAAACTGATTTCAAATAGGGAGTACTCATCTGTCATGTGTTCAAGGAGTTGGTGATCCCAGGGATGACATTGCCATTTCCTTCTGCAGGGAAGAAACTCTTCTTACCATAGTGGGGAAGCATTAAACTCCCCAGAGTTCTCTGATGAACTCTTTTGATGTAAGCTGCACTCGTTTCTATACCATTTTGTTTCTTTGTCAAATTTTAATAACCTGTAATCTCAAATAGAAGAAATTCAATCGCTGCAGTTGCATGTTTAATAAAAAATTCAAAAGCGCTTGTTGTAGATTCTTGATATAACTTTCCTTGGCCTATGTTGAGCTGAATTCTAAGCTAAGGGCTAGCGACTCATAAGTCAGGATAGTTCCTCCAGTGTTTCAGGTAGAAGTAAGCCACAATAGAATTTAGTAAATTCTTTAATAGAAATTCACAGTTCTGTTAGAAAAAAGGAAACTGTAACTAATGCCTTGCTTGCATGAACAAAGCAGAAGATCTTGGGACAAGTCTTGAAGGATAAACAGAGACTACCTGAGGAGGCTGAGGGCACCAAGGCAGAAACTAGACTCAAGTAAAGCATCCGTGAATAGAAGTATGAAAGTGTAGTGTTGGCTGCTCACTCTTCTCATTCCAGATGAGACAAGAACACAGACATCCAGATATGTGGGAGGTTGCCTTCCTCCAGGACAGAATTAGCACAGACTTACTGTAAGCTAGGTGTCAGGGCTGCAGAGCCAGGCTGAGTAAGCCATAGGGATAAGACTTCCTGGAGAACAAAATATTTGTAAATACTTTCATGGAAATCGGACAGTGGACTCAAAATAACCGCAGGGTTCCCAGGCTGTCTCTGTATATGGTTTCTGGAGGAGTCGTGGTGTTCTAGAGGGACTCTACGGGAAATGTCATAAGGTCTCAGGAAATTCGGATGCTCCTTTCTTAACCTTAAGAAAACTTCCTAGTCCATTCCCCCAACCACTGTCTTTACGCTTCACTGAAGTATGAATTCCCTCCCTGCCTCAGCTTCTAGGGTTACCATAGTAAAGCACGACAAACTCATGACTCACATCAACAGAAGTTCATTCTCAGTTGAACAAGACACAATCTGAAATCAAACAGTCAGCAGGGCTGTTTTTGGGGGGAGTGCCAATCTCCTAGTTTCTGGAGTAGCAAACTCGGCCCTTGCAGAAACAGCACTATAATCTCTACCGTTATCCTCAAGTCACCTTTTGGTGGTCGTAAATCTCGTTTTTTTAATAAAGAGCTCAGTCAGTGGGCTAAGACCTACCCTTAATCTAGGATCACCTAATCCCCCAATATTTAACTTAGTCAATCTTCAATGCCCTTATTCCCAGATAGGTTTACATTCAAACATGTTCTTAAGACTTGGAATTTGAGATTATGATCTTTGGAAAACACTTCTTTCCAGATTCCTATATGTCTTTCTGAAGAAAAATTACACGCTGGGAGCTACATTGTAAAATATATACATTGTAGGATAAATTGAATTCACTTTTGTTCTAAGCCAAAGATGGAGAAAGAAATACCCATGATGACTGCTCTTACTTTAAACTATGAACCACTGACCCTCAAAAGAGCCCTTGGCGCTTCTTGGTCATTGTTCCCCATATCTGGAACCCTGTACAAGTCTTAGATGGTTGCCTTCTTCTGTCTCCTCAGTTTGCCAGAAGTTCATCCTTCCCAATCGTTCCCAGCTAGCATAACACCTCAGAAGAGAATTTTTGGTAGCTGTAGCATGTGTCTTTGTTCTCCTAAAGTGGGTGGAGGGGCCCTGTATGTCAGGTGCTGATTCACAAAGGTGAATACCATCCTACCGTATAGTAGATAGGGTTTACTACCCTATAGTAGATAGGGTTTCTACTGGAAGGTTTCTGATAGGGTTTCTGGAGTAGAGGTAGCATAAACTTAATATATGGACTTGGACAGGCATTTGGAAAGATCCTTCATGTTTTATGATAAAAATACCTAATAATAAGCCCTAGACTATAGATTAGGTGACTTCATACCAACTGAATGACCATTCCCAAGAAGTAATAATAAATTAATTTCTTTCACTCTTCTGGAGGCAAGTCACAGGCCTCTGTGTTACTGTGTGTTCTACTTAAACATTTTAGCAATATGTTCAATAAAGGCCATAACTAGAAAATAGAGCTGATTGAAAGAAGATACATAGAAGATACATATCACCGGGCAGGATAGTAATGTGCTAAAGTCTATCATATAAGCAGTGAATCCAACAAGGTGTAATTTAATGATTGTGAAAAGTCCTTTACTTTGGTCTATTTAAAAAACACACACACACATGGAAAAAAAAAAAAAGCCACTCAGAATTTCCTTTGGCTTAAAGATAAAAGCAAGTTAATGGCAAGCTGTGGCTGCTAACCCAAAGCAGACCAAGCAAAGCAAACAAAACCCCAAAGAAATATTGCCTGAAAGAGCAGAACTGTCGGTCTGGGGTTGTAGCTTGTTTATAAAGAGTTTGTCTAGACACACAAGGCCCCGGGTTCAATCCCCAGGATTGTACAAAGCTTGGGAGGTGGCACATGTTTGTTCTGGCGCCAGATTAAACTGCTCTGGAAGCTCCCTACAAGAAGACACTATCCCCTTTATAGAGAGCTGTTGCAAAGCAACACTACGATCAGGTGATCAGTGCCTAAGCTTCATGGATAAAGCCTCACCATGCTTCCGCTGCTGTAAACCTGCACTCCCTGAGACCTACAACAAAACAGTATAGCCTTCTAAGCACTCATGTTTAGCTCCCTTTGAAGCTTTCAATTAATAAGGATTCCTGTTTGAACTTGGACTACGTACTTCACCTTGGACAGTTACTGAAAGAAAACGTTTCTGACAACAATGAAATTTAATTTCAGAAGCCACGAAATCTTTATAGTTTGTTGGATGTGGTGTGTTGTAACATAGGATATTTTTTTGTAAGGACATAAACATCTTATTGGAATCCACATCCATGTTTACATTGGACCCTCCTTTTGAAGCACCTCTTACTTTTAGGCCTATGCTTAGACTTATTAAAGTCCTCCTTTATTTCTTTTGAAACTGGGTTCTTTCTTTTGAGGCTTGCTCAGGTTGTGACAAAGGTATTGTACTAAATATTATATTTCGAACCAATTTACAGGCATGTACCATACTACCAGTTCATGCAGTGTGGGATCAATCCAGGGATTAGTCAGGCTTTCTTGCTGTTCTAGGGAGTGGAGGAAGCCTGAGTGTGTAAGTCCTTAGTGAATGTGTGTTAACATGGGCACAGCCAAGGAGGAGCGTGGGAAAAAGAAAAGCCTTCCTTTCTGGTCCATGTGTGGAGCTGACAGTGTGTGCAGAAATGTCCACCATGTTTTCCTCCTGCCCCTTCCAGTGTTTACATCTTGAATTCTGCTCCCTACAGGGAGCCTGCTCCTACTAAGATTAGCTAAACCTGTCTCCTTGTTCCAGATGTATACCATAACCTCTGCCTCCTTGTTAATCCGAATGGAATAGAAACTGCCTCCTTGTTTGGCTGTAGAGAATACACACTCTGGACTTCTGGGGTGATGCTGTTTCTCCCGCCGAGAACTGGTCCACCTGAAACTCAGATTCTGTGTTATCTTTTTTCCTTCCCTGCTGTCCCCAATTAGGTCTGTCCCTGGAGCCAGGCAAGGCCATGGCACTAGGCAAACAACCTACGAACTTAACTACAAGCCCAGTCCCAAATTCTCAGTAAAGTCCAATTCTGCTTTCCACGGACTCACCCTCAAATTCTTTTCTGCAGCAAACTCTACAGGAAAGGAGGAAATTTATTTAGCACAAGAATTACAGATCTGGGGAGCTGAAAGAAAATTTCACTTAGAAATCTCAACAATGGAGGAGTATTAAGTGGGAATAGTATCAAAGGAGTGACTTTGAAGTCCTGTAGCCTCTTCTGAATAGAAATCTCTGGAAGAATTCCTTGGGCTGCTAGGCAACACTGTGGTGCTGGGTTTCTCACACCCACTGACATCCACAGTTGGCAGAAATATAGCCCAAGAACTGAAAGAAGTCTCTAGAAATCATCTTGCCTTTTGGAAGTAAAGAAGGGAATTCCTCCAAGCTGACCAAAGACTTATGCGGTCAATGATGAGGTAGCCAGGAAGCAAATATTTATCAATTCCGAATTTCCTGAGTAGTCTGAAGAAGAATAGCTCACAGTGACTTAGGAGCTCAGAAAGGAGGGGTGACTCTGGAAGGTATAGGCCTGGAAGCAAAGGAAGTCCCTTGCCCAGAGCAAGGTCTCTATATTCATGGGACACAACCCTTTTAAGATGCTGCTTTTTAAAAGTGGGTGAAAAAAAGACAGCAAGTTTTTCCAAATGATTTCAGGGGATTCTGTGTGGTGTGGAGTGCGTTAACCACAGATTCAGAATTCTCGAATGGAAATCTCGCTTGGACAAAGTTCTCAGGGAGACTAAACAGTGGGAAGCTGAGAAGGACATTGCTTCAATGTGTCAATTTTAGGCAGCAAGTACATAGCAACATCCAAGTCTTTTCCTGGCCTACAAGCATATACAGGCCACTGAAGTACCAGGTGCAGGAAATTTCTTAGTGGAGCTACTCGGGAACAGTCTTTGCAAGGTTGGAAACAGCTGCTTGACTTGAGAAAACCACGTATTTGAAACTGTATTGTTTAAAAGCTAAGCCACCCAGTTCAAAGTTGTCCTCTTGACTGTATGCATCCTCATGGTCACCGTTAATTTCAGACATTCAAGTCAGTTCGGCCAACAATTTAGAGAGGATGAATTGAACAGTGTAGATTTAAACAGTAGCATTGAAACATGGGTCATAGGAAACAAACACATCTTAGTGAGTAGTGTGAATGGCCATTATAACTTTTTTGGCTTTCAACTTTAAGGACTTTCTTTCATCTTCTATGTGTCATCATAGTTACTGCTTTGATATCACCCCTACATAATACTCTTCTGCTGTCAAGAGTTCTAACTCAAAATTTCTTTTAGCCCCTAAGATCTTACTATTTTGTATTTATTGTACCTAACAACTTTTTCCTTTTCCTTATGGTGAACTCCAGATATTTTGAGTGCTAATATCCAAATCTTCCAGCTCTGTCTTGGTTCCCATGACTACTTCCTAGCCTGGAGACCATGGATGAATATGTCAGTTGGCCAAGGACCACTAGGTGGCAGCAGAGCCCTGAGCTGTTCAAGTCCCTGGGCATCTGGTTTGGTAAGGAAACCAGTATTTAAAGTTTGAAGGAATGATAATTAAACAAAGGCTTAAGTAAACAAAGGCTTAAAAACTGGGCATACTTTTAGTCTCAACATTCCAGAGACTGAGGCAGGAAGATCATATACACCCAAAAATTTGAGATTAGCAAGGTTTGCCTAGGGAAACCCCATAGAAACAAAACCAAAACACAAACAACAAAGGTTTGAGAATGCAAGAGGACCAACAACCAAAAAATGAAACCAAGCTAAATAACAAAAAACCCTCAAAGGCTCGACACTACAGGGAGATAGATCAGTTGGCTAAGGACAAGGAAAGCTTGGTTTCCACACAAGGGTGAACCAGTGGCTACACCCATATAATAGCAAAAGACAGGTGTTCTCAGCTCCTTGTTTGTAACCAGTCATAACTATCCCTGAAGGTGGTCTTATCTCTGCCTTGACACATTTCCTGCACAACCATCCTGAAGGATTTTCTACTTAAGAACCGCTTTCTTGATGCCAGCATGCATCCAAGAGTCATTTGCTCTCAGCAATGTGGCTAATCTTCAGGGCTTTGGGTCAACAGTATCTCCATCCTGGACAGCCGAGTGCTCCTGCAGGAGGTTACAAAAAGCCTGTGTATTGACCTAACTCTGAATTCCTTAAGTGTATTCTCGTGAGTGATGTCAAGATTGCACAACTGTCCTTTGCTTTGGTAGCTCCTGGGATGTTGCTCAGAGCAACAGGTCAGCTTGTTCCCTGCTCTCTGAAAACCCTTTATCAACACCAGAGCATCCAGAGCAAGTGACATTTGGCCCTTTCGACAAGAATGGGGTCACCTGCCCTGTCCTCGTCTGAAACCCCTTTACTTCAAAAAGCACTGGAGCTGCTCACACCTCTGGGAAGCCTCTTCAATGGGAAATAATAAAAATGTCTGATTCTCTGAATCAATTTACCCCTCTGATAGGTAAATTATAAATGCTGATTGCCAGAGGTTTTCCTAAATCTCAGAAGAGATGAACTTCAAAGCTTGTGTAGAAAAAAAAATAGTGCTTTTTAACTATTCTCTAAAGAATCTACAAACATAAAGTATGTGCCAGTCCTTCACATTCCTACATGATCCATACAGTCAGTCATTTAATAGGTACTTACAGCCTTTAGACCTAAGATTCATGGCCGCTATGTTACTATGTGATCTAGACCAAGTGCTTCCAGGTTTTTGGTGTCTTATGCAAAAATGAAATAGAGGCACTCACATATTGCAGAAATAGCAAGATACCTTTTGTGAATGGGGAAGTATAGTGAACATCAGGAAAAATTATGCTGTCAAGGGAGAAAGTACTGATGGCACCATGGTAAAGTTTGTGCTCCCTTTTATGGGATTCAATAGAAATGGAGCTTGTTGCTAAGGGAAAATTGTTGTGGTTCTCTGTTTTGATTGACAAGCTTGTATTACGTTAGGCTTCACTCAATGAACATGTCCCTTCTATGATGCATCCAATTTTAATTGTACACACAACTAACGCACAATCATCAGATGGTTGTGGTGTTTCGAATAGGAATGGGCCCCATAGACTCCTGTGTTTGAATGCTTGGCCCACAGGGAGTGGCACTATTAGGAGGCGTGGCCTTGGTAGAGTGGGTGTGGCCTCGTTGAAGGAAGTGTGTCACTGTGGAGGGCAGGCTTTGACGTCTCCTATGCTCAAGCTCTGCCCAGTGTGACTGACAGTCACTTCCTGCTGCCTGCGGATCAAGATGTAGAAGGCTCAGCTCCGTCTCCAGCACCATGTCTACCTGCATGCTGCCATGCTTCCCACCATGATGATAATGGACTGTATGCCAGCCCAGTTAAATGTTTTCCTTTTTAATAGCTACCTTGGTCATGGTGTCTCTTTACAGCAATAAAACCCTAAGAAAGACAATGGTAAACAGAGGATTCTTCCTAAAAGTTCACTCAGAAGATATAATTTGTATTACTATGCATGCACCCAAAACTAGTTCAGGATGGATGGGTTCCCTACCCTCCATACTATGATATACTTGAAGTACGACTAAATATCCCTATGGCCTTGGTGGCTATTTAAGGAAGGAGGCACTCACTCCATTGTTTGGAATTGGATGCATGTGCAGATGGGAGCCCAGGCTGCTAAGTACATTGGTACAAGAGGGAACTGTTCGATGGCTTCAAAGAAAATGGCCCCCAGAAGCCCACAGGGAGCTGCATTATTAGGAGGTGTGGCCTCATTGGAGTAGCTGTGACTTTGTTGGAGGAAATGTGTCACTGGGGATGAGCCTTGAGATCTCAGAAGCTCAAGCCAGGCTCAGTGGCTCACTTGCTCTTCCTGCTGCCTTCTGATCTGGACACAGAACTCTCAGCTACCTCTCCGGCACCATGGCTGCCTTCGTGCCACCGTGCTTCTCTCCGTGACAATAATGGACTGAACTTTAAGCCAGCCTCAATTAAATATTTTCCTCTAGAAGAGTTGCCACAGTTATGGTGTCTCTTCACAGGAATAAAACCCTAACTAAGACAGTCTGTATGCATAGGACCTGCAAGTGAGAGTCTTGTTCCAAGTGTTAGAAAAGGTGTTTGTATAAGTGGTATCCCAAACTGGTATGCTATAATCTGTGCTTACCTAGCAGCCTACCAGGCTGGGCACAAACTCAAAATCAGCCTGCATCAGTCTTCTGAGTCCTAAAATTATAGATATGAACTACCATACCTGGCTAGTTAATGATATTTTTCATACACAGGAAAAGGAGTTTCGTTGTCAAGGGGGAAGAGAACTAATGGGCTTTTGTTTTGATCAACAGGCTTGAGCTACTGCAGATTTCTTTCCATGGTTCATCTGATTTTTGGTTTTCATTGTTTGCTGCCAAGCCTATGGCATACATAGGCATAACACAGTATAAAGGCAATCTCCCTACAAGTTCACAGAAGGCACGGTTTATCTGTGTGCCAAGCTAGATTCAGTATTTGGCCATCTGGAGAGATTTCCTGGGGCCTAGGACAGTGCTGCACTGTCACTGCACACAGAATCGAGATGCAGGGAAGTAAAGAAAAGCACGAAAGACCTTTCTTGACACAGCTTTACATCCTGCTGTGGGAATGAGCTCTCGTCACCAGTAGTGACATTGAAGACAGAGCCACTTGGTTTCTCTAAGTGTTACCATCCTTGAGAGTCCTTGAGTCCAAGCTGGTGGCTAACCCAGTCTGCAGCTCCCTAACCAGCTCTATCCCCATCCTCTCTTCTGCAGCCCAAAGCCCACAGCTACATTGCCCTTGTAGTTAGACGTGGCCTTACTCCTATTTCCTGGGGAGAAAAACATACACTAGAAAACTCTTCACAGGAAAAGAAAAAGTGAATTAGGGTTTTGTTTTGTTCTTTTTCTGTTTTCGTCTTACTAAATTTTTTAGTTTATCATACACAGTGATGGGTTTCATCATGGCATCTGAATACATATGTCACTCTCATGATTTATGTTCCATTCTAGTAATAAGTTTAGTGTCTCTGATCCATATGAAGCCTTTATGGGAGCCTTGGATACGTATGATGATTCTTTCTCTTGCTTCTCAGTCCCCTGCAGACCAAGTCAAGGAAGCTATAAAGGCGGCCATTGATGCTGGATATCGCCACATTGACTATACCTGTGTGTATCAGAATGAGAGTGAGGTGGGAGAAGGGATTCAAGAGAAGATCCAGGAGAAGGCTGTGAAGCAAGATCTCTTGATTGTCAGCAAGGTACTATCAAGGCGTACTGGGTAAATATAGCTTCAAGGCAGGTAGAAGTTTCTGGACCACACCCAGAGCCCTATCCATCTTTCTTACGTGACTATGTTTCCCCTAACCTCCTTCTTCTTTGATTTTTATTATCCCTGGATGTAAATAGCCACTGATTTGGAAGGGTCTCTAGTTTCTGGAAGCGATGGATGGCTTCCATTGCAACTCCAAAAAGCCAGACTCAAAAATTAGACTCTAAAGTGACAAAGATGATTTTCCAGACCCTAGACAGTTATCAGGACTATAAGCTAAACCTGAATTCTATCATGTACCAGTATGAGGCACTGTGTTACTGCCTGCTCTGTTCCAGTCAATTAGTGACACTTTCCGAGAGTACTCAGCTCTGTGAAATAATTTACACATAACTCCCCTGTGATGGCTAAAGAAAGTCAGTATGGTACCAGCATCCCTTAAGGACTGTTGGGCTTTACCCTGGAGTGCCTGTGAGATCCTAGGAGCCTACAGAATCAGATACTGGTGCCCCTGCATTCTGCTTTTGTGAACTCACTTCTTGCTGTGGTACTGGGATGAAGGGATCTTTCTATTATCACACATTGGGAAAGAGAAACAACTGAGGGAAGTAAAACAGCTTTCTTGCCAGCTATGGATTCCATAGATAACTATAATGCCCACCTTTGATGTCTACCTTTTGAAACCCTTCCTTTAACTCCCTTTGGCATAGCATGCTGTTTGGCTCTAATCCTACCATCCTTCTGCTAATAGTAAGAATAAATGTATTTAATCTAAATTTAAATTGAGTCTAAGTCTTTGTTTGGTCTTTCCCAGTAGATTTGAATGCCACAACAGCGGAAGGTTTTAAGCTTAATGAGCCATACTAGTAGGAACATGGGAGACAGTGGTGATTTGAACAGTGGGGTCCTGGCTCAAGAGGTTTCAGTGGAGAAGAATGTTAGTATTATGGGCTAGAGACCATTCTGGTAATGTTTTTGGCAAAGAATGTGGCTGCTTTCTGCCCTTGTCTGAAAAAAAAAAAAATCTGGCTAAGGCTAAATTGAAGAGTTATTAACAGCTTTGACAGAGATTTCTAGAATGCCTACTATTGACAATGTTGCTTGATTATTAGTGGCTACTATAATTGAAGATGAAAAAAAGACCAAGCTGAGCAAGAAAAAACACAAAATATACAGTTTGAGGCGAAAAGGAGCACCAGGCAATGTAATGGATTCAAGTCTTTGTATCACAGAGATATAAAGTTTAAAGAAAACCCTGATGCTAAATGGAACAAAGGTAGTGACCTCAGGGCAAGATCCCACCCAGCTAAGTTTCCAACTTGTGAAAAGGGATTAAAGAATAGTTTAGGGCTGGGTATGGTGGCACACATCTTTAATCAATCCAGCACTCCTGAGGCTGCTCCATCGACATAGCCATTTTCAGGACAGCCAAACTTAGGCAGTGAAGGGACTCATCAAAAAATCAGAAAGCTGGAAGATGGAATTGAACGGATAGCCATGTTCAAGCCCCAGCAAAGAGAAGAACTTGGCAGCTTCAGCCACATAGTTCTGGCTTTAGAGTAAAAGATGCTAGAAACAGTGTTTGGAATCTCCCTCCATGACTAAGGAAAGCCACTAAGGCCAGGCATGTGTCAGGGGTGTCCCTGCATGGAGGCCCAGAAAGACAGACCTTTGTGTGAAACTGTGAAGGTGAAGTCTGGATGTCCCTGGAGATGCAAAGATGTTGAAGATACCAGGATCATGGGATATCTGCCAAAGAGAGCTGCTAACAGGGAGTGGAACCAGTCCAAGAGAGACGTATGTTGCAATTAACAAAGCTGAAAGGACTTGGCACTAGGCATAGAGATGCCATCCACAACATTAGGAACTGTTTGGAGTTTGCCCAGCTGGTTTTCTGTCTTGCTTTGGTCCAATATTTCCTCACCATGCTCCTCTTTCCTCCCATTTAGAATGGCAATGTGTATCCTGTGCCATTGGATGTTGGATGTTTGCGATCTGCTCTTTTCATTTTGATCTTACAGGGAGTTACAGTTAAGAGATTGCCTTGAGTCTAACAAGAGGCTTTGAACTTTGAACTTTTAAAATGATATTGAGACTGTTACAGACTATGGGGACTTTTGAAGTTGGACTGAATGCAGTTTTGCCTTATAATATGATCATATGTCTACAGGGGTCAGAAAACGCAATATGGTAGTTTGGATAAAACATCCTCTCAACGCCTGTTGCATAACACTGTTCCTAGAGAGATGTGGACAAGTGTCTGCTCAACAGCAGGCCAAAGTACAGCAACCACCAAAGTCCACGTTGGTGAACTAAGAAGTCTTAGTGGGGTTACTTACAGGAACAGCACTGACTCAAAGCAGGTGCTGCACCAAAATCCTACTTCAGCGTGAGTGACAGCTCAGGAGAGTGGGAGACCTGGAGCACAGCCTACAGGCAGACCAACAGATTGGAGAGTGTCCTTTCTAGGTTGCTCAGCTCTTATGAGCCTCTTCCAGGCTGCTTGACTGATCTGTCTCTTCCAGTCACTTAAGTTGGTCTCTGATTCTTCCAGGAGCTCAGCTTGTCTGGAAGTGTCTCTCAGCAGTCCTTATATTGTATCGCTCAAAGAAGAGAGGAACCTAGTGAATCTAGTCGGTTTCAGGGACTTCTCAAAACTATTGAGTTGTTCACCTCCTGAGGTTAACTACAGGATGGAATGTTTTACCTTCTCCTTCGAATACCCTTGTTGTTTCACACACGCCCATTTTCACATCCAGGGTCTTAACAAGATTCCCTTGGAAAACAGATGGTTTTACCTTGGAGAAACTGCTATGCAACAAGGTTCAAATGGTAAAGGCTTTGACTTTAGCTCTGCTCTATTGAACAGTAATACAAGCTTTTAGACAGTAATTCTCAACCTGTGAGTCTAGACCCCTTTAAGGGTCAAACAACGTCTCGCAGGGGCACCTAAAACCATTGGAAAACACAGACATCTACATTGCAACACATAACAGTAGCAAAATTACAGTTACGAAGTAGCAACAAAAATAATTTTATGGTTGAGGGTCACCCCAACATGAGGAGCCATGTTAAAGGGTCATGGTATTAGGAAGGTTGGGAACCAGCACTTTAAGAGGTAGTGTGTATTGAAAAATTCTAGGCCATGTAAGGGCGTGCTCTTGAAGGAGAGGTTGGGCCTCTGGTCTTTTTTCTTCTGTTTTGCTTCCTGGCCTCCATGAGGGAAGCAACTTCACCCACCTCCTGCTCTTACGATGATATTATGCTTTGTCCACAAAAATGAAATCATGAGCCAACTGACCGTGGGCAGAAACTTCCAAGATATTGAGGCAAAATAAGCCTATCCTTTTAAAAATTCATTATAACAGGTATTCTGTTACAACCCCAAATGTGACAACACACACTCTTTCCTGAATTTGAAAAATTGAGGTGGATTTTAAGAATGTATTGATAGAAAAATTGGTTTGTTGTACCCTCATTATTAGCATTATGCTTGGTTTTTCTTTTGAGTTTAAAATAAATTAGAATTTATAGAATTTTCATGGATCCCTAACAGTCTCCTAGACTTCAGACTCTGTATCTTCTGGGCTTTGGGGAAATGTGGACTCTAAACCTTGGCCATTCTCAGATGTTTAGGTGTATCTACCCCTACAGTCTCAGAATAGTTTCACTGTCCGCAGAAATCCCTTCGATCCCTTCTTCATCTGTTTGCTCCTCTCTCCAACTGAACTTGACAACAACCATTCTATTTCCTACCTGGAATCTCTTTTACCCGGGTTAATCTCAAACTCTCTATATAACTGAGCATGGCCTTGAATTCCCGGTCCTCCTATCTCTACCCTTTAAATGCTAGAGTTAAAGGTGTGTGTCATCACATTAAATTGCTGCAGTGCTGGGGATCAAACCCAGGACTTTGCTTATAGAAAAGTCAGACTGTCAACTGAAGCTTCAAGGTTAACATACAAAAGAAGCCAATTTGCAGAGAAAGACTGCAAGTTCTTCCTTACCCAGGCTCCCAGTATTGAACAGAACACGCAGAGAGAGGTGGGTACAACCTTTGTGTTCTTTAATGGGGTATACGTCCTGTGGGCAAACATTTTTTTTCTCTTTGCTCACTATTCTGCTCCCATTCTTGGAAAGTCAACTCTTTCTTAACAAAAAGTCTATTTCTGTTTCTAATCACGTGTTCCTGGTGCAGCCCTTTGTCCTGAGTTACAAGAACTTAGACTCAGGTGCTCCCTGAAACCAGATCCATGGGCTGGCACTAATCATGGTATTGCTTTTTTTTCTTTTCCTTTTCTTTATCCTCTTTTCAAATATTTCCCCAAAGTCTAAACATGCTTTCTCGGAAACTCTGAACTTTCTCGACGTTTCTCTGAAGACCCTTGCCCAGCTCACATACTTTCTACAGGCACTGGGTAAATCCCATGATCAGTTTAAAAGGCAAGGCTTTCTCCCTCTTTCCCTCCCTCCTTCCAGCACCTGCCAAGGCTTACTGAAAGGACTCTAGTTAGCCCGGGGAACTGCAAACATGGCTCTGTCAGGACTCGCCCTTCTTTCCCATTCCCTCTGCCTTGCTAAAAACCATTAGATTATGTTCCTAAACCTAGCCACCAAGGTCTATATCTTTGTTTGGCCACTTCCTCCTCCTGAGGCTGACTACTAAGGTCCAGCTTTTAAAGTATTGAAGTCCAACAGTCAAAAGCCTCCTTTGGCTCACCTAATTAACATTCCCAATTAAAATTAATCACCTCATCCTAAACTGGGGTTTCCCCTTTTACCTTTATAAACTACCATTTGCCTCTGGGCCATGTCTGTCATCTCTCTATCCAGAAGTTGTCCTTTGACTCCCTCCTAGGACAAATGCCCCTTTCCCTTCTCCCTTGTTCTCTATTTCCTGTTGTTTTTGTCTCTTATTCCCTGGTTTTTGTCCCTCTGGGGCAAATAAAT
This sequence comes from Mastomys natalensis, assembly GCA_021653895.1. Lineage (NCBI taxonomy): Eukaryota > Metazoa > Chordata > Mammalia > Rodentia > Muridae > Mastomys > Mastomys natalensis. The sequence goes on along the minus strand of JAJTUV010002562.1, from coordinate 484,157 downwards.
GTCCTTTGTACTGGTAACTTGTTAGTCTTGGGGGTCCTGAGCCAATACCAGTCCCTACACTTACATCTTGCCTGTCCTAGGTTTTTCTCTCTAAATCTAATAAAATCACCCTTGAGCTTCCTTTGAGACAATTTAAAAATAAGATTTTTAATAAGTCTAAGAATCCAAAGGTAACGCTAGATTCCCTGGCAACACTTCGTAAGCACTCTACGATCTGAGCTACACCCCTGCACCGCAATATCCCCCAAGCTGTAGCCAAGGCGGTCTTAGAATTCACTGTGTAGCCAAATTTGGCCTTGATACCCTGATCCTCCTGCCTCCACCTTCTGAGTGCTGGCAGTGTAGACATGGACCCCACGTGGTTCCATTTCCTGTCTTTGTAATTTTTTTCCCTAGGGTGCCCCACAGTTGTAATCGATTAGCCTTTCTGGAATTGTGTCCATAACCTGACCATATCCACTCAGGACTCTGCTCATTTCTGCTTTCCTGGAATTGCTCTTCCGTTGCCTGGGCGCACCATTGTTGATGTGTCCATTTCTTTCTGGAAGGCAGAGGCATTTATTCCGTGTTTGTGGACTTATATGAAAGAAGCATTATAATTTTTCTGTTGCCTCACCATGAGTAAGAAAATTCAGCATAGCTGACTTTGGAAACCTGAATGTAGACAGGAACTCAGTCATTGAGGAGAAGAATGTGTGTGTGTGTGTGTGTGTGTGTGTGTGTGTGTGTGTGTGTGGTCATTTTGGGCCATTGAGTGTTTACTGTGTGAGATTGAAAGGTACCCCGTAGGGAGTCCCTCACTCAAGTCCCGGGAGAGCGCACCCAAGAACTCACAAGAGACCATCTTGATGCAAAACACACGAGGCAGTGTAATATGACAGAGCTCTGGACCTACTCCACCTCATGCAGGAGGTAGGGAAGTCGATTCAGGATCTCAAATGCATAAAGTTTTTATAGGAAGGGATCGGGGAGTGTGGGGAGTTTTGGAGGGCTGCACATGATTGGTTATAAACATTTTTAAACATCAGCAATTTTGATAGACCATGTGGTTAGATTACGAGTCCTTGAAGCCACCTGCAGCAGGGCCTTGGGGAGTGAAGCAAACAGATTAGACAGGACAAGGAGGTTTCTTGGCTGCCCATCACACACTTACTCCTCTACTCTTATCTAGCCCACATTTCTCTTAGGAATGTGTCCTTGTCTTGTAGCCAGCCTGTCCCTAAGACACTCAGTAGCTCTTTGTTTTTGAGGCCCAGGGCTGACTTGCAATTTTAAGGCTTATGTCTGTATTCTTAGAGAGTCTCACTGCTCCCACCATTCTAGGCTAGTTGAAACGGCCTTTCAAGATGAAGTCCAGAGGAGATGGAAACAGTAGTGTCTTCATTTCAAAGACTGCAATTCCAGATTCAGTTTAGGGTGGGCAAGACTTAATATTGGGACCCCTCTTCCCAAGTGTCTTAGTTAGGGTTTTACTGCTGTGAATAGATATCATGACCAAGGCAATTCTTATAAGGACATTTAATTGGGGCTGGCTTACAGGTTCAGAAGTTCAGTCCATTATCATCAAGGCGGAAACATGGCAGCATCCAGGCAGGCATGGTGCAAGAGGAGCTGAGAGTTCTACATCTTCATCTGAAGGCTGCTAGCAGAATGCTGACTTCCAGGCAGCTAGGATGAGGGTCTTAAAGCTCACACCCATAATGACACACCTACTCCAACAGGGCCACAGCTTCTAATAGTGCCACTCCCTGGGCCGAGCATATACAAACCACCACAGGAGTGTGTTTACACTGTCACTAGGAATAGCCTCTCAGACTCTAATTGTGGTATGCATGTGCTGTTACATTATCCTGGCCAAAGCAAGCCATTAGACTAGCAGGAAAGCTGAGAAGCAGAAAGACCCTACTTCTTAATGTGAGAGAATTATTGTTTTAAAACAAAACGAAAAAAAAAGAAAAACAAAAACCCCATGGTGACTTTTAACCAACCCCAAAAGTTCCAACAAGAGTTTTGCTTTGGCAGTTTATATGGGAAACCCCAGTTTAGGATGAGGTGATTAATTTTAATTGGGAATGTTAATTAGGTGAGCTAAAGGGGGCTTTTGATTGCTAAACTTCAACACTTTGATAGCTGGATCTTGGTAGCCACAGAAAGAGAACGTGTCCAAATAAGGGAATAGACCTTGGTGGCTTGCTTTAGGAATGTAATCTAATGGTTTTTAGCAAAGCAGAGGGAATGGGGGAGAAGGGCAAGGCCTGCCAGAACCATGTTTGCCATGCTGAAGCTGCTTAGAGTCCCTTCACCCAGACCACCCAGTAAACAAGGGCTAACCATGAAAGATGGCAGCTGCAACTTGGTGGCTGAGATCCAGATGCAATGGTAAAGCTACAAGCTGATCATGTAAACGTGAGAACCAAGAGACCTTAGTATAAATAAAGCCACTCGAGGATTAACAGCCAACAGACAGTCAAAAGTTAAAGCTGGAGTCAGAGATGAATGGGGAAGACATTGTGGGAGGGAGGCTTGTGGCAGTCGGCACATGAACATTACATGATCATCTCCCTGATTGAGTAAAGATGCCATGCCTGCAGGATGTGAGCCCTCCACTGGCTTTACCCATGATAACCCAGGGAATGAATCAGTGTCAGTAGAGAGGGTCTCAGGCTTTGTTCAGCATCTGGTCTCTTTTACACAACCAATTTACTTACGAGTAAATCTGTTGCAATTAGTTGCATTAGAAGAAATGATATGTGGAAGGACACTCGTGGATCATATCTGCCTCTAGGTGCTGTGTGCTATAAGAGTCCTGGACAAAGGACACTCATGTCCTTTTTTCTGTTTGAAATGCTTCCTTCTCTCTGGACTTTCTCTTGCTTTTACTTAATTTTCGCTTTTCCGTAACTTCTCGGCATTCTGTAATAATTCTTTTAAAATTTGAAAAAGGCTTGTTGATTTTATGTGTTCAGTTAATGTTTGCCTGCATGTGTGCCAAAGCCTGCTTTCACTTGCCTTACTCCCAGGAGAGTCCCTATGTTTAAATCTCATTGTCATGAGACAACAAACTTGGGACCTGGAAGTCTGTTCTATTTATTTATTTACTTTGCCATGGTCTTGATGCAGGATTTTTGAGAGTGACAAGACCCTTCTTGCCCAATTGAGCTTGACCCAGAGTTCTAAGATGCCTGCTGTTCAGTCTGTTCACAACAACAACATCCGCAACAACAAAAACAACAAAACCAGAATAGAAAAGGAGCCTGGAAAGAAGATATAGCTTCTAGGGCATAGTCCTAAAGTTCTAATTATTTCTTATAACCAGACAATATCTTCTAAAATTTACACCACCTGCCAATAATAAGTTCAACACAGGAACTTCTTGGGAGTATATTTAAATTCAAACCATGACAAGAGTTTATTGGGCTTCTGAAGTTCAACAGTTGCTGTCTTTTGATGGCTGCACCATGTCCTGTTTGTTCAGACTGGGATAGCATCTCAAGTGGCTTTGAAAGATCTCTGTAGAATGCAGCTGAAGTGGTCAGCAGAGACTATCTCCTATCTCCAACTAGGTTCTTGTCTTGTCCTCCCCAAGAATGAAGTGAGCTAACAGCAAAGAGCTCGAATGGGAGACGTTTTATTGTTATTTCAGGATAAATAACCTTAAACGGGGAAAACAGATCATCATGCAGGGGTGACAATTCAAATGGAATGGACTAGAACTCTCTGGAGTAGCAAGCTGCCACCTGAAAGCAGGTTGTCTCCTCCAGGAATAAAACTTGAGTTAAGTCTCCAGGCAGCGACTGTTCACAAGGAGGCACCAGCTTACTGGAAACTCATGTGCTTTCCTGTCTCTGTGATGCCTCTAGCTTGGTGTCAAGAAGTCTACAGAGAATTTGTCTTCCCAGTTGCTGGATGCCATGCACTGATGAAGTAAAGAGCCTCAGAGGGGACGCCCCCTGAACCTCAGCATAGCACAACTGAATTGTGACATATCACAGTGGGATATAAAAGGAGAGATGAAAATATAATTTCAAAACATTTAAAAGTGATCCTGTATTATCTACCAACTGAGGAACACGGGAAGGTTAGGTATTATGGGAACTAAGGAAAACCCAATATTTTTAAGCCACTAGTGAGATGTCTGTTGTGATGTGAGATTTTCTCTTACTGAAATCTCTGAATTTGAACTGGATAATAACTACATACAGAGAAGCTATATGCTGTCCCTTATTTCAGATGTATTTCCCTCTTTCTTTGAGCTAAAGGAGAATGTACCAGAGCTACAGTCTACCACTTTCCACAGGTAGTGGGATCAATCTTTACCAGCTAGAATTACCATTTTATCAGTAAGCTATGAAATGAACATGTACCATACAAGTGGGTAGGTTTCTCTGCAGCAGTCAATAGGCAGTGTGCTTTCTGCTGTTAGCGGGTGTGAAAGCTGGCAGGCTGTGATTGTTCTGTGTGTTTCCCCTGATGCTCTTATTAGGTTCTCTCAAGTACGGCACATCTAGTTACACAAAGCTGCTGGAGTTCTGCCCTGTCCTAGGCAGCCACAGCTTTCTTTGTTAGCCCGTTGCCTTCTCTGTCCTTGTGGTTTTGGAAACACATCATCTGTGACTCCCACACCCCACTTTCAACTTCTGCTCATTATCTTGAATTTCCTGGTCGCATATAGAGGTAGGTAATAAGTTATTAAGGCTACTAAAGATGGCTCAAGATAATTCACTATTCTGATCTTTCAATATTATACAAATTCAAATCCTTAATCAGCCTTGCAGAAGGTTCAGCTGAAGATGTGATTCTTTCCAGGAACTTTTGTTCATACTGGTCACCACTTAGTTCTTAAACCATTTCCTTCCTTCCCTCCCTCCTTCCTTCCTTTCTTCCTTCCTCCCTCTCTCCTTCCTTTCTTTCTATTTTTCCTTCCTTCATTTCTTCCCTGCCTCCCATCCTCTTTCTTTCTTTCTTTCTTTCTTTCTTTCTTTTTTCTTTCTTTCTTTCTTTCTTTCTTTCTTTATTTCTTTCTTTCTTTCTTTCTTTGCACTTGAACCAAATGTTGGGAGACGTTGGCCACCAGTATTAGGTTTGTAAGACACAAAGAGGTGCCATACTCTCTCAATGAACGGGGGCACTTCTGTGGATTTTGCAGACTCTGCTGCCAGCACCTCGACCTCTGACATGACAGCATATTATGGACAAGATGGGCAAACAACAAGAGGAAGTAACTGAGAAAGTCTTTGGGGAAAGTGGAGGGAAGGGGGCAGGTGAAAGCTTGTAGAGTGGAGCTATTAAATTGCCTTGCACTGTCGCTGAAAGCACCTTCCTTTGATACTTGCTTTAGCCACATACTACCTGGGACCATCAGTAAGTTCTTGGCTCCCTGATGCCTCTATCTCCTTGCCCGGGAATTATGCGATTTTGGATACAATGAAATCACTCATTCGAAAGCACTTCAAACTGTGTGGGATGCTTCAGTGACCATGCACATTAGTTTTTGTCAACTTGACCCAAACTGGAGTCACTAGGAAGAGGGAACCTCAGTTGAGGAGTTGCCTCCATCAGATAGCTTGTGGACATGTCTGAAGGGGATTTTCTTGATTAATGACTCATTGGTGTAGGAGATCCCAGTCCTCTGTGGGTGAGGCTACTCCTGGGCAGGAGGTACTGGGTTGTCTAAGAAAGCAAGCTGGGTGGGCCATGGAGCAATCCAGTGAGCAGCATTCCTCCATGGTCTATGCTTCAGTTCTGGACCCAGCTCCTGCCTCTGTTTCTGCCGGGGCTTCCTTCTGTGATGGACTGTGACTGAAACATGTAAAACCAATAAGCTCTTTCCAAAAACCAATAAGTCGTTTTTGGTCATGGTGGTTATCACAGCAATGGACAGCATACTACAGGAGTTAGTATTATTACTTTTTATTGTTTTATCATTGTGTCTTCAGTGTTACCATACCATGTGTTCCTGGTGACAAACATTTGCTCAGCCCTCGCTAGTGAGAACCATTGTCCTTAGTTTCTCTGGAGTCACATTTCCCTGTGAGTGTCTGCTCCTTGATGAGCACAAAACTTCAATTCTGCATTGCCAGATGGTAGCCTACACCCGGGTTGATTTTAGAGAGATTTGGCTAAAATCGGTTTCAGGAGGAGTGGGTTTCACACGAGGAAGAAGGAATCTACTGGGCACGAATGTCATCAAGCGAATCACCTTCAGTATTCCGAGTGGAAAGGAAAGTCCTCTTCATTACTTGCACTGCAGCAACAAATACGAAGAAGAAAACAGTCCACAAAAGCAAAAATGTGATATGAGGCATAATCACATGATATATTTGGCTATCTCTGTACTCTTCCAATCTCTTTCCCAACAAGACTGTAACATGGGACATGGGGGTGGGGGGGTAGGCACACAATATGACCTTCTCCCAAAATATCAGAGGAGTATTCAGGAAGGAGGGCCTGCAAGCAATCAGTGACCTGGTCACCAGTTAATTGTCATCATGAGGGATCATAAGCAAGCTGGCACACAGCTGAGGGCCTCAGAACTATTGTCTCAAATTCTCAAATTGTTGTGAAGCGGGAAATACTATTGAGATTGACAGATTGATTACGAGTAGTGAATATGACACTAATAGAAGCAAAGAGCTTAAAGTGTCTGCCGTATGCTAAACGAGTATTCAGTGAAAGTTAGCTCTGATTAATGTTGTCATCCCTACTTTGTAGATTAGACAAGTGTTTTTATGACATCACCAAAACTACCCAAGGCCTCAGTGCTAGTGAATAAGTAGTAGATTTTGGATTAGGACCCAGTGTGAGTTGACTTCTGAGACCACCAAATCCAGTAGCTTCACATATACTCCTAGTTGATACCCAGTAGGCCTAATAAACCCTGTCAAACCCTTGATTTTACCAAATGTTAAATCTGCGTTTGGGTTGTTCAAACAAAAGCAAAACAAACAAATAATATAAAACCAGCTTGAACTGTTCATTTTGAGGAAGAAATTAAATTGATTGCATGCTTTCATTTATCTAGATTCTGATTTTCCTTGTTTCCTCCATGATACCACGGTCCAGTGACTGTCATCTTTTCCATGGGTAATTACAGTAGTCTCTCAATCCACAAGTCATTGTGAATCTTTTAACACATATCAGATCATGCCAACCTCTACTCATGGCTTATTTCAGACCTAAAAATCAAAGACCTATCCATAGTCTTAACCTAAATCTCAACTTTTGTTTTCTTACAATAACACTCATTCCACAGTATTCTCAATCCCATCCAACTGCTCTGAGCTATTACATCAGGGCATTTGCAATGATTGCTATGATTGTGAAGAATGCTATTTCCCTAAATATCCATGTTACTCATCTTTTACTGTCTTTATTTGCTACTTCGGGAACAAAGCTTCCCCTGGATAGCCATGTATTAAAGTGTCTATTACGAAAGGTAGCTATACCTTTTGCCCTGTTTATTTTACTCTATAGTGTTTGTCATTCTCTGACACACACACACACACACACACACACACCAGAGTTACTTTAGTTTCCCTCTGTAGATTATGAGCTTGGAAACAAGAAGCTTGTAGTGTTATGCTCCAAACATGTAGACCATTTTCGGCCATAGCACACTGCAGGAAGTCACTGGGTGACAGCTCCTTTCTTTAAAATCCTCTCTGTGTGTAAGATCCAGAAACTGAGCATCAAATGACAGTGTCTCTGCTCTCAGTGATTCCCCAGGACTCAAACTGTTTTTAACTTTTCACAACTGCCAGAAAATAGTATTTGAAGACAAAAAACCATTGCCTTCCATTCCTTCCTACTAACCCTTCAACCTTAGAAAAGGCCTGATCAAACTCCTACTTAACCCAGTACTACATACTCAAACAGGCCACAGGCCCTCCAGTTCCTGTTGAAGCTGAGAATGGCAGCCATGTCCTCCTCACTCAACTGGAAGTCAAAGACCTAGGAAGACAAGAGTTCCAAAACCATCCTTAGCAAGGAAGATGCTGGTGAGATCTGAGGTTCTAGGTATTTCCCCTAATACATCCATGACAAACACATTATTCTCTAAATTAAGAGTGAGTTATTTATGGAGTTTAGTGTTCTAAGAGGGGAGAGCTTGAGATTGGGTTGTAGGTGTGCTAAGTGTGTACAATGACTGTGACACCCAAAAGGTATCTCAGAGGACAAGTTTTCAAGTCCAATCCGTATGTCTACAGGACAGTCTGCAGTTGGCTAGCACAGTGTTCCGCCTATGATCTAAGTGCTCAGTGGTAGACAGTGGTCTTCTCAGTGGTATAAGCCACAGCTGTCATCAGTCCTGACAGGTTTGGCTGGGACCATCTGTGAGCCCGATCATCTCAGCTCTGTTGAGGGCAGCTCTCTGGCCTATGAGTTGACAGAGTGCTTGGAAGAAGGGAAGACACACTGTCAATGAAGGAGTGGGGTGAGAAACTGAAGGACAGGGAAGAAGATTCCTTCTTCCCTCCTTTCATCTGTTCCACTGAGGAATGTCAGATGAACAACCCAGGTCTTACCTGAATGTTCTCCTGTATGCGAGAGGGCGTCACAGACTTGGGGATCACCACCACATTCCTTTGTACTTGGAACCGAATCAGAACCTGTTAGAACGAAGGGAGGCATGGGTCCAGCTAGCTACAAGACCTTCTCCTTCTTATAAAATGACAACTATCTAAGTAGCTCCCTATGGCTTAACAACAATTAATATTAACAAAGCCCTTCACTGTTAGGGACACTTTACCAGTTCCCTTCTTACATCTCTTGATCCAAGAAACAACTAGGAATTTCTAACGAAGAATGAGGAGGGTAGCCTGTAGTCATAGGCTTAGACCCTACGCAGTTGGCACCTGAACCCAAACCCTGAGGGCTTGGCAGGAAGCTGAAGGACAGAAGCAGATCCTTGCTTCACTAACTCTAGCTGTATTTTCCGAAGCTCCCAACAGGCTTACACTTCCCATTTCTTCCTCTCCAGGGAATTAAAAGCAAGCAACACAGTTATACACATGACTACAAGAATGGACTGTTAGATAAAAGGGGGAAATACTTTATTTTACCTGAGCTACTGTTTTCTTATGCTTTGCAGCAATCTCTTTGATCTTGGGAATCTCCAATACTACGGGATCCTCTGGCTTGGCACTAGAGGCAGAAAGATGGCTGGAGTGAAAATCACTATGGCTACTATATGCCCGTGAGCATCACTGCCAGGGCAGTGTCAAGGCTGAGCACAGCAGCTTTTTCCCTCTGCAAGGCAGGCAGGAGGATCTTTTCCCGGATCCATGCATAGGATCTGGTACTTTGGCAGTTTGTCCCATCACTGGACATCAGAAATGGGGTGTTTCAGAGGATCAGACATACTATCATTTAAAAAAACACTCTGCCCTCACAATCCCTCTTGGGTTGCCAAACACATTGCCATTGGTATACTTTATCTTGTACCTTGGAAATCACATATTAATATATCAAATTACAAAGTGCCAATTTTAAGAATGATAGAAAAAAAAAAGGCCAATACTCTGAAGCCTTACTGAGGTCTGTCTGGGGAACCCAGGGGACTGTAGGCAGTGACAGTGATGCCCTTGGAGTGACAGTACTGGATCAGTTTCTCCTGGGTGAGGTAAGGGTGGCACTCGACCTGCAAGAGAAAACATCTCCATCACTAGGGAAGCAAGCCTTCCTGAGTGGCTCAGCGGGAACTCCAGGCACAAGAAAGGACCAACACAAAGGCCAAACACAACCCACTGATAGATGTGCTACAAACCAGACCCAGAGACCTGCCTCCCACCTCCCTAAGCATCCTGCACATAGACCTCAGAGATGAGACTGAAGACAGTATTGAACTTGCCTCCCAGTGTTGAAGCAGGCATGGAGCAGGACCCTGCACCAAACAGAACTTACCTGGTTGGTCACTGGCTTATGTTTCAGTCCAGGCTTGTTCAGGAGTCTTTCAATCTGGAAGTGGTTGAAGTTGGAGACACCCAGAGCTTTTACCAGCCCCTGGTCCACCAGTTCCTCCATGGTCTGTCACAGTGAAGAATATCATTAAGATGGCTCTAAAAGGATACAGGGATGCTGCCATGCTTAGTCCTTGGATAGGAGAAATGGCTCTTACATGGCAGGCTAAGTGAAGCACTAAAGGAGAATTTTGATGTGGACTGTGGTATCCTCATGGCTGCTTCCAGCCCTCATACTCTTCCTCAGCTCAGACGTAATGAGGAAGGAGAAGTAAAGGTTTTATTTGCTGTCTGCTCTTAGGCAAAAGTGACCCAAACTGAGTGATGTAAGTTATCCAGAAAACAGTCCACAGTGGAAGCTCTCTCTCTCTATCTATCTCTCTCTCTCTTGATTTTTGGGTTTTATTGTTGTTGTTTGGTTTTTGGGTTTGTTGTGTTGTTTTGTTTTGTTTTGTTTTTCGTGCTATTAAGGATTGAGTCTGTGGTCTCCCGTGTGTTAGACAGGCAGTCTGCCATTGAGCTGAATCTCTAGTTACTAACCCTTTCATGTTTCAGTTTTGAATAGGCTCTTTTAAGTTATACAGGTTGGCCTTGAAGTTACTCTGAAGTCCAGGCAAGATTTGAAATGTGATCTTTCTGCCTCAGCCTCTAGCATAGCCGTGATTATAGGTATACAAGAAGGATCGCCTTGCAGATATATAGACCCTGGCAGGGGCATCCAGCCTAGATCTGGGTTTTTTATTTATTACTTAAATACACTGAACTTGTTCTAAACTTTCCCAAAGATGATTTATTCAACCTGATAGTGGAAGCCACACATTGAATGTGAATTTATCATTATTCATCTATTCTAAGTTTCTGTTAATATGCATGCATACATATGCATATACATATACTACATACACATCGTGTGTGTGTGTGTGTGTGTGTGTGTGTGTGTGTGTGTGTGTGTAAACCTATACAATGCACTTCTTGCTTGAAATTCTGATGGCCAAGTTCAAGCGCTCAGGTTTCTGACACTGAGCCATCATCCTCATTGCGAGGCTACCTCAGCTTACTGGACATCAGATAGCATAGGGATGAGGGAGGAAAGGAAAGAATCATCTTAGCCCAGGGAATCATTAGGAAAAGAGTTTAAATTGAGTCTGAAAAAAAAAATTGACATGAAGAAAGGTAGTAAAATCATGAACGGATGGGGGAGGGCAGCAGGGCTTAGAGGCAGGGACAAGCAAGGAGTGTTTAGCTGACACATGGAGTCTCGTCTTTGGCTTCAACTTGGAATACTCTGAATAAACTCTCTCCTCCACCATACCTAAGAGCAGTCATGTCCGTTCTTCTTTCTTTTTTTTTTTTTTTTTCACTCACTGACATACTTGGTCCTTCTGGTATCTATCTATCTGGTATCTATCTTGCAGCAAGATAATTTTTTTGTTCCTGAAAGTGTTTCATGGGCTAGGGAAATGTGTCAGTGGGTAAAGGTCCTTGCTGTCAAGCCAGATGGTCTCAGTTTCTTCCTGGAGCCTATGTAGTAGAAGGAAAGAACCTACTCTGGGTAACTGTCCTTGGACTTTCACAGATAGCTCTACATACACCACTTTACAGGACAGAGGGAGAACTAGTGAATAGTCCTGAATAATAGTCCTGAAATTATATACAGAGCACTTTAGCTGAGAGCACAGGGTGGAGTCTCGGGGGATCTGAGAGAAATTTTTTTTTTTTAAATCTCTGAGCACACTTGAAAAAAAGTTGGAACCTACCTCCCAGGCATCCAAGAATGTGGATTTACTCATGAGAACTTTGCCTTTACTGTCTTTGGGTAATAATTCATTCCCAGCCTGTAAATGAAAAACAAAAATCTCACTGCAATCTGCATTTAAATACCTGGTCCTGTGACGAGATGTCTCAGGACAGTGAAATAAGAATTACCCATGTCAAACTCCGGAGAACTCACATAAAAACATAATACTCAAAAAAAAAAATTCCTGTGTCAGTCTACCATGGGATGTTAGTCTTCTATTTCTGGCAATAGTCAACTGGCTCCAAATCCACTAGGGTATTATTGAAGCCATCATTATCATCATGGAAATTAACCAATGTAAACTTGGAGGACATTTTAATTTCAAGGTCACTAGACAGAGGTGTTATATGAGAAGAGTATGGTTTTCTGGAGAAGAGTCGCCAACTTCTCCTAACCTTACAGCCTGGAGAAGGCTTGAGTTTTGGAGACCAGGCAACAATCTCCAAGGTCGTTCATGAGGGCAACAGAATGAGAATTCACATCCCTCTAGTTTGTGGGAGCAGAGCCCCAGACGCTGTACACTCCCTGGGTATACTTTGATTAATAGGAACTTATGCAAGGTTATCCCAAGACATCCTACCCAGGGCACTCATGGGCATGCATCCAACAGGAGGATGGCTGGCCAGTGCAGTTTATCTAAGCTGATAGCAGAAATCACTGTTTGTTTCAAACACAGTTGCAGAATACCAAGCATGGGTCTCACCATGTACCACCTATTGCCTCAGCCTCTATTCTACACCAGTGTCTTTTTGGCCCGGAACAAGATCTTCTGGGGACTAGAAGGATGGGTCAGAAGATGACTACACTTGTTGCTCTTGCAGAAGACCCAGGTTTGGTTCCTAGCACCCAGGTGGTGTTTCACAACCATCCATAACTCCAATTCCCAGGGATTCCATGCGCTCTTCTGATCTCCACAGGCACCAAGCATCGGCATGGTGTACATATATACATGTAAACAAAACAGTTGTACACAGATAATAGAATAAGACTTAAACTCAACCTCCTGCTTCATCCTTCTCCAGTGACACAGTCTTGACACAGTAGACATTCTGTAACATCTCTCTGAAAATAGAGATAGGGCAAAGAGCAGCTCGAACCTGAAGTCCCTGTGGCCAGTGAACTAGATACAGATCCAGATAGTCCAGCTTCAGATCCGAGAGGGTTTTCTGGAAGGCTTTCTTCACCAGGCTTTTCTCAAAGAAGGTACACCATAGCTGCAGGGTGTGACAAGAGAGCATTTGGACTAGGGAGAGAAAGGCCACACCTAAGTCACTCTCCCTGCTTTGAGATTTGTACACCCCAGGACAAGCCATTCATTTATTAGAAATCAGTTAAGAAATGCAACTTAGTAGGTCATCAGCTCTTAGCAAGTCAACATCACTTCCTAAGTGTTCCTCTATGCCTGTATTGGTTTTGTTTCTTAGTCATTTAACTTAGTCGATCATTGACTAAAATTGTTCCTGTGTTACATGCCTTTCTGTGGCTCTCATTTCTCAGAAGGCAGGAGTTGTTTATGCCTCTTCAAGTTCAAGTGTTATCATGCAATAAGAGGGCTGGCCCTTTTTAGTACTCCCTTACCACTGGGCCTGTCAGGCCCTGTGATGAATGACAATGAGTATACATTTACAGGTGTAGCCATTCCAACAGTGGGTGTGTTTGTGTGTGGAAATCTACAAGAGATATAATGAAGGGAAGAAGGAGCAAAGGGCCAGGAGAAAGCAGGAACATAAGGAAAGGCTAATAAGTTCTCAAAGCTGCCAATTCCCAGATACTTCTACCTGCCTTGAAGTCATGTCCACCAAGTGGGCCATTGTACCTTGCTGACGATGAAGAGATCCTCCCGCCTCACAGCCTTCTCTTTGATCTTCTCTTGGATGGCTTCTCCCACCTCGTTCTCATTCTGATACACATAGGCGCAGTCAAAGTGGCGATACCCAGCATCAATGGCCGCCTTCACTGCTTCCTTGACTTTGCCTGGGGAGACTGAAAGGCAACAGAAAAGACCATTGGATGCTCCCAAGGTCCCTCTTAAGGGCTCCACATAGACCAGATTCTCAAAACCACAGCCTTGCACAGCCTTGTCCGTTTCCAAGTGGACATGGGAGAGCTTTTCACCAGAAAAGGAAATGTGAATTTTTTTTTTTTTTATTTCATGAAATTTTTAGGTTATCATACAAAGTGATGAGTTTCATTATGGCGTCTTAATACACACGATATTATCATGATAATGACTCATGCCCTATTCTAGTCCTCCAATTCAGGTTCATCTTGAAGTGTCTCCAGTTTCTAAGAGCGACAAATGATTCCCCTAGCAACTTGACAGCTAGCCTGAAAACTAGATTCTGAGGAGGATTTCTCAGACTCCAAACAGTTAGAAGAATCCTAAAAACCATTATAGCAACATAATTGGAACTCTGCTATGGTGCAGTGTGAGGCTGAGCAGATTCCTCAATTTCCCTAAACCTTGACAGCAAAACAGCAAGCTATGGGCCCTGCCTCATGAGGTCTTTGTGTTGCTTGCTTGCCACATGATTGTGATGATTTTAGCACATAACCTGGCACTAGGTAAGGCTGAGTAGATGCAATCCAATATGTAATCAATGTTTCCAGAAAAGAACAATTAGGAAACTGTTAAATAGGTACTTCATACTTTTGTCCTGGGTTTTAAACCTAACAAACACTTTATAACAATGGCTCGTCCTCCTATGGATAAAAAAAAAAAAAAAAAAGAAAGAAAAAGAAAAGAAAAAAAGAAAACAAACCAAGAGAAGGAACATTTGAAATATCACCTTCTGTCCTGACCTAACCAAGCCAGGTATTAGCTTAGGGAAATAAATACTCATAACTTCTCTCTCCACAGAGTATAGGGCTTCATGGTTGTAGTCCCCACCATGAGAGGCACAAAGGCAGGAGGGTCAATGACTTTGAGACCACCCTGGACTACATTGCCATCTCATTCAAAACAAAACAACATCTTGCTGGATGTGGTGGCCCATGTTTTAATTCCAGCATTTGGGAGGTAGAGCACAGGAGAATCAGGAGTTCAGGGCCAGCCTCAGCCACATAATGAATTATTATAAACCAACCTGGGCTACAGAAGACGCTCTCAAACAACAACAAATAAATAACTCTTCCTCGATCCCAAAATCTAAAAATTCTGTTTTTAAGCACCAAACCTTGAGACACACATAAGGCAGAAATCAACAGCTATGCCATCATGAGGAGAAGGAATTTCCAGAAACTCAAAGACACTGGGGTCCAGGGCCAAAGTATCACCCTCTGCATGTTCACCGATGAGAAGAGTCTTTATGGCAGCACTGTCTCCTTACCTTGAAAATGACTCCTCGCAATATTTACAACTGCTTTTGAAAGTTTGAAAGTGCATTTCTTCTAAATTTATTCAGGGTGAGTATCCTGATGGAATATGAAATTTCTACTCTGGTTGCAAGTCTCACTATTCTAGTAAGATCCCAATCTAGTACAGAAACAAAGAGGGAACCTACCAACTGTGTAAAGAAGAAGAGAGTAACAGAGGAAGACTGGAAATGAGGCTCGGACACAGGACAGATGGGTTCCCAAACCACTCCTGATTCAAGGATGAAGGCTCACACCTGTAATCCCAGCATTCAAGAAGCTGAGGCAGGAGGATTACTACAGTTTGATCAAGGTCATTTTAGGTTATAAAGAGAGACCCTGTCTCAGAAAATCAAAATCAAAACTAAAAACAGCTCCTGGTAACAAGCTGGCTACTGTCATGTTGTCAGTAACATAAACAGCAAAGAAGGCAGAGTTAGAAGAAAATGGACCAATGTTAGACTTGTCCCAAGATTTCATGGGAAATCTGCTTCACAGGGCACTGGGTTGAGCCATGGAGCAACTTGCCAGTGGAGATTAACACAGCCAGGACAGACTCTGAGCTGACCCCGTTCTGTGGCCCCCATGCTGCTCAGGTCTTAATGTGTGAGGGAATCACAAAGAGTCTATGTAAACTGTAGGGGCCAGTCCAATAGCCTAGGCTGGGGCCTGAGACTCTGCCTCTCCTACAGGCTCCCGGGCCACTCAGATGCTGGCATAGTCTCACATCATGAGCAGGAGTGGGAGCAGGGTCCTTCAGAACTCTATCCTTTCTCAGTCACTCACCCAGTAGTAACAAACCAACAGAGACCCTCAGAGTCCCAAGGAAAAACTTTCTAAGAGAATAACTTCCCCGAAAACAGTTTTCTCCCAGAAGTACCAGTTTAAACCTGATCCCCGCCAAGGCAGCTATCATCATTTCTGGGAAAGGCTCGTCTTGGAGCTCTGCAACCCAAAGCAGCTCCAAATGAACGGTGATAATTCTGGGGTTTCAAACCCAAGGTAACTGCTCTGCAAAGAAGAGAAAATACCAAGACCCTCCCCCCCCCCGCAAAAGCAGCAGGTGTTCCAAGATTGCACACTCACCTTCCAGGTGCCCAGGCCCACAAGGGGCATCTTGGCTTTGGTACTGAGCTCCACAAAAGTGGCCATGGTTGCTGCAGGGACTTCTCTGAGTGAGCGGATGAAATGCCTGCTTTCTCTATACGAAGGCTGGTGAAGTTTTTATGTCCTGGATAAAGGAGGCGGGCTCTTACCACATTGGCAAGCAGCCACAGCCACGGGTTGGGGCACGAGAACAGGAACTTCAGTCCAATCTTTTGTCACACTGATTAGCTTGAACAAAGATTAAACTCAGTACAGTGCAATACACTCTCCCTAGTGCAGCATGCATGCTTTCTTGGGAACGCAGCTCAGAAGTTTGTGAATCCAAATAACAAGGTTGAAAAGTTATCCAAGATAAATTGGTAAGTCTATTTGGGAAGGGTCATTGCCCTGGGAGTGGATCTAACTCTAGTGATTGCGTGGGTGTTCAAGCAGTTTGAGGTAAGGAAAACTGTGAAGGAAAAATGAGACATCTCAGTCTTACAGTAGCTACTTTGCAATAACCGTCATTGGCCACAGAATTAAGAACAAGGGGATGTCTGTTACAGAGGAAACTAGCAGATGACCTTGTGCCTGATTTGAAAACAATCTTTCGTGATTATGAAATGTCATGTACTCAACTATGAAAAGCAAAGATGGTTTATAAAGGTGAGAACATAAAGCAGAATATTCCCATCACTTAAATTCACATTCCCAGTGCTATTTCTTTGCATATGTGTATTATTAATAATGTCTCTGAGTATATACGTCTTAGTTCTTACATACATATATTTTTTGGAAGTTAACTTCATAAAACAAACTTTTTAAACATCTATAACAAGCCATTTTGACTTAATGTTTTGTTTTTGATTTTAACTTTTGCATGTGTGCAGGTTCCTGTATAGGCCATAATAGGACGCCAGATCCCTGGAGGTTTACAGGTGGTTACGAGCCACTGAATGTGGGTTCTGGGAATTGAACATGGGTCCTTGGTTAGAGCAGCTTGTTCTCTTAACCGCTGAGCCTTCTTTCCAGCCCTAAAACACCATTTTCAAATTACTTTTACCACATACATTTTAATGGTAGCAAAAGATTTGGTTTTGTGAACATTTACTTGGTTATTTACACTATTCTTAGGTATTAGGTCGGTTTTCAATTGGTTTATAATAGGAATAAGTAATATTCCTAAGTATGCCATTGTAGGCATTTCATGGAAGTTCCACATCCCAGGACACTGACAATTACTGTCGCAGATGCCTAGGTATGTGCAGAGGGTTCCCTCTGTGTTCCATGAAGTCTCCGCACATGAGATTGTCTATGTGTGTTCTAGAATCTGTCTTCAAGAAGAGCACCAGCTAGCCACCAACTACTGATAGAACTGTAAAGCAACATAATGTGCTGGCATACACTTGTCATGGTCAGGTAAGCTGGACTCAGGGAGTAGACTCTGTGGATAGAGACTAGATAGTGATATGTACATCTCCGAAGTCGGCACACAGGGCTCACCCCATCAAAGACCAGATGTACTAGACAGGAAGCTAAACGTCAGGTAGAAATCACAGCCAAGCTCCGTCTCACACTGTGATATCTCTACACGCTCCCCTTTCTCTGAAATCCCACTGCACATGGAAGAGAAGATCCTAAATGCCATACATTTAATCCAGAAGTAAATGGGAGTAAAGTGAAATTCAGAAGGAGGCAGGGCCAGCAAGTGAGCTAGGTTGAAGCTTCATCGGTACTAAAGACCCTGCAGATTGCTTTGCCGTGGCTGTGGGTAGAGGGAATGCTGGACAACACAGAGCCGCATTACTGTCTACTTGTTATCTGCCCTGACATCTTCACGAACTTCTGATAAGACTCCTGGAATGTATCTCTAGACTGGACACACAGTTAGACTCCAATCATCACCTGGCTATGTAAGGACATCTGAATCCTATGGGGAGGACTGTCTGCTTTTCGATCACCTACCTACCTATGTAACTGCTGTTGTTTTGATTTCTGGCTTTCTTATTTAAACTCTTAAGATTTGTTTTTATTTTTAAATTAAGTGTACGTGTATACATGTTGATGAGTGCAGGTGCCTGTGGAGCCTTCAAGAGGATGTCAGTTCCCCTGGAGCTCAAATTATAGGCTATTGTGAACCCTAATATGGGTGTCAGGAACCAAATATAGGTCCTGCTCAAGAACAGTGCTGCTCTTAACAGCTGAGCCTTCTCTCCTGCACATTTTTAGTAACTTGAGACAGGATCTCATGTACGCCAGGCTGACCTAGAACTTACCATGTAGCTCAGGGTAATCTTGGACTTTTGATGGTCTTATCTTCACTTCTCAAGTGCTGAGATGATAAGCATGCACCCCGTGACTGGTTTGGGGGATGCTGGAGAACAATTTTAAGGCTCTGTACATGCTATCTTAAGAGATGCCACATCTCTTAAGATTTCCACTATCCTCCAACAGAGCAAAACTTAAGACAAAGTCTTTAACATCTGGCCCTTCAAGGAACATTCTAGATCCAGATTGTAGCAGAGCCCCTGAAGGAAAAAGCTTTTAGAGAATCCAGGTGTCTTAAATTAATCCTGGCTATGTTTGGGAGTGTCATAACACCAGCCAGCTAGAGTATATGTTGCTATATGGCTAAGATTGTATTGGGAAGGACCATTCTTCCTACAGAATTGTGAGAGCCAAAGTTATGTTTTAAATTTTAATTACTGTTCCTAAGAGATCCATAAAACAAAAATGCTCTAACCTGCATTCCCTTGCCCAAGGACAAATACTTCCTGAGATGCCGGAGGCTGTTGTTCATCTAAGATAACAAGCCTATATTTTCACTTCCCTGAAAAAGTTTGGTTGACCCAACTGCACTGGATGCACTTGATTATATGTAGGCTGGAAGTACATCAGGATGTATGCTTGCTCCTGACTGGATAAAGGTGGGAAGTACATAACCTCCATAGGTTTGCAGTTATAAGCACCAAGCCAGTGCAGCTGGCCAATGTCTTTTGAGACAGGGTTTCTCTGTGTAGCCTGGGCTGTCCTGGAACTCACTCTGTAGACCAGGCTGGCCTCGAACTCAGAAATCCACCTGCCTCTGCATCCCAAGCGCTGGGATTAAAGGCATGCACCAGCACTGCCAGGCAAAAGCATAAATTTTTATCATTACCACCACCATTATCATTCCCTTTAGAAGTATGCTAAAGAGCTGTGACTAACAGCTTTTAATTTATAGTACCTGACACCTCAATGTTCTTGGTCACACATACTGTGTTAAACTAAATCATGTGTTATTCATCCCTGCCCCTGATGTTTTAGCATTTTTACCACAGATTTCTGATACTTCTGTCTTAGCTAGAGTTGCTTTTGCCTTGAAGAGACACCACAACCATGGCAACTCTTATAAAGAAAACATTTAATTGGGGCTGGCTTACTGTTCAGAAGTTTAGTTCACTATTGTCATGGCAGGAAGCATGGCAGCACACAGGCTGGATTGGCAGCTGAGAGTTCTACATCTGGATCCAAAGGCAACAGAAAGAGAGTGAAGGGATTCTGGCCAACTCGAGCATGGCTCTGGCAGGCCTTGATCTTTCCCCCTAGCTCCTCTGCCTTGTTAAAAATCAATAGATTACATTCGAAAGCTAGCCAGCAAGGTCATTCTCTTATTTAGTCACTTCCTCCTCCTAACGCTGATCACCAAAGCCCAGCTATCAAAGTATTGAAGTCCAGCAATCAAAAGCCCCCTTTGGCTCATCTAATTAACATGCCCAATTAAAGTTAAACATTTCTTCCTAACATGGAGTTTCCCATCTTACCTTTATAAACTGCTATTTGCCTATATGTCATGTCTGTCTCCTTTCTGTATTCAGAGGCTGCCCCGGCCCATGGAGGATTGGAGGAGACTCTAGGGAAGGGGGTGAAAAAATTAAGGGACAAGAGACACAAAGAAGGAGAGCAAGTCGAGGGTTTTGATCAAGCTCTCAAACTTTAATTTCAGGCAGCAGGTTATAAAGACACAGCAAAACGGGAAGTTTAGGTGAGGGTCACTGACGGGATGGAAACCAATGGTGGAATGATGGTGGAAGGGGATGTCTCAGCAGGCCCATGCTGAGGCATCTCTTCCCCCTGAGGGACCAGCCACACGACGGTATACCAGAGAATGGAGTTTATTCAGGGCATGGGGAGGGTAGCCAGGAGGGTAGTAGAGGCAGAGAGAAAGAAAGAGAGGGAGAGAAGAGGAAGGGAGAGGGAGAGGGAGAGGGAGAGGGAGAGGGAGAGGGAGAGGGAGAGGGAGAGGGAGAGGGAGAGGGAGAGGGAGAGGGAGAGGGAGAGGGAGAGGGAGAGGGAGGGAGAGGGAGAGGGAGAGAGGAGAGGGAGGAGAGGGAGAGGGAGGAGAGGGAGAGAGGGAGAGGGAGGAGAGGGAGAGAGAAAGAGGAGAGAGATGGAGGTTGGCCATGACCATGTGGAGAGAGGGGGAAGGGAAGGGGCAGAGAGAACCTGCAGGCCCCCAGGGTCAAGGGAGCAAGAGAGAGAGGAGGGGCCAGACAGCCCCTTTTATAATAGTGGGCAGGGCTACCTGGCTGTTGCCAGGTAGCTGTGGGGAGGAGCATACCTGGTTATCGTTAGGTGACTGTGGAGGTGGAGTTTAGACAGCATACTAACAGTCACTGCTTAGGGCTATCCCACTATCCTCATTGCCCAAGACCATCCCAGTGTCGTAACCAGCTCCCAGAAAATGCCAGATGTTCTTTAAGTTCCTGGGGCCCGACCTGCGAAGGTCCTTTCTTAACCTTGTACTTTAGCTGACTAGGTTTTCCAGAACAGCAAGTAATTTCATGAGGTTCTCTTAGAACAGCAGGTAATTTCATGGATTTGGCTCCCCAGCAAGAGGCCGTCCTTTGTTCTTCCAAGACAAATTACCCCCTTCCTCTCCCTTATTCCTTTCCTCTTCTCCCCCATCCTCTATCTCCTGTCTTTGTGTCTTATTCAAAGCCCTCTGGCCCTCTGCAAATAAATCTCTTTGTGCTGAGAACTTGGTCTTGGGCATCCTAAGCTGATACTTTTCCTTTCAGAGAGTAAACTATTAGACTTGGCTTGAACTTCCGAAACCTCAAAGCCCCTAGTGACACTTTCTCCAAGAAGGCCACACCTACAACAATGCCACTCCCTATGGGTCTATGCGGCCGATTTCATTCAAACCAACATAGTCCCTCTGCCCTCACCCCAACCCTTGCTTTTGTGGTAGACATCTCTGTCTCTAAATCTTCTATTCTCAGTTTAAATGTTTCCTTGTAATAAAGCTCCTCTCCAGGTTGTAAAGAACAGCTTAGCATAGGTCCCTGTTACGCAGCTTTTGATAGATCCTTTCTTTCCAATGTTCTCCCTGCTCAAGGCTGGATTACAGCCTCCAGGCCCTTTCTCTAAATAAAGCCAATTCCTGGAGAGTAATTATGTGCCAGCTCTTTTCCCAACAGCCACTGCTATTTCCCTCTCACTTTAACAGGAAGCAGCCTTCTCGTCTCACCTAGGCCTTCGGATCACTTCCTGTAGAGTAAACCTGCTTTGGGTCTACTTTCCCAGAGACACATTCCAAGTCTCACTTCAGCATGGACATAATTTTTTTTTTCTTTTTGTAAGTAAAATTGAAGGTATTTGTTGAATGAAGAAAAGGTTTAACCGTTTTTGTCAAGTAGTGTATACTTTGGAAACTTTTCTGCTACTTTTCTGGCTGCTGATTTCTAGAGCTGATGAAATAACAGCTCCACTTTAAAGGAAATAAGATTTTATTCTGAGCCAAGTCTGAATGACCTGTGATTAATGGCAGTCTAAGAATGACTATGGCTATAGTAGAAATGGCATTCTATCACACATGTTGGCTCATAACTATGATGCCATGTACTTAGGAGGCTGATCAAGGATGATTAAAAAGTCAGGGTCATTGTTTGCTACATAGGGAGTGTAAGGTCAGCCTGAGATAGAGTCTTTTGCTCAAAAGAATAAAGTTCAAGGCCATACTGGTCTGTGGAAAAAGATAGCTGTAAGCCAATCATAGCAATGAAGTGAAAACCTGCCTCAAAATTTTAAAAATCATTTTGGAAAAGTTGCAGAAGCTCTGTGTTAGGGGACTTGCCTGGCAAGGAAATTTTTGTGTCACTTTCCTCTGAGATTGAAACATTCCATTCTGCAGGGAAGCTCCTTAAGCAAGAAGGTAAAACAAAAACAAAAGTCAAAAAGAAAACTCAAAATAGCTTCAGTTCCTAAAACTGACCAAGTTCACTAGGCCCCCTCAGCTGCCAGTGGAAGCAGTAAGAACAAAGCAGCCAGGAAGACGCTCAGAGAATCCAAGTTATAAAGAAGACAGAGACCAGACCTGCCTGGAAGAAGCAGAAACCAGCTGAGCTGCCTGAGAGAAGTTTAGACCAAGCAAACACCTAAAAAGGGCCCTCTCCAAACTGCTGAACTGCTGGCAGGCTGTGTGGTGTGTTCCTAGTCCCGTTTACCCATGCTAAGGTGGGCTTTGGTGATGCAGCTGTCTTTGAGTCATTTCTGCTTCGGCAAATAACCCCTAAGCTATATCCCAGTAAGTTACCCTAATAAAACTCACTGGTTCACCAAATTGGACTTTGGTCTGTTGTGAGTGCCCTACTGGAGTTGAGTAGACGTGTGTTTCCCAGGAATGGTTTTGTTACACAATAGAAAATTGTGTAATTTTCATTCAGAGAACTGAAAAAAGTTTTTTCTGTATCCCATCCGCCAGTATATTATGTTTTATTTTGTTTAAAAAAAAAAAAAAAACTATGTGAGACATTAATGATGAGGTGAAGGTACACATAGGACTCTTGGGTCCCTGACATAGGACATCAATTATAACATGGTGGACCAATACTGCTAAGAATCAGAAGATCGTCCTTACATGTAAGATTTTTCACATAAAACTTCGATGTTTCCAAAACAAAATTCAGTAAGATTGGCATTAGTTTACAGTTATAAAAACCCTTAATGTATGATTTTCTTAATTTAATATTTTTAGCTATGTACATGTGTGGGGAGATATGTTCACATGAGCACAAGTGCCTGAGGGAACCAGCGCTGGAGCTACAAAGGATGGTGATCTGCCTGCCATGGGTGCTAGGAACTCCGGCCCTTTGGAAGGACATTATGCATTCACTTCTGAATATATCCAGCTTGATTAAAGACTGCTACAATCTAGATCTCCGCATACCCTAACTCCATTTATTCTTAATTTTTTTCTGAGAATTTCACCCAAGAGTACTATATTTATATCATTCTTACCCCTCCTCTCTCCTCCCTATAAGTCTTCCCATCCTCCATTTCCTCTCAAATTCATGACCTCTTTTTGTTTATTATTGTGTGTGTGTGTATGTACACATACATATGCCTATACACAAAACTTACTAAGTCCACTTAGCATTGCTCATATATATGTGTGTGTCTAGGGCTGACCACTTGGAAGTGGCTATCCCTGGAGAAGACTGACTCTCCCTTTCTCAGCAGCCATTGATTGCTTGTGGCATTTTGTCTAAGGGGTAAGGCCCTGTGAGATTGCTCCCATCCAGGTTGGCATGTCGATTGGTGGTGTCATTATGCAGGTCTTGTTTAGAGGACCATGTTGTTAAGATTTCATGGGTGCAGCTTCCGTGCCATGTCTAGAAGATACTACATTGCCGCAGAAGTCCTGTTCCTCTGACTCTCACAATCTTTCCCCCTCATCCTCCCTGAACCTTCACTGGGGCAGCTGAGTTGTGGATGTATCAATTGGGGTTGGGTACCCCATGGTCAGTTTTTCACTTCATTTTGATCACTTGTAGATTTTTGTAATAGTTTCGTCTGTTGCAAAACAAAGTTTCTATGAGGAGGGTGAAAGCTATGCTTACTAGAGAAGGCAGTGTAGGAGCTATAGGACTGGATCTAGGACTGGGATGATGCTCGCAAGTGAGGTTCTGGGGAGCTCATCAGACAAGTCTCGTAGGAAAGCTGGGCCTCTCTATATATTTTTAAACGCAGTAGTAGCACGTAGCTGTGGATGCCCAGGAACTCACTTGGTAAGCCAGTTGGTTTTGCACTGGTGGTACTCCTCTTGGCTCTGACTAGAAACTCTGTTATTCACTTCAGGGAGAATAAGAATAAAAGAAAATGCTGCCATAGCTTCAGAAAACAGTTTCAGCTTCATAAAGTCCCTGAAAGCACCATGCAGAGCCCAGGCACTACAAGTCTTCAGAGTCTAAAAAGGTAAATTAGCTGCATCTAACTAAGACACTAGATAGGGAAGCCATGCCCTCTTTCTTATGCCTCATTCAGTGCAGGGATGAGTGCCACAGACCACCCCAGTCGGGGATGGGGTCCCTGGGATGAGAGTCCTCGAAGACTAGGTGGGTAAGGATTTGGTGGTGACAAACAGAAACAAGCACAGAGGCAGGTTGAGTCTGAGTGTGTTTTGCAGCTCTCAAGCAAGGGGTTTTGTACATAAAAAACAATGATTACAACTCTTAGAAGATGTGTTCAGTGAAGCAACCACAAATACCATCATTATCATTTGGCACAATAAAGCACAAAAATCACCCAAACATTACAACTCTGAAAAGATGTATTCAGTAAATCACAAATAGAACAGGTAACATCATTGTTACTTGGCACAATAGAAATCATCCAAGTGTTACAACTCTAAAAGGATGTATTCAGTGGGGCAGTCATCCAAGGCTAGTGCTGTATTTCCAAGAGCAGGTTAATAAATATTTGTAGTTAATTATTATTTAACATCTAATGCCTGTTTTTTTTTTTTTTTTATAAATCTTCAATGCATAAATTTAAACTATTTTAATTCTTTTTATTTAAGGCTTTCTTTACCATATGCCAAAGCCCACCTCTGATGATACACGCGTAGCCATATGAAATTTTATTGTTGGGAAAGTTTTTATCTATCATAATACTATTATGTAATTTTGTAAATGATTTATGAAGTAAAGCACCAGTTTCCCCGGAGATAAGATCATGGTTAATGACCCCATCTCAAGGGCTGGTTTCTTACTCATTTACTCGCTTAAGATCTTAGCCTAGGCTATCGGGAACATGTTGTAAATAAGAAAAGGAATAAAAGAAAATAAAACAGATAAATTGCCATGAGAACTACAGCTCAATAGTTTGCTCTGGGCAAGAGTTCCACAACCGGTTCCAGGATGCCACCTTCTTTTGAAGTTTTCGCCTCAGTCTGTGGAATTTGTCACAGATCCTACCAGGGTTGGTGTGGAGATGAGAGAGTTCTACTCTAGGGGAAGGAATAGTCATGTAAATTCTTCAAAATCCAGAAAAGTTTTGTTTGGGATGTAACTAGGATTTCTTAATCTTCAACTAGAAGTTCAATAATAACTATAGTTGTCATTGTTATCTAAGATAAGGTCTTTCTATGTAGTTCTGGCTATCCTAGAACTTGGTACGTAGACCAGGCTGGCCCCCAGAAGTTCTGTAATTTTGAAATTACACAATCTCAAGTTTGGCTGTTATCAATTTGAGTGATTCACCTACAAAGAAACTCCTTTGAAAATATTAAAATGGAGGCATCAAAGTAGATCGATCTATGATGAAGTTGAGATTTCAGATTGTCCAAAGAGTCTTTGATTCATAAACCAAGAATTCTAAAGTAAGAATTTACTATTGAGACCAGTCTCTCTATATAGCTCTGGCTGTCTTGAAACTCATTACATAGACCAGGCTAGCCTCAAACTCACAGAGATCCACTTGCCTCTGCCTCCCAGGTGCTGAGATTAAAGGCATGTGCCACTATGCCTGACAGAATTTCAATTTACAAGTCGTTTTCAGTTTTTTTCTTAGCTCCACATCAGTTTTTCTATAATTTTATTGGCAACATTTTAGAAAAAACATATGAAGTTAAATTACAATAGGATGAAGAAATAATACTTCAAGTAAACTAATATATATGTACAGCATTTAATATAATTTTAAATAATATATAAATTTCAATCATAACATCGCATTTGCCGAGGTCCTGCCTCACCATGAGGAGGGTCCTGAACAGGTCAGTAGTAGATGCAAGCTGCTGTTTCAGGTACTCTCTCTGTTCCCTGATGATTCTCAGTATTCTTTATTCTTCAACTTCAGCTTAATAGATTGATAGCTTGAGTCTTCAGCTTAATTCCTTCATCCTTCTCATTCTTTTGCTTTCTCCCTCTTACGCTGTTGCCTTCTTCCCTCTCAGAGAGCCCGAACCCAGTCTTTTATTTACTAAAGCTACATTGTCAAGACTTTGATCCTTGTTAATAATTATCAAGAATTCTTAGATTACATAAAATCTGTAAGTCTCAGATCAGAAGATGACCTGGCCCACGGGTCAGTCAACGGGGTCTTCAAGAGAGAGAGTGGGGACAGAGGGGCAAGAGACATGAAGAATGGAGACAAGACAGGGTGTCTGATCAAGTCTTGTTTATTGAAAGGCAATTATGGGTATATAAGCACAAGCAGGGGAGTGCAGCTGGAGACACTTAACCACGAGTGCCTTGCAGCTGGGGGCATTAAACCATAAGTCCAGGACATGGCTGAGAAAAACAAGATGTTTATCAGAGTGTGCTCAGCTGTTGTGGGCTGCTTGCAAAAAAAAACCATGCTAGAAAAACAAGTCTCTTGTCAGGGTGGAAAAGTATGAACCTGCAAATATATGGCCCAAGATGGTTGCAAAGATGATAGCCGCTTTCTGCTAGGAGTCGGCTCCCAACAAGTAGTCCCAGCCCCATTTCCTTAGAGCAAAACCAAGCACAAGGCAAAAGCACATTCCTAGGTTTTCACAGTCTGTTCTTCACAGGTAGCTAGACTTCGCTCTCCCAGTTTTCTGGTACAGCAGACAGCAGTCTTTAGTAACTGCTTCCATGTAAGAATGGAAAAATAACAAACTAAAACTAAAATGATTCCTTAGAAAGTTTTGAATTTATGTAAGTAAAACTGTAAAAAACAGTTAGCTTTCTCTAATGCCTTTCAACTCATTGTTATCTTCAATTCTTCAAATAGCTAGAAAAACAAGAGTACTAACTTTTTATATACTTCTACGTCATCTTTAATTCTTTAATCTTTATTCCCTTATCTTAACAATTCCATAGCCTCTTGTACTCTCCTTCTAATACTATCTATTCCTAAATCATATATATAAATTCCTATTTTTCTATCCATACCCTTTCCTCCTGAGAGTACTCTAACTCTATCCTTAATGTCTCTGAACTCATCCTGGCTAATCAATGCAGCAGTCATGGGATGGGAGGATACATATGCTTCTTCATGATTCCAAAATCAAGGCCAAATCTGGCAATGAACCATTTCCAAAAAGGACCATGTAGGCTTTTATGGCTCTTATGATTATATTGTCTGGAGCCTTTCCCATGACCCTAAAGGCCAAACAGAAGACCTGTTCCTCGTCCTCCAAAGCCTCATGACCACCTCCATTCCTCATTTCTGAAAACGCATCTGTTTCATTTACTATGGCATGATTAGCTCTGAGTAATGGGGGAAGGATATTCCTCAGAAAGAAGGATTGAAAGTAAAGTAATAAAGACAGCAGATCAACACTGGGACAACAGCAACCATCAGCACACGTGGGGCTCATGGGATCAACAGCCTGGAGGTGCTCCAGGGGCAGGAACTATGTCACACTTCCCCTTAAGTAGCATGTGTGTGTGTGTGTGTGTATGCATATATATATCCAGATGACTATTCTTATTCTCAAAAGCATGTCCTTATAATTAATTGTTCATAATAATAATTAACTTTTGAAAGATTAAGACCAAATATATTATACTAACTTATCAATAGTAAAAGTTATCAACATTAAACTATCATTTTGGATAGGCTATACATATTTGCTTTTGTGGCACTATTTTATAAAAGTCAAATATCAAAACAAATCTACTCTGTTTTGCAATGCTGCTATGGTATTTATTTTCAAAACAAGCAAGTTTATGAGATACTCCAAGCTTCCAACTAGATAACAACTGCATTATTTGTTTAATGAAAGATGAAGCTATCCAATCCTTTTCCAAAGAATCATACTTTCTTTTTTTTTTTAAAGATGTATTTATTTAATGTATGTGCATACACTGTCACTCTCTTCAGACACACCAGAAGAGGACATTGGATCTCATTACAGATGGTTGTGAGCCACCATGTGGTTGCTGGGAATTGAACTCAGGGCCTCTGGAAGAGCAATCAGTGCTCTTAACCGCTGAGCCATCTCTCCAGCACCAGAATCATACTTTCTATGCCCTATTTCTTTTCCTTTGTTGCTACTTATTTCCTGGAGTTGCAGTTTCTATGCATTTCTTGTGTCTGTTTTATTGAGACTGTGTCACATGCAGTCCCTGGTGGCTTTGAACTAGCAGTATACCTTACGATGACCTTAGACTCTTGAACCTCACGCTTCTACCTACTAAATACTGGGATTACTGATGTGGTCTGTTTCCTATCTTTGCATTATTTCTTTTTCAGCTTTCTAAGTATGTCTCATAGCTAGCATAAAACTTGTTCATAAAAGTGTCCATATTTTAATATTGTAAACTTCGAACCTTTCTGGGCCTCTCAGTGCCTTGATGATGAGCCATTTGGGGGTGGGGATTGTTGTTCCATTGTCTCTAGGCACTGTTTTTAAATTTTATTTTATTTTTATTTCTGTGTGAATACATGCAGAGGCTAGAAAAGGGCATTCAGACTCCCTGGAGCTAGAATTGTGGGTAGTTGTGAAACTCCAGACAAGGGTGCTGGGAACTGAACTCAGGTCTTCTGGAAAGCAGGAAGCATTCTTAGCTACTGAGCCATTCTTCCAGCCCCAATTATATCATATTTTGCTTGTCCATTTACATATAAAAGACATAGATTTTTTTTTAATGTTTATGGACTTTTGACTAAAGTATTTAAATTTAATAATATATTATGATGCATGTTAAGGTTTTCTACAATAGGGACAAAAATCACATCAATAGACTTCCATAAACAGTGTTATCATCTACCATCTGGGAACTAACCTCTGCTTCAAGTTCTGTTTTTCTGTTTGTTCACCATGAGTCAGCAAGTTTAGCAGAGAAGACTGTTGGAAAGCTAAACAGGCTTTGTGTAGACAGGCACTTAGTCACTGGGGAAAAAAAAAAGGGTGGATGGAATTTTCATGCCTGAAAAGAGATCCTGAGGAGAGGAGAAGAGCAGAATCTTGATTTTAAGGATTGCAATTCAGGATTCAGTTTGGTGATGGACAAGTTCTGACCTGGTTTAAGTCAGGTATAACACTTGAGTAGCCAGCAAACCATGGAAAGGTTATAGGTGTTGCCATGGTGTGACGTTAGTTGGGGCTAACACATGGGTGATGTGTTTCCTTCTATTCTTTTGTGCTTCTTTTTTTGCTTTTTTTTTTGGTTTTTCGAGACAGGGTTTCTCTGTACAGCCCTAGGCTGCTCACTCTGTAGACCAGGCTGGCCTCTAACTCAGAAATCCGCCTGCCTCTGCCTCCCAAGTGCTGGGATTAAAGGCGTGCGCCACCACCGCCCGGCTTCTTTTTGCTTTTTGATACATCCTCATTTGTTAGTAAGTCAACTCTGTGTAGAACTTGAAGCAGATGTTTGTTAGTTCCCAGATGATGACGTTGTTTATGGAAGTCTATTGACACGATGTCTTGTCCCTCTAGGTAGAAAACCTTAACACGCATCATAATATATTATTATATTATTTACTTCAACATTAATAATTTATGCATATCTTATCATTGGTGGCAGCAGAGTACAGTACTAAGTCTCCTAAATCTACTCCCTATGCACATTGGGTGGCACGAAGAGTACAAGTGATACAATTACAATTTGGAAATCCTCTTTGAGTCACAAAGTAAAGAAAGGTGTGTTATTCTTTCTCCTACTTGTACTTCAGTCAATAAATAGAGTCAGTGAAAAAGAAGCAGAGAGAAATGAATGTATGCAGCTAGCTAGGGTCTCAACCCATGGAATGATACCATGCGTTAGAGTGGTTCTTGCCACCTTAATTAACGTAGTGGTTTGAATATATTTGAATGCTTGCCCCTCAGGGAGTGACACTATTAGGAGTGTGGCCTTGTTAGAATAGGTATGGCCTTGTTGGAGGAAATGTGTCACTGTGGGGGTGGGCTTTGATGTCCTATGCTCAAGCTCCACCCAGGATGAAAGAGAGCCTCCTCCTGCAGAGGAGCCTGCAGAGAGAGTCTCCAGCTGGCTACTGTCCAGTCAAGATATGGAACTCTCAGCCCCTCCTGCAGGCTGCCATGCTTCAGACATGAGTTTAATGGACTGAATCTCTGAAGTTGTAAGCCATCCCCAATTAAATGTTTGCCTTTATAAGAGTTGCCTTGGTCATGGTGTCTCTTCACAGCCATAAAATCTGAAGTAAGATATTAACTAGTCTAGATAATTCCTCACAGACATCCCAGAGGTCTGTCTCTTCATTTATCCTAGACCCTGTCAAGTGGACAAATTATTTTATGTTAATATCCCCACTTGAGTGGGTGGAGCTATATAGTTCAGTTAGAATATTTGCTTAGCAAACTCACTCCTCTGCTTTGTAATACTGCCACAGAATTTGTTTTCATGGCCTTTTCTCATTTAACTCTTTTATCTCCATTTCCTAGAACAGGTTAAACTCAGATCGATGAGATTCTTGACTCCAGCACCCTCTGGAGCTGCTGAAAACAAACGGTGTCTCATCAGAACCCATACATGAAAGAGCAGGCATTCGCTGAAACCAGACCTCAGATGGAGTCTGGGTAAATAGTACCACTGTTCGTTAAATACTTTGCAACGGTGGAATGACATAGCTTTCCCTATAGTGGGAGAATTTTAAAGACATCATTTGGGGGTCAGTGGATATGAGAAAGCAAAGAAAGGAGGTAGCTTCAATATTATTTATGCTGTTGGTACACAAGATTCAGATTCTCCCGAGGTGAGACAATGTGACATTTCATCCTGGTTTCCCTTCCTTCTATACTGTAAAGTATGGAAGGCTGCCTCTTTCTTTCCTGGTGTCGTACTAACTCTGTCTTGTTTGGGTTTTAGCCCCGTGGCTTACATTGTTTTTCTCTTTATCTCTAGCCAGGAGAATGAACCTGTTAAGGTTTGGCTGACTTTGAATGTGGAATTTGTTTCCTTTCCCATTGCTGCTGTGAAATACTTACCAGAGAGATACTACGACTTAGTGGAGGGATCAGAGGAGGAACAGGAAGGTTTGGTTTCCTGAGGTCACAGTTTCCTGTTGGAACTCAGGCAAAAGTAATGGTTTCTGTTGTGTTTCTATGGGTTTTTGTATGCATTGTGTGTATAGTGTGTATGTGTGTTTCTTGCTTTGGTTTGGTTTGGGTTTTTATTTAGTTGGGGGGTTTTGTTTAGTTTTTCCTGTTTGCCTTCTAAAGACAAAGAGAAAGAAAAGTGTGTAGAGTTGGGTGAGTGGGGAGGATCTGGGAGGAGTTGAAGGAGGGGAAACCAGGATCAGAATATATTGAATGAAATTAGAAAAAAAAAAGGAAATGGTCACTGAAGAGACCTGGGGCCTTTAGAAACTGCTGCGATTGGTCAGTGAGTAGAGAGTTAGAGAGTGCAAGGTCAGAAAGAGCCTAGCTCTGTGTCACAGCATCTCCACAGGCAGAAGGGAACTTACTCTGGAAGATGTAGAAGTATTAAGGCTTTACGGGAGTCGTGACTTCCAACTTATAGGTCTCTCCTTCTGTCTCTGAACCTGTGAGAGGACACTTGACTGGTAGTGTGTTCTGAGAACCATGTGAGTGATGTGCATAGCACTTTCGTGTGTGTGTGTGTGTGTGTGTGTGTGTATGAGAGAAGAGAAGAGGAGAGAGAGAGAGAGAGAGGAGAGAGAGAGAGAGAGAGAGTCAGACTGGATCTTGCTGCAATCTTCCTGACTCGGCCTCCTCGGTGCTGGAAATAAATACTTGCAAACCATGCCAGCTCATTATCACTAATATTATTCTATAGTTAACACCCAGAAAAGAGGTCCTCTTTTTGTTTGTTGTTTTTGTTTTGTTTTCCTTGGAGACAGGGTTTCTCTGTGTAGCCCTAGCTGTTCTGGAATTCACTCTGTAGACCAGGCTTGACTCTACCTCCCAAGTGCTGGTATTAAAGGTATGTGTCACCATCGCCCGATGGAAAAGAGGTTCTTAGAGAAGGGGCTAGCCTTGAGGGTAGTTTTATTCTCATAAACCTGCTTCCTTCTAAGACATCAATTGCAGCTCTTGTCTTGGTGGGACAGAAGAATGGTGAGGGTGGCTCATAAATCCAACAACTGGCATCAGAATGTCATGAGAAGGCAGATGGGGACACATAGGGGAGCAGCTACAAAGCCAAGGGCCTTGGGGATTCTGATGACTACCACAAGTCAGAAAAGGTCAAGGAATGAACCATCAGAGCTTCAGTAGGGAGCACCACCCGTCTGAAACCTTGATGGAAGAGCAGGGATATCAACCAGGAGGGTATGAGGTCATTCCAAGGTTGGCAGCCGCAGGAAGAGACTGCCAGTCCGAGGAATGAGAGGATCCAGGAAGAAAAAGGATGCCCTAACCCCAGAAGTGGTGTCAACTGTAGGATCAGAATCTATGTGCAAGCATGAAGGAAGAGCTGCAGTTACTCAGGAAATGTCACTTCTTCTGAAATACCTCCAGAGAAGACACATGCACCACCTGCCTTTCTCTTTCTGCAGACCTTTAACTTCCTACCAGAAGCCCCCTCTGAGCAATCTCAGAGGGAGCCATCTGACTAGGAAGCCTGGAATTGTAAGTGTGCACACATGCCCTGGCACCATGGGCCCTGGAGAAAAGCCAAGCAGGATATGTATATGACCATAACTGGCCTGTGGGCAGCAGAGAATGGGGTGACACAGTGATCTTCAGTGGACATTGCTTATGGGAAGCAGGCATGGGGCTCTACAGAGTAGTCATCCACTGTCCTGACTACCACCTAGTTCTTTGAATAAATTTCTTTAAAAAAAAAAAAAAATGGGGCTGGGTATAGTGACTCACACCTTTAATTCCACACTCAGGAGGCAGAGGCAGGCCGATCTCTGTGAGTTTGAGGCCAGCCTGGTCTATAAAGTGAGTTACCAGAACAGCTAGGACTACACAAAGAAACACTGTCTTGAAAAAATAAAAAAATAAATTTAATAGCAATTTTTAAAAAAAAAATTTGTTAGCATAGTTTAGTTTGTAAACTGGGTGGTCAACCGCTCATTATACTCTCTTTTGGACATTTCTAGATGATTGGAATAGTTTCTAAATTCTTTTTCTAAAAATAGTTTCTAAAGTAGTTTTCTATAGAAAAAAAAAAGGTCATGTCCCAGATTTATGGCAATAGTAAATGTTTTCATGTGCAGACTTCCCCATTTTCTGCCCCACTTTCTCAAAGAATAGGCATCTTGTGAATTTTAAGGGCTATTAAACCAACAGCTTTGACCCTTTGGCATGATGGCATATTAAAGGCAAGATGGAAGAGTCAAGAGAGTCACAGGAAAAAATGAGGGCCTCAAACTGCCCTGAGGTCTCCTGAGAGCACCTTCCTTTGAAACTTGCTTTATCCATAGACTGAGAGCTTCAGCAAGTCCTCGGCTCCCCCATGCCTCTGTTTTCTCACTGTAAAATATGACTAATGAGAGTTGAACCCAATGAGTTCATCGTTTGAAAAGAACTCTGGGGGTTGGAGAGATGGCTCAGTGGTTAAGAGCACTGACTGCTCTTCTAGAGGTCCTGAGTTCAATTCCCACCAACCACATGGGGTGGCTCACAACCATCTGTAATGAGATTTGATGCCCTCTTCTGGCATGCAGATATACATGAAGATAAAGCACTCTTACATAAAATAAATAAATCTTAAAAGAAAGAAAAGCACTCTGTTGAAAATGTTATGCTATTGCTATTTTTATTATTTTATCTTTTTAATCTTCAGTGTTACTAGTGCTCCTGGTGTCTGACAAACATTTGGCCGGGTCAAATTAGTGAGAAACATTGTCCTTTGCTGAGTTGTATTTTCCTGTGACAGTCTGATTCTAGTTGAACATGAATTTAAATGCAGCATTGCCCTATCGTGACTGGCCCGTATGATATTCAATAGGCTTGGCAAAAAATAGGAGTCAGGAGGACCGAGTTGCAAATCAGTGAAGAGTGTGATTCCAGCAGGTGCATTGGATGACGAAGCTTCAGTATTCCGCATGGAAAGGGAAGTCCTCGTTATGTCTTGCCCTGCAGCGACAAGCATAAAGAAGAAATTGTTTCACCAAAACAACAGGTACGATCTCAGATGCACTCTTAGGTGGTCTTGTCAGCCATACTTGTGCTCTCTTAGCCTCTTCTCCCATAAAACCATGAGAAAATTAGATGGCAGTGCATAGACATGATCCTCCCCCTAAGTATGAGACAGATATTTGAAGGAGGGCTACAAGCAATCAGTGATGCAGTCACTAGTCAATTGTCGTCACGAGGGATCATAAGCAGGCAGACACACAGCTGAGGGCCTCAGAACCATTCTCTCAATTTATTCTCGGATTGCTGTGAAGCAGGAAATACTTTTGAGATTGACAGATGGGCTATGAGTAGTAAATATGACACTAATAGAAGCAAAGAGCTTAAAGTGTCTGCTGTATGTTAAACGAGTATCCAGTGAAGGTTGGCTGTGATTAATATTGAAGATCATCTCTTTGTAGATAAAGCAACTTGGTGACTACCCAAGGCCCCATCACTAATGAATAAGTGGTAGAGTTTCAAGTACAAGCCAGCTAGTTTTACGTATGAGTCCTTCAGTATATGACCTTACTCACATACCTAACTCTCTTATATATTCTATGGAATATAAGACTGGGAACAGGAAGTTTGTCCTGTGATGTCCCTAATACCTAGAACATTCCTGGCCATAGTACACTGCAGGAAGTCACTGGAAAGGAGAACTTGACACGCACACAGTGGTGACACCTCCTCTCTTTAAAATCCTCCCTCTGTGTGGAGATCCAGAAACCGAGCATCAAATGACAGCGCCTCTGCTCTCAGTGATTCCCCAGGACTCAAACTGTTTTTTAACCTTTCACAACTGCCAGAAAATACTATTTGAAGACAAAAACTATCCCATAATTCCACATGCCTTCCATGCCTTCCTACTAACCCTTCAACCTTAGAAAAGGCCTGATCGAACTCCTACTTAACCTGGTACTACTTACACAAACAGGCCACAGGCCCTCCAGTTCCTGTTGAAGCTGAGAATGGCAGCCATGTCTTCCTCACTCAACTGGAAGTCAAAGACCTAGAAAGTCAAGAGTTCCAAAACCATCCTTAGCAAGGAAAGGGCTGGTGGGATCTGAGTTCTAGGCATTTCTCCCATTATGTATACACTGCATCCAAATTATTTTGTAAATTACAACTGGGTTATTTAAGAGGGATTGATGTTACACAATCAATGTAGGTATGCAAGTGTGTGCAATGACTGAAATCCCTGAAGGGCGTGTCAGAGACATGTTCTTTCAATCCATACTATCCCCTTCTGTACATAGGTGGTGAGTAGACCAAGACAGCCCACAGTTGACCAGAACAGTGTGTGGCCTGTGGTCTAAGGAGGGTAGTCAGAAATCTTTTCAGTGAAATAAAGCACACTTGTACTCTACCTGACAGACTGTTGTTAGTGCCTGCCTCTAACCCATCCGTGACCTACAAGTCACTGCATCTCTGTTGAGGCCAGCCTCCAAGCCTAAGAGTTGATAAGGTAGATGGAAGAAAGGAAGACACACTGGTAATGACAGGTGAGATTAAAGCGTAAGGACAGAATCTTCTCTAAGCCTACAAAACTGAGGAATATCAGATAAACAGCCCAGGTCTTACCTGAATGTTCTCCTGTATACGAGAGGGCGTCACAGACTTGGGGATCACCACCACGTTCCTCTCTATATGGAACCGAATCAGAACCTGTGCACGAAAGAGGGAAGAGCAAGCTTTCACTTACCTACATAGAACTCCTACTAGTGAGACAAATAATAAAATATGTGTATACTTCTCTGTGGCTTTAACTATTATTAGAGACACATGCAAGTTCTCAACTTATGCCCCCTGATTCTGGGAGCAACAGTGCAGTTTCTCTAGATAGGAAAAAAGGAGGGTAGCCTGTGGTCATTGACAGGCTACTGGTGGATAGAGTGTCTCTCTGATGCCAGCTGTATTTACTTGAGATCCCAACAGACTTATATTTCTTAAGTCTTCCCCTCAAGCAGATTAAAAGAAGGCAATACAAACAAAACATAAGACTGTTGCCAGGTATTTGATCACACTGGAAACCCTGAGATTGTGTTATTTGCTGGAAAAACCTGTTTCTTGTTGTGGTGTGGCTCAACCTTGCATACACCTTTAATCCAAGAACTTTCTGTTTATTGTAAACAGGATTAAATAAGCTCAACCATAGGTCAAGAGGAAGAGCAAGCAACCAGTTGACAGAGAGTGAACATAGGAAAAAAAAAACATTGTAGGAGGAAGTCAGGAGGATAGAGAGACATACAGGAAGTAGAAGGGAGGGACATTCAAGTCTGAGGAGTTTTCAGGAGGATGGATAGAGAGACACACAGGAAGTAGAAAGGGGAACATTCAGTTTGAAGGGTTTTTGAGACATGCAGAGGAGAATTGCCTTTTGGTATATCAGCTGAGAAGAAAGGTCAACTGGGTGCTTTCTCTGCCTCTCTGAGCTAGCAGGCTTTTACCCCAGCACCTGGCTCCTGAGTTTTCATTGGTAAAATCGAATGATTGAAATTTTGCTAAAAAACAAAACACATGATTACTAGAATAGATGTCTAGATAAAAAGGGAAAGGAGGAAATATTCAATTTTACCTGTGCTGCAGTTTTATTGTGCTTTGCAGCAATTTCTTTGATCTTGGGAATCTCTAGTAATACAGGGTCCTCTGGCTTGGCACTAGAGGCAGAAAGATGGATGGAGTGAAAATCACTATGGCTACTACGTGCCCGTGAGCATCACTGTCAGGGCAGTGTCAAGACTGAGCACCACAGCCTCCTCCATCTGTGAGACAAGCAGAAAAATGGAAAGCTTTGTGTCTGTCCCATGAGTCCATCTATGGGACCAGGAGCTTTAGAGGTTGGAAAGCGTGACCCAGCACTGCAGGACAGAAATGGCATGTTCTCTGAGCATCAGCCATGACCATTGCTTGTTTTTTCCAAACATTATTCCAGTTGCCTTCCCTTTTGGTGACCCAACACATTAACAGAGATAGATACATTCTTCCCTATGCCTTGGAAATTACATACCAATATTAATAAATTATGAAATGCCAAGTTTGAGAGTGACAAAAGAAAGAACCAGCACTCTGAAGCCTTACTGAGGTCTGTCTGGGGAACCCAGGGGACTGTAGGCGTGACAGTGATGCCCTTGGAGTGACAGTACTGGATCAGTTTCTCCTGGGTGAGGTAAGGGTGGCACTCGACCTGCAAGAGAAAACATCTCCATCACTAAGGAAGCAAACCTTCCTGAGTGGCTCAGCGGGAACTCCAGGCACAAGAAAGAACCAACACAAAGGCCAAACACAACCCACTGATAGATGTGCTACAAACCAGACCCAGAGACCTGCCTCCCACCTCCCTAAGCATCCTGCACACAGACCTCAGAGATGAGACTGCAGACAGTACTGAACTTGCCTCCCAGTGTTGAAGCAGGCATGGAGCAGGACCCTGCACCAAACAGAACTTACCTGGTTGGTCACTGGCTTATGTTTCAGTCCAGGCTTGTTCAGGAGTCTTTCAATCTGGAAGTGGTTGAAGTTGGAGACACCCAGAGCTTTCACCAGCCCCTGGTCCACCAGTTCCTCCATGCCCTGTCATGGGGAGGAACATTGTTTAGTTCTCAACCTTCCTAATGTGCAACCCTTTGTATACTTCCTCATGTTTTGATGACACCCAACATAAAATTATTTTTAAATTTTGCTACTGTTATGAATTGTAATGTAAATATCTGATACATTATTCCAGTAAAAGGGAGTTCAATTTCCCCCTCCCCACAAGGAGTCTCAACCCACAAGTTGAGAACTTATGATTTAGATGTATGTAAGAGGATACAGAGATGGGCATGCTTAGTCCTTGGTAGGAGGAATGGCTCCTGGTTAAGTGAAGCACTAAAGAAAAAGAATTTTGGTCTAGACTTCAGTGGACTCATGGCTGCTTCCAGTCCTCTTAGTCTTCCTTAGCTCAGACGTAATATGAAAGGAGAGCAGACTTCATGTATTTTCTGTTCTGACTCATCCAAACCTGGTTATCCAGGAAATAGTCCCTGTGTCAAGAATACCTCCTATTGACTCTTTTGGGGAGTTTTATTTTGTGATATTGCAGATTGAACCTAGAGTTCCTCACGAGCTAGACAAGCACTTTATAGCTGAACTATTCCCCAGGCCTCTACATTTCATTTGTCAATTTTGAGATAGGAATCTCTCTAAGTCAAACAGATTGGTTTTGACCTTACTCTGCAACCCAGGTAGACTTTGAATTGTGAACTTTCTGTAGTGAAAGTTTTGATTTCTTTAAAAACACAGTTATGTTGTGTGAATTGCTTTTGACTTAATCCCAGGTATGGGATAAGAGGCTGCTTCACAGCAGGTGATTATGATTTGCCTCATGCACTAGCAGAGGTGTGATTTTGCCACCTACAGATAGTTTAAATTTTGAGGACTCTGGAGTGGGTATAAATAAGAGCGTCCCCAGAGGGACTGTGGAGGTGGCTGCTGCTCACCCTGCTGCTCCTGGTTCCTGTTGTTGCAGTTTGTCAAGTGGTCATGAGAAGGAGACAAAAAGAAGTTGGAGATATCCTGTCCTGATAAGATTGGACTTGCCCCAAGGAACCTAACATCCCTAATCAGTAGGTAGTAGTGTAAAGAAACTTACACCCCCTTCTCCCTCTAATGTTCTCTCACTTCTACATAGTGTTAGGGGCTTGGAAGGTATCAGGGTGGAATAAGGGTTAGAAGGGAGGTATAAGAACCCAATTATTAAAAAATATATATATATATATATGTATATTATATGTATATGTAATGTATATGTGTATATGTATATATACATATGCATATATGCCTACAACCTCCTGCCTCTGCCCCCAACATAACTGTGATTATCAGCCTACACCCAGGCCTATCTGCTTACCTTAGTTGTAATTCCTCTCTTCCCTACCAAACACACTTTGGTGTGCTTTGAGGAAGACTTTGAGGATATATGAACCCTGGTAGGAACAGCTCACCTAGAGCTGCAGCTGGGCTGAAATCTATCCTGTTAACTACATGGAATTAGCCAACATGGAATCATCCCAAGGATTTGGCTTTTTTTTTTTTTTTCTACCCACAGTGAAACTTGT
The DNA here is from genome assembly GCA_021653895.1 of Mastomys natalensis. Lineage (NCBI taxonomy): Eukaryota > Metazoa > Chordata > Mammalia > Rodentia > Muridae > Mastomys > Mastomys natalensis. The sequence continues at coordinate 444,575 of JAJTUV010002562.1, read as the reverse complement.
TCTAAACTTTCCCAAATTATCCAATCTTATAGTGGCTGCCAAAAATTGAAAGTGAATTTAAAATTCATTCATTTTAAGTCCTGTCCAGTAGGTGCTAGAATATAAAATATACAATGTGTTCCCTGGTTGAGATTCTTGCAGCCCAATTCAAGTGCTAATGATTATGTTGATGACCCATCAGTCTCAGTGCTGGGCTACCTCAGCTTACTTGACAGCTTGAATAGCATAGGCATCAGGAAGGAAAGGAAGGAATTGTTCAATCCCTGGATAGACATTAGAGGGAGAGTTTAAGTTGGGCCTGGAAAAACAGCATGAAGAAAGTGGTAAAATTGCTAATAGATTTCGAGGATCGAGGAGCAAGGACATAGAGGCAGGGGCAAGCAGGATGTGTTCAGCTGACACTGTGTAGTGTTTCCCAATCTTGAATACATCTTGCACCCTCTGAAGGCTCTAAAAGAAATGAGTGTCCAGACCCTACTCCCAGAGCATCCTACTATTTCCTCTGGGATGCAGCATGGACATTACGATGTTCAAATGTCCCTGGAGATTTTAGTACCAAGGTGTGAATCACCAGGGTGAGTGAGGAAGAACTTTACTAGGCAAGACAGTTAGTACTGATGACATCCTAAGGGTCCCAGCATCTTCTCATCAGGAAGCAAAATAAATGGTACTCTGTGACCTGGGTCAGGTTTGAGTAGGTTTATGATTCATGTTGATCTACTTATGCTTTTTTTTTTAAAGATTTATTCATTTATTTTATGTGAGTACATTGTTGCTCTCTTCAAACACACCAGAAGGGGGCATCAGATTGCATTACAGATGGTTGTGAGCCACCATGTGGTTGCTGGGAATTGAACTCATGACCTCTGGAAGAGCAGTCAGTGCTCCAACCACTAAGCCATCTCTCCAGCCCCAATTTATGTTTTCTTTTTCTTTCTTTTTTTTTTTTAAATATCCTTTCTCTATTATTAATTGTGGTCAGTGAAGATTCTATTGGATTAGCTGTAGGTCCACAGCACCACCCCATGTTGACGTATTTGGTCATGCTGGTGTCTAATCAAAGCCTCTGACCTGCAGTCATCATCTCTCTCTCTCTCTCTCTCTCTCTCTCTCTCTCCTCTCTCTCTTTCTCTTCTCTCTTCTCTCTCTCTTTCTTCCTTTTTTCTTTCTTTCTTCCTAGCTACTTATCTATCTATCTGTGGTGATATGAATAAGAACAGTCCCCATATATTTGAATGTTTAGTCATCAGGGAGTGACACTACTTGAGAGAAATTAGGAGTGTGTCCTTATTGAACTAGATGTGACCTTGTTGGAGGAAGTGTGTCGCTGAGGATGTACTTGGAAATGTCAAAGGCCTATGACCAGCATAGAGTCTCTCTCTTGACCAATGGATCAGGATGTCACTCTCTGCTACTTTTCCAGCACCATTTCTGCCAGTGTGAAGCCATGCTTGCTGCCATGATAACAGATGAAACCCCTTAAACTGTAAGCAAGCCCTCAATTAAATGCTTTCTTTATAGTAGTTGTCTTAGTCATGGTGTCTCTTCACGGCAATAGAATACTGACCAAGACTATCTATCTATCTGTCTGTCTATCTATCATCTGTCTATCTATCTATCTATCTATCTATCTATCTATCTATTTATCTATCTATCATCTGTCTATCTATCATCTATCTATCATCTTCTGTCTATCTATCATCTGTCTATCTATCATCTATCTATCATCTTCTATCTATCTATCTATCTATCTATCTATCCATCCATCCATCCATCTATCCAGAGTTATCACTGTGTAGTTGTAGTTCTAGCTGGCCTAGAATTTGCTATATAGAACAGGCTGACATGGAACTCACAGAGATCTGCCTGTCTCCACCTTCTGAGTGCTGGAATTTAAGGCATGCACCCACATGCCCAGCTTAGCACTGTATCTTCTCATTTCTTTAAAGTGTTTTGTGGAGATGACTCTATAGATAGCGGCGCTTGAGGCCAAGACTGATGACTGAAGTTAATTTCTGAAAATCCACATAGTTAAAGCAGAGAACCTACCCCATAAGTGTTCTCTGACCTCCACAAGTGCCATTCTCCCCAAAATGGATAAATGGATGTTTCAAAAAGAGAGAAGACTTATAAACAATAGTAATAAAATTAGACACAGTACACTTGGGTGGAGTTGCAAGGGGACCTGCCAGAATTTTTTTTTTCTGAGCACTCTTGGAGAAGCTGGAACTTACCTCCCAAGCATCCAAGAATGTATATTTACTGCTAAGAACATTGCCTTTATCATCTGTGGGTAAAATGACATTTCCAGACTGCAAATGCAAAACAAAAAGCTCATTAGGATCTAGCCTGGATACCTGGTCCTCTAGAGCAAGGTTTGAGGGCAACAGCATACCAAAAAGAAACACCTGCATCACACTCTGGGGAGCACACTTTAGACAGTAACCTTCAATAAAAAGTATGTGTCAATCCATTGTGGGCTGTAACCACTGTGTGCCTGACACTGAGGGATACTGTTTCACCATCTGCCCTTAATATGCTGTGAAAATCCATATCGTTATCGTGAAAATTAACTCAACACACCCAAATCCATAGAAAATTGGGGGGCATTTTGGTTTCAAGGTTATTAGGCAAAGATTCAAAGATTCTATCGAAAGGACATGGCTAATAGCAGGAAACCCTACCCAGCTTCTAGCTGAGGTTTGGAGTACGTAGTTGTCACCAAAACTGGTCACTTGGGTAGCAGAGAATTCACATCCCTTCAATTCCATTTTTTTTTTTTTAAATTTAATGGGTCTTGCTGTATGTACCAAATGCTCATTCTAGTTCCTGTGGAAACCAGAGGATGAGGATCCTTTGGAACTGGAATTACAGACTGTTATGAACCTTCGTGTGGGTACTAGGAGTCAAACTGAATCCTCTAGAAGAGCAGTCAGTGTTCTCAACTGCACAGTGATCTCTCCAGACCCTGGCTAACCCCTTTCAACTCTGAGGAGCAGGCAGGAGCAGGGCCCAGGGGTTGAGCTTTAGTTCTTCAGACTATAATGAGTTCCTGCCAGCATTTGGGGGTTTGTTCCTGGATGCTACTCACTAGTGTGGCGGTGCTATAATTGACAGGAGAGCTGATCCTAGAAGTGTGTTATATAAGACTGTCCCAAGAGATTCCCATTCCCTCTGCCCAGGGAATGAATAAGAAGCTGACAGTGCTGGGGACAGCATACAATGACAGAGACTGCCTGCAGTAGGTGGGATGGAGACATCTCAAAAGCGTTAACAGCTCCTTGTAAAGAGGATGGCATCTGAGACCATGAAAGCAGGAGACACACCCCTTCAGGGGACCACCATCTGAAATAAGGGACTGACTGCAGTAGGCCGGGATGGAGACATCTCAGTAACCCAGGGCAGCTCTTTGAAAATAAGAAAAAAGAAAAAAAAAAAACAAAAAACAGTTGTTCCCATTTCTCCTAACCTTAACCCTGGACAACGGCTGTATAGATTTCATTTGTGCGTGACTGCTTCTCAGTTGGCCTTGGTGTGCATAATTATTCTATTATATCTGACTTTCTTACTTCTTTTCCTTCTGTTCTGGTGAATTCTGTGAAACTAGATGTTCCTTGATGTAATCATCTTAAACAATTAAAAATTGAGGCATGGGGCACAGCACAGCACAGTCCTAATGGCCCAGGTGCATGCTGTGTGTTCTCATCTTGGAAACAATGCAATAACTGCACAATGGTAGTTCCAGATCAATGCTTGACGTGCAAAGAAATTTGATGAAATTATTAGAAAATGAAATAGAGCCAACACTGGGATCCCAAGAAAGAAAAACTTATTGAAGTTACGAAAGAAGTTTTACACAACATTTAAGAGTGGTTCCTGGATAAGCAAGTATAAAATTTGTAAAATCTTACACTAGTAAAACTAAGTCAAAACACTGGGACTCTTAGAAGAGTCATTGTGTGCAATGTACAGAAGCAAAAAGCTAGTGGAACTACTGAGTTAAGGGTTAACTTGATTCTGTTTTGGCCACAGCCTGGCAGCTTTGCCCATGTCATTTATCATTAGAGCTTCACAGGAAAATGCAAGTAGCTGACCCTGGAGCTCTGAGCTCTGAAGTATAATAAGTCAAAAGTTAAAGTTTAAATAATGATAAGTTTGCAATTATTATTATTTGGCTACAAGCCTGGGAATAGGGAAAGCTTGAAACTTTGGGAAACAATTGTAATTCTTAAATTCTTTGTGGGACATGGTTAGTCTTTTGAATTTGATTTGGCAATGATTGTACAATGTCTTTTTTTTTTTTCTATCTCTTTTGGAGAATCATAAAAGACTGGGGCAAGAGAAAGACTAGTGAGCGAGTGAGTGAGCGAGCAAGTGAGAGAGCATGTAGTACGCATGTGAAGATGGAGTGAGGTGAATGTGGCGAGCATGAGAAGGCACCTGAAGAGTGAATGAAGAAAGAATGTGAAGAGTGAGTGAAGAGAGAATGTGAGGTGTGTATGGCGAGTGTGTGTGTGAGTGAAAGGAGAGTGCATGTGGTGTGTGTGAGAGTGTGTGAAGAGTGTGTGTGAGAGTGAAAGGGGAACGCACACAGGTGTGTAGGAGCGTGAGAGCTGAAGAGAAGAAGAGCACACAGGAGAAAAGCAGAGTGCACAAGAGAATACAGAGTGTGTGCAGCCTCAAGCTGTGAGCGAATGAGGAGAGAGAAGGAAAGCAGAGAGTGAGAGAAGACAGAGAAACTTTAAGCCTTGAAAACTTGCCTGTCAACTCGTACCTAAAATTTAGTCTGTGTATATTTATTATGTGCCTTCCAGATATCCCTGCTTCCAGTTAAAACTCAAATCCTGTGTCAAGGCTGGACCCTAACATGACAGGTCAGTGTGTAGTTTGTCTGATCTGGCCAGAATCAGTTTCTCTCAAGTCAACTGTAAGAAAACATAAGCCCGTGGTGTTCCACACATACGGGCCCTATTGTTTTACAGGCTTTCTGTTGTGCACAGAATTCCTGATAAGCCCATCCCCTGCCTCAGCTGTGTTGATACAGCCCATCCCCCACCCCAGCTCCAACACAGCTGCTGTTTTCTGGCATCAGCTTGGCAGCTACAGATAGGACAAAGAGCAGCTCCAACCTGAAATCCCTGTGGCCAGTGAACTAGATACAGATCCAGATAGTCCAGCTTCAGATCCGAGAGAGTTTTCTGGAAGGCTTTCTTCACCAGGCTTTTCTCAAAGAAGGTGGGCCACAGCTGCAGGGTGTGACAAGAGAGCATTAGTACTAGGGGGAGAAAGGCCACACATACCACAGTCACTCTCCCTGCTTTGAGATTTGCAGCTGCTCTAACCCTGGGACAAACCATTTACAGATAAGGTTAGTTGAGAAAAGCAACACAGTAGGTCACCAGCACTCAGCGAGTGTGCATGTGTGTTCTTCCTGCTCTTGCTGTTACACATTTGATAACTGATTGACAGCTGATACTTCTGTGTCATTTTCTTCCTTGGCTGTCAGCTCTCAGGGGGCAGGAACTGGGTCTGACCCTGAAAGTTCAAGCATCCTGATGCCCCTGGGAGCAGTTAACCCTTTCAGTACTCTCTGATCTCCATGCCCATCAGGCATGCCCACTCCAACAGGGGGCTATCTGTCACACCAGTTACAACGTCCTGGAACAAGAGTGTTTTAGCACGCTGTGTCCACTACAGAGCCAGAATCCTCAAATACCTCGCACTCAACACCTCTGATTTTTAGAAACACTTTATAATCCACACATTTTACTGAATTGAAACGAGAGGAGGTACCTACATGACAATAAATAATGTTCCCACCATTTCCAAAATACACATGTCTGAGAATGTCAGGACAGAGTCACTGAGACCACAGTGTTAAGCAATTGGGTCCATCCTAACTATACCCCTTACTGCTGCTTGGATAGTATATTCCACTAACAGAAAGCAGGAAGGGAGGTCAATGGAGCCATCTCGACTATAAGAGAACCAATGAGGCAGGGAGACCAGCATCAGTACTTTCTTACTAGTACTAACTTGGTGTGGATATTATGCAGAGATATAATGACAGAGAGGGGCTGAGAGAATACAACAAACAGAAAAGGCTAATAAAGCTCTTGAAGCTGCCAACACCCAGACACTCCCACTTGCCTTGAAGTCATGTCCACCAAGTGGGCCATTGTACCTTGCTGACGATGAAGAGGTCCTCCCGCCTCACAGCCTTCTCTTTGATCTTCTCTTGGATGGCTTCTCCCACCTCGTTCTCATTCTGATACACATAGGCGCAGTCAATGTGGCGATACCCAGCATCAATGGCCACCTTCACAGCTTCTTTGACTTGGTTTGGGGGAGACTGAAAGGCAAAGAAAAGACCATTAGAAGCCATTCTTCCAAGTCCTCCTCTAACAGGCTTCATATGGAACAGAGTCTCTAAACCACAGTCTTGCTGGGATCTATTTCAAATGGAAACTGGGTTGGGGGAAAAACATACTTTGGAAAATGTTTAAAAAGAAAAGAGTAAATAATCTTATTTTATTATTTTTTATGGTTAGCATATAATATACTTGGTTTCATCTATGGAATATGGCTTGCTGCCAAATCTAGGGCCTGAGTTCAAGTCCCAGAGTCCACATGGAGAGAACTGACTCTTGCAAATTTTCTTTTCAAAGGCCACTGAAAAAAAAAAAAAAAAAAAACAAAACATTAAGCCAGACATGGTTACCACCTTTATATGCCTTTAATCCCTGAGGTATAATGCAGAGGCAGGCCGATTGCCATGATCTTGAGAGCAGCCTATACTACACAAGAATTTCCACCCTAGCCAAGCTACACAGTGAGACCCTGCCTCAAAAACAAAACCTCAAAGCTCACTGATAACCAAGCATAATAGTGCAACCTGAATCACAGCACAAGGGAGGTAAAGGCAGAGAGACGGAGAGTTTGGGTCAGCCTGGAACCTCAACTTCTCAGTGAGGTGGCTCACGCTTGCAATTCCAAGCATTTGGGAGGTAGAGGTATGAGGTCAGGACCAGTTTCAGCTGCCTACGAAGCTCTATGTCTGCCAGAGTTACATATGCCTACCTCAGACAACATAAATAAATAAATAAATAAATAAATAATAAATAAATAAATAAATAATAAATCCATCTCTCACAAAGTCTAGAGATCCTTTATGTAGCTCTCAAACATCAAGAAATTCATAAAACAGAGATCAACAGCTGCACCATCACTGGGACAAGGAATTGCTGCCAGCCAGCCACTCAGAAGCACTGGGGTCCAGGCTGAAAGCCCCGCCTTCCTGCCCAAGCCTCAGGAGCACATGGCTCTTTCTGGCAGCATCGGCCCCTCATCCTGAAACGATTCCTTTACAGCTCTGTGTCCGCTGTTGAAATTCTCTAAGTTCATCTCTGTGAGGTTTTCCATGTGAGTAGATTCCCTGGAGATCCACAAGTGATTAGCTGTAGTTTTGATGGATGTGAAATTTCTGGTTTGGTTGCAAAGCTGTTTCGTTAAGGGTTGAGCCTCGGAGCAGCTTTCCAGGAGAGATGAACACAGCCAGGGTGGGACCTGAGCTGACTCCCACCGTCTCTGTCACCTTAATCCTGTTCAGGCTTTAATATGTGGGAACTAGTGGGGATCCTTGTAAAGGGAAGGTCCCTGAGCTGGGGTCTGAGACTTCGCTTTCACAGGCTCCCAGGCTACTCTGAAGTAGGTAGTGGAGTCCTTCACCGTGTGTAGCAAGGGGAGCTGCGTCATTTGGAGCTCAGTGTTCCCGTTCTAAATAATTCAACCACTAATAAATACACAGCCCAAACCTGTAAATTGTGAAGTAATTCTGAGGAAAAGTTTGCGAAGAGAATAACTGCCTGGAGATGATTGTTTGTGTTTCTTTGTAAAAATTCAGGAACATCTGGGAACCCGACACTGGTTAGGGAAGTTATAAGTCAGCTTTGAGGCCTGATGACGCAGCACAAAAGCTGAAAACAACTTGAGTCCGGCTGTAGAGTTCCAGCCTCATCCCACCCCCACTCCCGCCCCACCCGGCAGAAGCTGTGCAAAGAGAAAGTGGCAAGACCTGTCCCAACTTGAAAGAAGCAGCTGTCCAAAGATTGCGCACTCACCTTCCAGGTGCCCAATCCTACAATGGGCATCTTGGCTTTGGTACTGAGTTTCACGAAGGCGGCCATGGTTGCTGCAAGAAACGGTTCAGAGGAAGCAGACAGACGCCTCTAGCCTAAATCAGGAGTCTGGCAACTGGTTTCTTGTCTTTGAGTAGACAGGCTCCCTCGCTCGTGCTCGTCTCCTACTGGCAAGCAGCCACAGCCTAGGGGCGGGCACTGGCACAGGAAGTGCATTTCAGTTTTTCATAGGTCTGATCAGTGTAAACACTGCAGAATACAGTTTCCCTGCTGCAGCAAGGCTCCTGCAGCAGTACCCACACGTGTGTGGACAAAAGTAACAGGCTGTGAAAGATGAATGCATACTTTTATTTAAGGAAGGTCATTGCCGTGAGAGTGGACACACTCTAGTGAACCCTGTGGGTGTTCAACAAGTTTTCAACTAGGGAAAAAAGACTCAAGGCAAACAAGGAGAATTATAGCAATCATTTTGATATCGATTAGTACATATTGATTAGTGCTGGTAGCCCACTACTGTCAGACCAGCCACATCAATTATTTTTGAAACCAATATTTCATTAGCTACAATATTAATAACAAGAGACATTGGCGTGAGATCAGACAGCTGGCTGATGTCCTTGCAGAATTTTTTTTCCATTTTTATTATTTATTTACATTCCCGTTATTGGCCCGTCTTCAGTCGCCCCTCCCAAAGTTCTTCATCCCATTCCTCCTCCCCCTTGCCTTCCAGGCCCATGGGGCCTCTGTTCTCTCGGGCCTCAAGGATTAGGTATATCTTCTCACACTGCAGCCAGACCAGGCAGTCCTCTGCTATATATGTGCCAGAGGCTTTGGACCAGCCTGGGTATGCTGGTTGGTGCGTCAGTCTCTGGAAGCTCCCTGGGGTTTGGGTTAGTTGAATTTGCTGGTCTTCCTATGGGGTCGCTCTTTCCTTCTCCTCCCCCCTTCTTCCCTCTCCCCTGTTCTCCCTTCCCCTCCTCCCCTTCCTCCCTTCCTTTTTCTCCTCCTCCTCTTCCTGTCTCTCTGCTCCCTCCTCCCCTCTCCCTTCCCTTCCTTCCTCCTCTTCTTCCATATTTTCAATAAGAAAAGTTTCTTCATTCTTCTTGCTTTTCTTTCAGATTGATGACTTGACTACTTGCCACCACTTGCTCCTCTCCACCCCTCAACCCTGCCCCTGGATTCCTTCAGACTTCACTGGGGCACTCTATTAAGTCTGATTTGGCTTCAGAAAGCAAGTTACGTCATCATAACACTGGGTGACAAGCAGATCCCAATGACAAGAGCTACTTTATGCTCCTCTGCCACTTGCCCTTCTCTCTAGCTTCTCACCTCTTGGCTTTCCCAGCACATCTAGTGAGTAAGGACTCAGATTATAACCAAAGCCCTAACTCTCAATTTCAGTGTCTATCATGTGCCAGCCACTGCACTCCATGCTGGGATGTAGTCCCTGCCTTCCAGAAGTTTGTGTTGGAGCCAGACTGGGGGGCAGGGGAAAGTTCTAGGAGCAGAGGATTGAGGAGGTATGTGTAGAACTTCTGATGTGTGTGTGTTGAACTATAGAATATATTGCATATATAAATATATATATGTATACACACACATAGATAGATAGATAGATAGATAGATAGATAGATAGATAGATAGAGATATAATGAAGCACTGGAGTCCAGGAGTCACCCACAAACCACATGAATACTGATCTCAGTCAGACAGGGATGGTTTATTGAACACACATCCGAAGACTGATTGATCAGGCTGTAGTTCAGAATTTGGGGGCTGAGCTATGACCCTGAACATCTTTCTCTGTCAGCTTATAAAGATTAAAACCACAAAAACCACAATGAGCTCATATGCAGGTGCAGGAAGTGCTACCCAGTGGTCAGCTCTGACCCAAGCCATTTTAGACACAATAGTTCATATTGACCTTTCATTTGATGGGTCCTGTGTAAAACTTTGGGAATTTCTTAAGACTAACAAACCTCAGAACATACAGAACATAACAGGATATGTGATTAGCATGACTTTGCTCTGAGTCAAGTTATTTTTCTGTGTCAATGACTGACAGGCAAATTACAGCAACAATATGAAATAGCTGGCAGGCATGGAACAAAATGGCTACAGCTATGCTGGGGTGGGAGACAGGCCTCAACACAAGGCTCTGGAGAAAGATGAAGAGAAGAGCCTGTACTTTAAGACAGGAGACTCACACAAGAGTCATCCAGGCCAGAGCAGGTTGGCCAGACCAAGTGGCCTGGATAAACACTTCAGAGATTTACCTTTGTCTTATTTATATGTATCATCCTCAGAGTATAATGAATTTGTGGAAAGTTACTATGAACAACTAAAACATCAGCTTTGGAAGAATTAAAAATAATCCAGCTACAACATTCAACTGATATTTTAGAAGTTAACTCTCATATTAACATGAGTCTCTGACACATTTCTTGTGCTTTTGTTGTGGAATTGGGCAAGAGGAAAATATAGACAATTGGTAAGTCTTCTTTCTTCACATTTTATACTTTTCCTTGCTTTAATTATTAATTTTTTAAAATAAAGGTCTTACTATATATTCTAGTCTAGCCTAAAGCTCACTGTGTAAAGCTCATGCCTCAAACTCAAGATCCTCCTGCCTTGGTCTCCTGAATGTTTGGATTACAAGTGTGAACACTAACCCCAAACCTTGTATTTTCATTGCTCAGCCTTATAGTCAAGAACCAAAGCTACACAGACATGTTCCAGAAACAGGTACTTGACGATATTTCTCTGTCTCTTAACTCACTTGACATAACCCACAGACTTGAAAAAGTCTGAAAGAGAAGGCCTGACATTTCCCATATTGCTACTAATAACATGGACTCCAACAGGTCTTGGAGGGAAAAGGTACAGATTTAAAATGATGATAAATGAAAGGAGAGTGAAATTGTTGATATCTGAAACAAGAGAATATGATATCTCACTGGAGTTTGGTGCTTGCAGAGGCTTAAGGCAGAGGAACAGCCTCTATTCAGATGCCTCTTGGGAGAAAGGACACTGGAGCTGAAAATCTCTGTCTCTCCCACCTCTCTTGAGACAGGGTCTCACTATGTACCTCTGGTTGGTCTGGAACTCATTATGTAGACCAAGCAGGCCTTGAACTTACATTCCTCTGCCTCTCAAGAGCTGAGATTAAAGAGAAGCACCACTATGTATGGCTGAACTTTCCCTTTTAATTCAGAAGTGAGCTGTATAATATTCAAGCTTGTAAACTTATTAAGTTTGATTAGAAAGTGATCTCTGGACTTATTTTCTCCCATCAAACCCAGGGAAGACTGATGAGTGATCACCTGAGTGAACACTGAGTGGCCTGAATTCATAAAGATGTAAAAATGACCTTTGGTCTAATAGTCACCCATTGCCAACCCTGCCTGATGGCTCACACCTGTAATACCAGCTACTGATAGAATGACTGAAATATGTCTTAGTCACTATTCTATTACTATGAAGAGAAACCATGACAAAGGCAACTCTTTTAGAAGAAATCATTTAATTGAGGGCTGGGTTACCATTTTGAAGGGTTAGTCATAACCATCATGTGGAAACTGGACACAGGCTATGGCTTGCTGGAACGCAGAGACTGAGGGATGGGCTTTATCTTACTATCAAGTAATCACTGATGAAGACTGTATGTGCATGGGTTTTTGAACTTCTCCGTGTAGTGCTTCCAACATGTGCCAAGCCTCCTCAAACCCCTTCTATCCTCCAAAGTTCATCTAAGCAGGCATCCATGTATGGCTATTGGGGGCCATTCTCATTCGAAACACACTGAAATTGAAAGTCATCCTTGACTGCATTACGATTTTTGAGGTTAGCCTGATCTAAGCTAGGAAGTCTGTCTTTAAAAAAAGAAAAGGAAGATAGAACGAAGAGAGGAGGAAAGGAGGCAGGGAGGAAAGATGGAAAAGAGGAAAGGGGGAAGAAAGAAAAAGAATAAAGGAAAAGAAAAGAGGGGCTGGACAGATGGCTCATTCAATAGTGCATTTATTCCATAAGCATGGGGACCTGAATTTCTAATCCCTAACATCCATGTAAGTAGTCAGAACCAACAACATGTCTGTAATTTCAGTGCTTGGGAGACAGAGACAGGCAGATCCCAGGAATTCACTGGCCAGCCACTATAGCTCAATCATTGAACTCCAGGTTCAATGTGAGACTCTGTCTCAGAAAATAAGACAGAGCTAAAGATTTCTACAGTAGACTTCTGGCCTCCACATTTAGCCACACACATGGATAAATACGCTCACATGAACACCATAAGTCCCACACATGCAGCATACACACTAATTATTTTGAAAAAGGCTGCAGGCACTCACTATTAGTGTACTGCTTGATTAGCATGTGTACAGTCCTAATTTCAACGTCCAGAACTGAAAATAAAGTTTCCCTCATGTGTCTTGCTGCCAGTATACTGTATATAAAAATATATTTGTAACATACCAGTGCAAAGGTGGGGAACAATTAGGGTTTTGGGATCACATATAATTAGGTAATAACTTGGGAAGTCTACATGGTGAGATAAAAAGATTACACACAAATTTTTTCACATAAGTTTCAACATTTTCGGGCTGGAGAGATGAGCTCAGTGGTAAAGAGCACTGACTACTCTTCCACAGGACCTGGGTTCAATTCCCATCTGCAACTCCAGTTCCAGAGAATCTGACACCTTGACCCAGTCATACTTGCAGGCAAAACAACAATGTACATGAAAGAAAAAATAAAGAAAATTTAAAAAATCCTTTAAGACTTTCGGGCGGTGGTGACGCACACCTTTAATCCATCACTTGGGAGGCAGAGTAGGCGGATTTCTGAGTTCGAGGCTAGCCTGGTCTACAGAGTGAGTTCCAGGACAGCCAGGGCTACACAGAGAAACCCTGTCTCAAAAAAAACAAACAAACAAAAAAGTTTCAACATTTTCCAAAATAAAAGTTCAATGAGAAAAATGTCATTAGTTTCATTTTTACAAAACCTTTAATGTATTTTAATTCATGATAGCTGTATCTCATCTATCTTCTATCTATCTATCTATCTATCTATCTATCTATCACTATCTATCTCTATTGTTTTGGAAACAGGGTCTTCTGTTGGCCTGGATCCCTCTATGTAGACCAGGATAGCTTTGACTTTGTAGCAATCCTCTTGGTTTGACTAGAACTCCACTGTGTGCTTTGACAGAATATCTTAGTTTGCTTCCTATTATTGTGATTAACATCATGACCAAAAGCAAGCTGGGGAGAGGAAAGCATTTACTTACTAAGGTAAGTAAATCCTGGTCACAGTTCATCATTGAGGGAAGCCAAAGCAGAAACTTAAGCAGAAATCATGGAGGCATTTTCTCGGGTGACATTCCCTCTGCTCAGCTGTCCCTGGCGTGTGTCAATTGACAGCAACAAAAATCTAACCAGGACAAGAGTAAGAGGAAATTCGGTTCTGGCATATTTATTAAAATGGTTTTGGTTTCATGAGCTTCCCTGAAAGCATCGTATAGACCCAAGCCTCTAGATTTAAAAAAAAAAAAAAAAAAAACCAACCATGCAGAGCAGCCCTGCATCTTCTGCAGATGCCTGTGTTGGGACTCAGCCAGCACAGGGAAAGTGAATATGACTGTACTGGCTGGTGTTGTTGTAGAAATGAGACCCAGGCTGTAAGGAATTTTCTCAATTGTGATAAAGGGGGGAGGGCCCATTGTGATGGTGCCATCCCTGGGCTGGTAGTCCTGGGTTCTATAAGAAAGCAAGCGAGCAAGCCAGGGGAACAAGCTAGTGAGTAACATCCTCCATGGCCTCTGCATCAGCTCCTGCTTCCTGACCTGCTTGAGTTCCAGTCCTGCTTCCTTTGGTGATGAACAGCAATGTGGAAGTGTAAGCTGAAAAACCCTTTCCTCCCCAACTTGCTTCTTGGTCATGATGTTCTGTGGAGGAATACAATCCTGACTAAGACAGTGACCATGAGCTGCAATGACTTCAGGATCACGACTGGAGTTTAAAATGGGTATAAAGAACTACGAAGTTGTTCCTACAGTTTGATTTCTCCTATAGACAGCCTGCACATGGTGGCTGTTTTAATAAATAAAGTTTTAAGAGAATTAGTGAAGTATAACCTTACAGCTTGGGAATGTACTGAAACCATCCAGAGCTGTCAGTTGACAAACACAGGCTGTGATTGATTGATTACTTAGCATTGAAACATTGTTTTCTAGACTGGTAGTTAAGGAAATCAGATGGGTGTTGGGGAAAAAAAAGCTGAAACAAAAACAAACAAACAAAAACAGAAAAAAATGACAACAACAAAAAACTGTCACAAATGAAGGAGGACAACAGATTTCATTCAAAGCTCCGAACCTCCCAGACTGGGAAGAACCTCCTTTCAAAGTCCGAAACACCAGCATAAGCACAGCACATTCTTGGCGTATTTTCATTTCTCCTTGAGGGAATCTACCTATGTGAGGCATTGCATGCTCGTCGGGTAACTCACGAGCGTTTTCTTGCGTCCGATACATATGGGAATGACTGCATCTGTATATGATGAAACTATAGACTAAGTCTAACTCAGAGATCATAGGCTATTCATGAGATTCTAGTGGATTCGACTATTATTAGATAAAGACGGCTTTAACACACATAGATGTCCTACAAATGTTTCACCTTGGTACTTGAATGCTGAATGGTCTTTTTGATAGAGTTGTTCAATGTATTAGAGAGTTCTTCATGAAGGTTTGAGCTATGGGGTGAGTTCTGCCCAGCCTTTAGTGGCATCAGGAAGGCTGGTTCTCTTTTGTGGATGTCTCTGCTTTTGGTTACACAAAGGAAATGCAGTTACATGGTGGAGTTGGTAGGTGCGCCAGGCCAACAGTGGGGCTGGACATCCAGGTGAACTTAATCTAGTAGTCCTGATAATAAAATGTCTGAAACAGCACAGGAATCTGACTTCTCAGTTTCTGGTGAAGAGTGGTCAGAAAAGGGAAAGGTTTGGAAGTCAGAAATGGAAAGTGAACCGAATCCAGTAGATGAACCAGGTGGCTACTCTGGCTGCTCATCTGGAAACCTCAAGAGAATGAGGAAGATGTTTTATCAGAGGAAAGTGCTGACGAGAGCAGTTTTGAAGTGACTGGGTTAGAGGAAGCATTAGAGAGCATGGAAGGGCGGTTCCGTGACTGGGGAGAGGAAGAAAACTGAAAATGGCACCAAGCAAGATGGCCAGACAGGTGAGGGGTCAGGGAGCCTGCCGGCTGTGAAGAGAAAGAGGACTTTCAGAGATGAAGGAAGGATAAGGAGCACTGGTCAGCACACAACAGAAGTGTGAGTGTGACATCTAGGGGCAGTGCCCCAAACTTTTAACACTTCCTCCTCCAGAACTGGAGAAGCAGAAGGTGAAATGTTAGCTGGGAATAAAAAAAAAGAAAACAAACAAACAACAGCAAAACCAGTAAAACTCAGCTGCCAGAAGCCAGCCGGAGAAAGAAGCAACCATGCTCCCAAGCAGTTGGGGGGAAAAACACACAAGATGTGAAATCGAGTTTGGAAGCGGTCAGCTTTTGGGGAGACTAATATATTCCTATTATATAGTTTTTAAGTTACTATAATTTTATTTTCAAACACCTTTGGCCCTTTTTGGACCAAGGCCAGCATGTACAGAAATAAATCTCTTTAATCAATAAAAATAAACTAAAAAAGCATCAGCTTGATGTATCGAATGGAAACACATGTGACAGTATGTGAATAAGTTATTCATATTCCCATTTTCCCCTCTCTCCCTCTCTCCCTCCCTCCCTTCCTCCCTCCCTCCCTCTCTCCTCTCCTCTCCCTCTTCCCCCCCACTCAGTGCAGGGCTACAAAAATTCTACTTTGAAGGAAATAATAGTCATGGGAGTTCATCAAAATCCAAAACATTTCTTTCTTTCTTTCTTTTTTTTAACCTTATATGCATTTATTTTGTGCTGAATTTATCCCCACGCCATGAGCTTTTGTTTCTTCAGTTTCTTCTGGGATATCATTTTCTTCTGTGCACCTCCTCTTCTGGCTTTGGAACAGTCTGTTGCTTCTCAGTGAGGATCATCTCAATGTGGCAGGGGGAGCTCATGTATGGGTTAATCCGGCCATGAGCTCTGTAGGTTCGTAGCGCATCTTAGGTGCCTTGTTCACCTGGATGTCCAGCCCCACTGTTGGCCTGGGCGCACCTACCAACTCCACCATATACCGACGGAATGGCACACATTGTTTTTTTTAAAAGTGACATCCTCCCCTCCTGGGTATATACCCAGAGGATATTTCAACATGCAACAGGGCCACATGCTCCACTATGTTTATAGCGGCCTTTATCATAATAGCCAGAAGCTGGAAAGAACCCAGATGTCCTTCAACAGAAGAATGGATACAGAAAATTGTGGTACATTTACACAATGGAGTACTACTCCAGCTATTAAAAATAATGAGCTCATGAAATTCTTAGACAAATGGATGGAGCTAGAAAAATTCATCCTGAGTGAGATGACCCAATCACAAAAGAACACACATGGTATGCACTCACTGATAAGCGGATATTAGCCCCAAAACACACAAACCTAAGATGCAACGCATAAACCTCATGAAACTCAAGAAGAAGGAGGAAGACCAAAGTGAGGGTGCTTTTGTCCTTTTTAGAACGAGTATCAAAAGATTCAACCAGAGCTCCCAGGATCTAAACCTCCAGCCTGAGAACAGACAGGGGCAACCTGTCCTCTGAGAGGCTCTAACCAGCAGCTGACTCAGACAGATACAGACATCCAGAGCCAAACAGTGGATGGAGCTTGAGGACTCTTATAGAAGAATAGGTGGAAGGATTGTGGGCCCTAAGGAGATAGGAACTGCACAGGAAGATCAACAGAGTAAACCAACCTGAACCCTTGGAGCTCTCAGAGACTGAATCACCAACCGTGGAGCATACCTAGTCTACACAGATCTACCTCCATGGGCTGGACCTAGGCCTCCCTGCACATATGTTGTAAATGTGCAGCTTGGTTTTCATGCAGGTCTCAAACATCTGGAGTGGGGGCTATCCCAAAACATGCAGCCTGTATATGGAGTATGGTCTTCTAGCTGGGTGCCTCATCTGGCCTAAATGGGAGAGGAAGCACCTAGCCTCTCAGAGACTTAAAGTGGCAGGGTGGGGGATACAGAGGAGGGGGTACTCAGAAAACAAGAGATGGGAAGGATTGTGGGAGGGGGTGACTGGGACGGGTTATAAAGTGAATAAGCAATAAAAAAAATAAATAATAATAATAAAAATAAAATTAGAAAAAAAAAGTGACATCCTTCAGGTACTTGGTAGCTTTGTGGATGTGCATGCCCTTGATGGCCTGGACAGTTTCTCGGGTGTTCTTAAAGTGAACACGAAGGTTTGAACCTCGTGATTTACAAGATTTTGTGGGATTTTCTGGGTCAAGAGAGTAGCGAACCATCTTCACGAGTCACCTCTCGCCGCTTACAGGAAGAGCCCAAAATATTTCTTAACCTTCAGCTAACAGCTCAGTTATCGAGAGTACATGCCAGGCACCGTCCTCTACTCGGTTAAATCCACAGCCCTCCTTTCTTTACTCTTTCGGCCTGGTGCTCGCTCCTTAGTCCCTCACCATGAATTGTACTCTGTCTGCCTTGGCCTCTTGTAAGGATCTGGCACTTCAGCTCTGCTAATGATTACACCCAACCTTGTAGCTATCCTGGTTTCACATGCTTCCCCTTGTAGGCTAGACGTCATTGCTATGTAATGTCACCAAGTGCCACTAGGTGCGACAAAGTCTCGTGTCCCAGTTGATACTTGATTATGGCCCCAAGTATAAAGGGGAAGCCAGTCAATTAAAGGATAAGAAAGATGGACTTGCTGGAGTGGTAACATGTGCTGTAGTAACAAGAGTGGAGTGGAAGAGGCACGAGTATCTCAGGGACCTAAAGGTCAATCTGATCTATATAGTGAAGCATAAGCCAGCCAGAGCTAAACAGCAAAATCTGGCTCAAAACAATTAAAAAAAAAGGAAAAGTACTTGTGCCTACAGTCCTGGCACTGGTACAGGGTGATGGATAGACAGGTAGAAATCTTGAGCCCAGGAGTTTAAGATTAGCCTGGAAAACTGTATCATGAGTGTTGGGGACTAAGCAAGAAACAAAGAAAAGACAGAAAGCCATGAGACTAAGGAGACCTGTGTGCTGAGGTCAAGAAGATACTAAACCCCTCCTTATACGTATAAAGCAGTAAAGCATGTACACCCAAGCAGTGGGAGATGGCAGGCGCTCTCTGCTCACTGTAACCGTTCATGCATATCATAAGGGGGGTGGATCTTCCCTCTGCTTTGACACATTTCTTGCCGGTGACGGAAGGATTGTTTCTCTGTTTAAGAAACACTTGTCTATACCAAGCTTCCAGCCCATTTGCTCTCAGCTGCATTTTGGCCAAGTCTCCCATGGTTGAAATGAACCTCATCGCAATCCTGGGCAGCCAAGTGTTTTGCAGAGTTACAAAAGCTGTGCATTAAAATCAACTCTAAAATGCTCAACAATGAAAGTTGTATATCTCCCTCAGTTTTCTCTGTTGGGGTCCTTCTGGCCTCACAGAGGTAGTTCATCTTCTCTGCTCCCCAAACCTCTTTACCAGACTTCAGCAACCCAGGCACACAGATGACCTTATGGCACCATCTCTCTGCAGGTCTGGGGCCATCTGCCCTGCTTCCTCGGAAACCCCTCTCTACTGCAGATGGAGCAAGCTGGGCTCCAGCCTCTGGGCACATCCACAGAGCTGGACGGGGAAGATACCCACACTCCTCCAATGGGGATCTCTAGATCAATTTACTCTTGCGGGAGATTTACAAATGCTGGTAACCGGAGTTTTTCCTAAATATAGGAAGAGGTGTGGGGATAGCAGCTTCTACAGAGTTCTCCCAGGAAGAGGGTGAATTCACAGTTTATAAGGGAGTTACAATTTGTCACTTCTATTCCAATGACCCATGGTTCATATAGTCAGACATTTAATACATATTTGCTGACTGTAGAGCCAAGAATATAGAAGTTGGATAAAGTATGATTTGTACTGACAACAGGGAAACCTGCAAGTGAAATGGTCAGGTGTCCATTTACAAAGCACTATGAAGAGAAAAAAGAACTCGCAAGGTCAGGATGGACAAGCCTATGTACTCCACTGTCCTGGTCAGTGAGATGTATGACTCAGGCTTCATTATTCTTAATCTTCTGACATTGAAGTCTGCAAAATTGTTTGTTTATACAGAATATCTTCAAAACTACATGTGTTTGATATTTAGACTTGTTTAGCAGTAGTTCTATGTGGGTGCTCTCAAAAATTACTGCCCATACACTTGCCTCAGCTACCTAAACTACATTTGGGGTCTTCTCGTTTCATGGTGGCACTAAACTTCAAGCTCGGTTTTCAAAAGGCTTCCCACCACACCCCAGTATACATAATTAAGACAAGCAGGTGCCCATATGTTCTTAGCTAGCATCGTTGGACGGTCTCAAATAGTAATGTAAATTAGATTTTATCATAGTGCTTTTTTTTATGAAGTAGATATAATGTAATTATCTCCAAGGTCTTCATGATTAGACAAGCAAAATGACAAAGTTTAAAAAAATGAATTCTGAATTTGCAACATGTAACTAGGACCTTGGTATCGGTAGGCAACCCTGTCAGCATGTTAAAATTCTGTAAGACTCAGCTTTTCTTGGCTCTTGAAAGCCACCAGAATAGCTTAAAGAACCAACCTTTTAAATTGCTTTAATGTAATCTGTCAGCTAACTGTTAAATTAGTAAGATAGTTCACTAATAAATCAATAAAATTGAATTTAATGGGCTATATTCAATGGCTCTCTTAACTGTACATGTTTCTCGCAAAAATAAAAAAAAAAAAAAAAAAAAAAAAAAAAGTACTGAGTCTAACACGACACATGCCAGAGGGTGTTTGATGAGAATGCTCTCCATAGAACTGAAGCATTGGAACACTGGACTCCAGGGTGATGCTGTTTAGGAGTTTAAATGGTGAAGCCTTGCTGGGGGAAGTACACAGTTGGGGGCAGGCTTTGAGTTAAAATCCTAGCCTACCCATTGTTCTCTGTCTCTCTGTCTCTCTCTCTTCCCTCTCTTCCCCTCTCCCCTCTTCCCCTCTTCTTCTGCTCTTGCTCTCTTTCTCCCTCCTTCTTTCCTTCCCTCCTTCCCTTTCTCCCTCTCTCCCTCCCTTCCCCCCCCTTCTTCTATCCTCCTCCCTCCCCTTTCTGCTGGTGGCTCCAGCCCTTATGCCTCCTCCTGCGGTCTCAGCCTTGCCATTATGGGCTCTAACCCTCTGGAACTTAAGCCCAAAGGAAGTGCTCTAGCTGTTGCTGGGAGTAAACACTTGCAACACCACACCAGCTCACTATCACTAATAGTGTTTTCCAGTTAACACCCAGAAAAGTCGCCCTTAGAGAATGGGGTAGCCTTATGGAAAAGCTGATTCTATGAGCTCTCCTGTGAGATTCTAGAGCCCTTGCCTCGTTGGGGAGCAGGCTCTTATAGACAAGAAACTAAAGACACACAGAGTCAGAATAACATCACAGGATCTAGCAAAAATAGTATGAGAGCTCAGCTAAGGTCACTGACAGATGTCTGTGAGTTCAAGGCCAGCCTGGTCTACAGAGGGAGTTTAGGACAGCCAGGGCTACACAGAGAAACCCTGTCTCAAAAACTAACAAATAAAGATGTTTAACAAAATTAAGACGTTTAACTCATATGCAGGGTCCCACGCTGTAAAACTCATATTTTTGTGCACACACTTGCAAATGAGTATTGTTTAGGCTGAACAGTAGAAATACCGCACAGTGTCAGCACCAGTGTTCTCATCTCGAGTCTGGATACACAACCGGTCCAGTAACAAGCTAAGCCTCTCATCACTGACGAATCTAGATGAACTCAAATGAAAAGGAATTACGGCTGACTCTGTCATTTCACTCGTTCTCTGTCACATTCCACATGGGCGTTTGTCTCATGAACAGAAGTTCCACAGATAAGTCATGCCCTCCCTAACGATTTCCTACTTAAACTCTACTGGTTTGTGACAAATACCGAGTAGTCAAATAAAGGTATAATAATGTTCCAGATATTGCCTGAATAATGAGCCAAAAGCCCACATCTGCCCAGACCTCAGAATATGACCTTAATTGAAGGAATGGTCTTTGCCAACAGAATTAATTACATTAAGATACACTTCTAGGTATGATGGTGCACACCTTTAATCCCAGCACTCAGAAAGCAGAGGTAGGTAGATCTCTTTAAGTTTTAAGTCAGTCTGATCTATGTAGTTTTGGGCAGCGAGGGCTACATAGTGATTGATGATAGTGATGATGAGATGATGATGGTGATGATGGTGATGATGATGATGACTGTGTTCTAGCCATTGTTTGGTCATGATGTCTTATCACATTAACAAAAAAGTAACTAATGCGGCGTGGTGGCGCACGCCTTTAATCCCAGCACTTGGAGGCAGAGGCAGGCGATTTCTGAGTTCGAGGCCAGCCTGGTCTACAGTGAGTTCCAGACAGCCCGTGCTACACAGAGAAACCCTGTCTCGAAAACAAAAAAAAAAAAAAAAAGTAACTAATGTAGCCAGCTAGGTTCACTGTTGGCTTTTGTGTCGCTGGCATGTTTGGTGAGGGTGGGTCACGAATCTAATGGCTCATTTCCCTCTAAGAGCAATATGAGAAGTCAGAGAGAGAAGTCAGTACTTCTGAAGAAGTAACTACAAAGTAGGGGAGAATCAATGAGGAAAACACTACAGCCTCAAAAAGAGTATCCCCTCTCATCTCTCAGATAGCTTGATGGAAGGACAGACTAAGGAATGGCCAGAGTGGTGTTCCTAGTCTCAGAAGCTGTGTGAAATGGTACGACAGAATCCAGGACAAGGGTGCAAGAAAACATGATGTTCTACAGCGAGTGTGACTCCTACAGGGAATGGATCTGACACCCACACATCTTGTTTCTGCAGCCCTTTGACTTCCTCATGGAGTCCCCATTGAGCAATCCAGAGGAGGCCATCTGACCAGGAATCCTGGAGATGTAGGTGTCCACCAATCCCTTACCACCATGCAGACTGGCGAAAAGGCAGGATCTGAGAGCAAGCAGCACCTAAGCAGTAGACAAGACAACTCAGCAATCTGTCATGACACGGACCGTGGGTGTCATGACACCCACGTGACAGGGACGGGGAAAGCTATTGTGGTTTTCTACCCTACGGTTACCACAGTGTTTGAATGTCTTTTTTTCCCAAACACTTGGAGCAAATATGGGCAAGTGAGAGCATTTTAACATTTGTAAAGTGGGTACCCAAACGTCCTTTATAGTCTTTTCTGTGTCTTTCTAGATGATTGCAATGTTTCCAAGAATTATTATTTTAAAAAAGGGACATGACCCAGGCTAATGACAATAGATTATTTTCCTTGTCCAGACTCCCCACTTACCATCCAATATTCCCAGAGATGTCCTTTGTGGATTTCTGGCTCTTCCCCCACGAGCACTAACTCTCTGACATGACTGGGAATGAAAGGAAAAGTTGAGGAGCAACAAAAAGGACCAAGAAAGCCACAGGGTAACAGAAGAGGTAAGAAGACTTCGGGAGGAGGAGGTGGGCATCAGTTTGCCCTAAGCTCCCCCTCAGAGCACCTTCCTTTGAAACTTAGGGTTAGGCACTCTGCAAAGAGATCGCAGGCAAGCAAGTTCTTCTTGGCTTCACCATGCCTCGACTTCCTCTCATGCAAGTGTGAATGAGAAGAGCTGGACCCAGGGAGCTCACTCATTCACAAATCACTTCAGAACGTGTTGGATATGTTTGTTAATGTTACGATTCTTTATTATTTTATCTTTATACCCTCACATGTTACCAGAGTGTTCCCGGGTTTTGACAAACATTTGGTCAGATCAAATTAGTGAAGGAGAGGCCCATTTAATTCTCCGAGGCACATTTATGTGCAACAGCCTGTGTCTGGTTCAGCGTGGGGATTTAACCTTGCCTACCACACGTGTCAGGAGGCTGGGCTTAAACAGGACTCCGGGACTGAGGTATGCATAGCAAAGAGGAAGAAGCCTCAGGGCTGATTCAGCTTCAGTATTCTGCGTCATAGGGAAATTCTTCCATGTTTACAGTCCTGCAGCCACAACATGGAAGAAACATTAGTGTCATGTAATACTTCATGCTTCAGAATCTGCCACATACCCCTCCTTGATCTCTTAGGAGTATAGATGTATATACATAAAGGTATTCGTATGTAACAACAATGAATGAAAAAGAGGCCATGGGTTTGAAAGAGGCCTGGCTTTGTGGACTATGGGATCCAACTCAAGCTTTCACAAATAACCAGACAGAACTCTCTCAGCTGAGCACTTCCCCAGCCTAGGCGTACTGACAGGGTATTCAAAGATTATACTTTCTGTGTGTGTTATTCAGGCTTTCCTCACCCACACCACGATCTTCCCCTTTAATTGAGGAGCACAACATTTGAAAAGAGGGTAGGAAAGTACACAGTAGCCAGGTCATCAGAATAAGGCCATGATGATACATCATTAGAGACCTGGCATACTTCCCAGGGTCTCACGAATGCTGTTTGAGTTCATTCCATGCAGGGGGAGGGCGGGGGGTGGGGGCGCCCAGGCATGGAGGGTTCTTCTTCTTTGTCTTCTGAGGCAGCAGAAGGGGAAGAGCGTCAGCAGAGGGGTAATAAGACTTTGTCTTCCCAGATATTTAGGGTTGCTGTATAATAAAAAGTTTACTTATCTAAGTCTAAGCTCCTATGCTACTGTAGCTGACCTGTCTTCTGTGATCCTCTGAGGCCAGAAACTGCAGTTTCTGGCACTTAGCACCTCTTTCTCCAACAGCACTGGCTGCAGCTTCACTGGCTTCCTGATTCAGGAGCCCTAAATCCACTACCTCAGGGCGGTTGCGCCCACTGTTGTAATTACCAAGAAAGGTGTTGTCCTAATACCACATGGTTTTATCAGCAAAACTATCCTTGAACCATCACCTATAAAGTCTCTGTTCTACCAAGACAACTACATTTTCCTATGGCATCTGTTACTATCTGACGTACATACTTAGATATTTCTAGAATACAGGAATGGGAAACATGAGTTTGTATAGTGTGATATGCCAAGCAACTAGTCATAGTACACACAGCACATTACAGATAAGCCAGTGTGTGAGATGAGAGAGTGGATCAGAGCACTCTGGCCTTCTGCAAAGGAACAACTATTGTTTCTGAAAACTTCTGTTCTATGGGTAAACTTCAGAGAATTAGTGGCAATTGGCAGTCATGACTTCCCATGACTCAAATTTTACTTTTTCATAAGTTCCTACAAACAGTATTTGAAGACGAATGTATCCTGGATGTCTTCCAACCCTTTCCCAGCGAATCCTCTACAACTCCAGAAAGCTCATTTACAACTCTATCCCACTTACTCAGGCAGCAGGCAGGCCCTCCAGTTTCTGTTGAAGCTAAGGATAGTGGCCATCTCCTCGTCACTCAACTGGAAGTCAAAGACCTGGAAGGACGAGAATCCCAAAGTATCCTTAGCAAGGAAAGGGCTGGTGCCTGAGGCTACTGGCATTCCTCTCTGCACACACAGGCTCATACTGCATACAAACCATCTTCTAGATTAAGACTGAATTATTTATAGAATTCAGTGTTCCAAAAAAAAAAAAAAGAGAGACCTTGTAGTGACAAAATCTCAGTCCATGTGGTGTCTAATCCTCAAGGGACATATAGATTCTTCAGGAAGGACATTTCCTCAAGTCTGGTCCATGCCTGCTCTCCAGCTAAAAGGTTGCCGTGTAGGCCAGGGCAGTCTGCACTTGGGCAGGATATCTAAGTGCTCATGGGAAAGCATACATCCCTGTGCTCAGAGTTGACAGGGCTTCTCTGGGCCCCACCCTCAGCCCAGCTCACTGGTAATTTATCTCAGCTCTGTTGAGGCCACCTGCCTGGGGCAAGTTTTCACAAGATGACAGAAATTGGGGGAGACACACGGATAACCCAGGAACGGTGAGAAGAAAGCCTAGCGGGAGTCTTCACATCACACATACACATCTGATAATCAGTCCGATCTTACCTGAATGTTCTCCTGTATACGCGCTGGCGTCACAGACTTGGGGATCACCACCACTTCCTCTGGATGTGGAACCGAATCAGAACCTGTGCACAAAGAAGGAAGAAGGCATGTGTTCTCTAAAAGAGGACTTTGGTGGTTTAAATGAGAAAAAACAGCCCCACAAGTGCCTGTGTTTGGAAACTTGGTCCCCAGTGAGTGGAACTGTTTAGGAAGATTTAGGAGGTGTAGGGAATGCACATCACTGAGGGCAGGCTTAAGGTTTCAAGACTTCAGTCATTCCCAGTGTGCCCTCAGTTTCCTGTTTGTGGTTTGAGATGTGAGCTCTTAACTGCTGCTCCAACACCACACCTGCCTGCCTGCTGCCATTGTTCCCACAAGATGTCAATGGACTCCTATCTCTCTGTAACTGAAAACACAAACACAACAACAACAAAAAACCCTTTCTTCTATAAGTTGCTTTGGTCATGATGTCTTGTCACAGCAACAGAAAAGTAACTAAGACAAAGATTCTCTTTGTGGCTCCCTCTGGCTCTTTTATCTCCTGTAATCCTGAAGGTAACAACATGATTTCTCTAGTCAGGAGTGAAGACTTGGCAGGAAGCTAATGAACAGAAGTGGTCCTTGTTTGATACCCGCAGTATTTCCTGGAGATGGAAATAGATCTTTATTTCCCATTTCCTCCTCTCCAGGGGATTAAAAGAAGGCCATACAAAGAATCAAACAAGACTAAGAATGGATTGCAGGGTTGAAGGTAAGGAGGCACAATATTTTACCTGGGCTGAGGTTTTCTTATGCTTGGCGGCAATCTCTTTAATTTTGGGGTCCTCTAGTAGTGAAGGGTCCTCTGGCTTGGCCTAAAGATGGAAAGATAGCTGGCATGAGTAAATCTCCAGGCTGCTACAAGCCAATGACACCCACTTCCAGGACACTATGAAGGCTGAGCATCACAGCCTTGTCCACCTGCAAAACGGGCAGGGAATCCTCCTGGAAGCTTTGTGTCTTTCCTGTGATCCCCATCTGTGTGCTCTGCAGCCTCAGTAACTTGCAAAGGGTACCCTAGCATTAAACAGTAGAAGCATTCTTAAGAGGTAAGGTATCCTGTCTTAAAAAAAAAAAATGGTACCCCTCGCCCCCCATACAATCCTATTTGGATGTATCAGATATATTGCTATAGAGAATTTTTTTTCCAGATACTTAAGAAATTTATATCAATACTAACCAGTTTTTAAACAATAATTTTAAGACTGATAAAAGAAAGTCACACTCTGAAGCCTTACTGAGGTCTGTCTGGGGACCCAGGGGACTGTAGGCCGTGACAGTGATGCCCTTGGAGTGACAGTACTGGATTAGTTTCTCCTGGGTGAGGTAAGGGTGGCACTCAACCTGCAAGAGAAAACATCTCCATCACTAGGAAGCAAGCCTTCCTGAGTGGCTCAGTGGGAACTCCAGGCACAAGAAAGGACCAACACAAAGGCCAAACACAAGCCACTGATAGATGTGCTACAAACCAGACCCAGAGACCTGCCTCCCACCTCCCTAAGCATCCTGCACACAGACCTCAGAGATGAGACTCTGCAGACAGTATTGAACTTGCCTCCCAGTGTTGAAGCAGTCATGGAGCAGGACCCTGCACCAAACAGAACTTACCTGGTTGGTCACAGGCTTATGCTTCAGTCCAGGCTTGTTCAGGAGTCTTTCAATCTGGAAGTGGTTGAAGTTGGAGACCCCAGAGCTTTCACCAGCCCCTGGTCCACCAGTTCCTCCATGCCCTGTCATGGGGAGGAACATTGTTTAGAGGCTGTAGGATATAGGGATTCTGGCTTGGTTTGTCCTGAGATAAGAGAAATGGCTACACAACCTTCCAAGTTTTAGGTAAGCTGCAACACAAGAAAGAAGCACCAGTCCAGACAGTAGATGCTCATCAAGGAGAGCACTGGCTGTATGTGTTCTGTTCTCAACCTCTCTCTTTCTTCCCCAAATCTCGTGTGTGTGTTGTGTGTGTGTGTGTATGTGTGTGGTGTGTGTGCGCGCGCACGCACACACATGTATAAGAGAAGAGATAGATAGATAAAAGATAGATAGAAGTAGATAGATGATGAAAAAGTAAAAAAGAAAGATAGATGGATGGATGGATGATGGATGGATGGATGGAGAGATTTTGATCTACAGACTGATGCATAGGACCATTCAGGCACTCTATTGTTGAGCTCTAGCCTTTTTTTTTTTTTTTCCATCTTAAAATTTTGAGATATGGTCTCTCTAATTATCCAGATTAGCTCTGAACTTCTTCTGAAGCCCAAGCCAGCCTCAAACTTGTGATCCTCCGCCTCTGCCTCCTGCACCTGGATTATAGGCCTGTGTCATCATAACCAACTTCCTACCTGATTTTTAACCCCACTCTCATCTGGCCCATGGACCCCTTGCCACAACCAGGACTGTGCATTAACTCTGAGAAAAGGTCTTTCTAAGATAATTTTTTGCCCAGAATGAGCAATTTAAAATTTGTCAAATGATATCATACCTGATAGTGGGAGCCACAGATTCAACATGTATTTGTAATTCATTTATGATAGGTTCCTGCCTAGGACTTTGCAGAATATAGAAGTATACAATGTGCTTCTTTCAGTGAGTCACGAGCCTTCACAGGAGGCTGCTTGGCATGACCGTGCACATTGATATGGAAAGTAAGGAATACACATGGGTCTCAGGATGAGAGTGTAAGCAGAGTTTAAATTAGGCCTGAGAAACAAACTAATGTAAATGAGGGAAATCATGAACTGGCTGCAAAGGATGGTAGAAGCAAGCACCAGCAGCAGAGATGGCAATAGGTGTTCAGAAGCAAGGACTAACAGCAGAGACCGCCAAGCGTGTTCAGGTCGTAGTGAACTGCTTCTCTCAGCCTTTGGGCAACTCAGAACCCTCTGAAAGCTAACTTTTTTTTTTTTTTTAGATGTTGCTGGGTGTGGTAGTGCATACCCTTAATCCCAGCAGGCAGAAGGCAGAGGCAGACGTATCGCTCTAAATTCCAGGCTAGTCTGGTCTGTATAGTGAATTTCAGACCAGCCAGGGCTATGTAGTAAGACCTTGAAGAAAGAAAGAAAGAAAAAGAAAGAAAGAAAGAAAGAAAGAAAGAAAGAAAGAAGAGAAGAAGAGAGAGGAGAGAGAGAGAGAGAGGAGAGAGAAGAGGGAGGGAGGGAGAGAGGGAGGAGGGGAGGGAGGGAGGGAGGGAGGGAGGGAGGGAGGGAGGGAGGAGGAGAGGGACAGAGAGATTGGGGAGGGGAGAATAAGAAAAAGAAAATAAAAGTATTTGGGGTGAGGTTCAGCCCCACTCCCCGAGCTTCTTAGGACTTCCTCTGGGATGCAGCATGGGAATTAGGATGTTCAAAATTGCCCTAGTGACTTTAGTGTACAAAGTTGAGAGCCACCAGAGTGCGTGAGAAAGGACCTTGCTAGGTAGGGCTGTTGAGCACTGTACCACTGAGACTTCCCACCAGCCCATATGTAAGAAGAAAAAGGCTTGAAAGAGTTCAAATTTTTCCCTAGGCCAGCTGGGTGTGGTGGTACGTGCCTTTAAGCACTGGAAGGCAAAGGAAGGTAGATCTCTGAGTTCCAAGTTCTAGGACACCAGGGCTGCAGAGAAACCGTGTCTTGAAAACCCAAATTTAATAACAATAATAATAATAATAATAGTAATAATAATAATAACATTATTACTATTAGTATTATTAGTATTATTTTCCACAGGCTACTCAGCTAACATGTGCAAATCGAGGCAACACCCCTGTACTAAGTTCTCGTCCTTAGTTTCAAGCTAATGTATGTTTACCACAAACTGAGGAAGACTATATTTTCTGTCTCAGTTGAGGTCCTAATCGTCCCCTCAAAACAGATGATTTTCATCTCAGCACCTGGTGGCAGAGTCTGATGGATTTCTGTGACCTCCAGGCTAGTCAGGGATACATTGTGAGACAGTCTCAGAAAAAAAAAAAAAAGGAGATAGGTCTAGGTGAACCCTAAATCCTAACATGGTGAGGAAGGAGTTAGAAGAACTAGAGAAAAACAGAGACAAAATTACACACAGGCATGTGGGCCTATTCATACCACAGTGGAAGTCTTGATAGCACAGCAGAAGCTGGAACCTACCTCCCAGGCTTCCAAAAACGTTGTTTTACTGGTGAGGATATTGCCTTGATCATCTTTGGGGAATAACTGATTTCCCGGCTGTAAATACAAAACAAACGCCCATTGGTTGCACCTGGTTCTATGAAGCAAGGATCCAGGACAGTGAAATAGCCAATACCCACACCTGCTTAGCGCCTGATCAGGCTCTGGGGGACACACTGACAGATATCAAGTTTCAACCGCATCTCTATCCCAACCTACAGTGGTTAGTTAAATCCTAAATTACAAAAACTGCTGGACCAGTTTCCAAATCTCCTATTATACGTCATAGACATGATCAGGAATTTCCATCACCTTGGAAACCAATGCAGCATTATCCGAATCCACATAAACCTGGCAGAAATTTTAATTTCAAGACCACTAGGAAAGGATCTGATTCCCAGCATCTTCAGCCACTCCCTAGGCCCCCTCTGATTAGCAGGATGGCTGGACCCTGGAATACAATACCCAAGACCATCCCAAGGCATCTCTTGAGAGGGCATCACTGGACACAGAATCAGCGGGAAGTTCAGAGGGTCACGCCCCCATTACCACATTACCCTGTGTCAGCAGCTACAGATAAGCACAAAGAACAGCTCAAACCTGAAATCCCTGCGGCCAGTGAATAAGATAGAGGTCCAAATAGTCCAGCTTCAGGTCTGTGAGTGTCTTCTGAAAGGCTTCCTTTAGCAGTTTTTTCTCAAAGCAGGTGGGCCACAACTGCAGAGTAGGACAGGGGGTTTGGGGTGGGTGGGAGGGGTGGAGATTAGGAAATGGAGAAAAATGAGTCACACTACACTCATGCACCCTGCTCAGAGATTTACAGTCTGATTTAGCCTCAGGACAGACTATTTATATTTAACCAAACTAGATACTTAATATACATGATCTGATATGCAAGGTTCAATGAGTCAGGTCATTTCCTAAGCGTTTGAAGGTGTTATCTTTTTCCATGCTGGTAGTGTTCGATGTATTTCTTAGATCACTTAGCATTCTGATGCTATTTGCGGGATAGTCCCATATCCCCAAGACACCACGCCCTAATGGTGAATTTCAAGGAATTAAATGGCCATGCTATACAGAGTCTGTGTCTCACACCAGATGCCATTTCCAAGTGGGTAGAGTGTACCAGCTAGTGATAGCCAGTCAACCACCTCATCCTCTACACCCCTCTCCTCTCTTTTTGACAGCATTTTATAATTCACCTTTACTGAGATAAAAAGATATTCCTATCCAATAATTTAAAAAAATATTCTTTCTACATAGTCACTAAGAACACAGTCCTGAGTGGTAACAGCTCAGGACCCATCCTCTTAAAAAAAAGATTTATTTATTATTTCAATGTATGCATGTACACTATGTGAGTGGGTGTCTGTGGAGGCCAGAAGAGGATGTCAGATTCTTTGGAACTTGAGTTACAGGAGTTGTGAGCCTTATATTGGTGCTAGGAACCAAATTATGGTCTTCTGCAAGAGCAATAGCTACTCTTAACCTCTGAGCCATCTCTCCTGCCCCAAGACCCACCCTTAAGGGCTACTCTAGCATCTCATTGGGCAGAAGGATCTCCCTGACAGAAAGTGTGAAAGTCAGGAGTACTCAAATCTAAAGGAGCCATCCTTGTTATGGGACAACTAACAAAGGAGGATGGACCTGCAGCAGAATTGCATCAGTACTGGCTTGGAGCATGGATATTCACATCCACAGATATAGCGAAAGCAACGAAGGTTAGGAAAAGCTGGAGAAGGCTCTGGGTATGGACCAGATTCTACCTGCCTTGAAGTCATGTCCACCAAGTGGGCCATTGTACCTTGCTGACGATGAAGAGATCCTCCCGCCTCACAGCCTTCTCTTTGATCTTCTCTTGGATGGCTTCTCCCACCTCGTTCTCATTCTGATACGCATACGCGCAGTCAATGTGGCGATACCCAGCATCAATGGCCGCCTTCACAGCTTCTTTGACTTGGTTTGGGGGAGACTGAAAGGCAATAGAAAAGGCCATTGGATGCTCTTCTACCAAAACCTACCTCAGCAGGTTCCACACAGCCCAGTTTCACCAAACCACTGCACTGCTGGGAGTGGGAGTAGGGGGTCACTGGGGAAGAAAACAAACTTTTCAAAGGAGAAGAAAAAGTGAACTTTAATTTGCACCCATCCCGTGTTCTATCAGAGCTGAAAGTCAGTGTCCATCTAATGTACCTGGTCTTAAAGGAGCTCTTGTTTCTGGGGTGACAGATGCCTCCCACTGCAAGCTGCTGAAAGCCAGACTCAACTCTGCAGTGAACTAGAGGAATTTCAGCCCCAGACCATGATAAGATTGTAGAGAATGGTTATCACACAGTAAATCCAGACTGGACCACACAGCAGTTTATACAGCTCTACTCACGAATGAAATACAACCAACTTTTTTTAAAAGGAGAAAGCCAAACCACTGGGTATGGTGGCTCATGTGTATAAGCCCAGTATTTGGGAAACAGGAGGATTGTGAGTTTGAGGTTAGCTTGGGGCACATAGTTATCCATAAAATAAAAATAAATGCAAAGCCGGGCGGTGGTGGCGCACGCCTTTAATCCCAGCACTTGGGAGGCAGAGGCAGGCGGATTTCTGAGTTCGAGGCCAGCCTGGTCTACAGAGTGAGTTCCAGGACAGCCAAGGCTACACAGAGAAACCCTGTCTCGAAAAAAACAAAAAACAAAAAAACAAAAAAAAAAACAAAAAAAAACAAAAAATAAAAAAAAAAAAAAAAAAAAAAAAGCGTTCCATCAGCAAAACAACGAATGGAACCAAAAAACACCTCTTCTTTTACCAAATCTAGAAACATCTTGGTTAAGTATCAAACACAGAAAAGCACCAGAGAGGGGGCTGGAGAGATGGCTCAGAGGTTAAGAGCACTGACTGCTCTTCCAGAGGTCCTGAGTTCAATTCCCAACAAGCACATGATGGCTCACAACCATCTGTAATGGGATCCGATGCCCTCTTCTGGTGTATCTGAAAACAGCTACAGTGTGCTCGTATACATAAAATAAATAAATAAATAATTTTTTAAAAAAATAGAAAAGAAAAGCACCAGAGAGATGATAGTCAGCTTCCCTGGGACAAGAAGTGACCTTTAGCGGGTTCCCAAGTACCTGGGCCTTCCCAAGCTTTTCTACAGATAAGAGCAGACTCTCCCAGGCTAATTACCACCTCCTTATCTAGAGAACAACTCCCTTGTCACGCTTTCTGCCTAATTTTGAGTTTCTGAGAGTTACTTCTGGTAGACTAGTTTGTCAGCTTGGTAGAAAGTAAAACTTCTAATTTGGAGCAAATTCAAATAAGATTTTAAACCCAGTGCTGAGACAAAGAGGGGCCCCACCTCTGTCCCTTGAGCAGAAGAAAAAGACAGTGCAAAGAACAAGAGACAGAGGCTCTTAGAAACCAGGACAAGAGACTAAGACTCCAAAAACAGCTCCTGGAGGTGGCTCACACTCTAAAGGCTGAGGCAGGAGGATTGCAAGTTCAAGGCCAACCCAAGCTACAGAGTGAGTTCTAGGGCAGCCTAAATTCAAGTGTAACTCCCAGTGTCCAGAAACCAAATAGAGAGAGCTCCTGGAAACAAGTTGACTACTGTCATGTTATTACCAAAGGAAATAAACCCAAGGGCAGAGTTAGGAGATGGGACAATGTCAGACTTATCTCTCAACAGAAGCTAGGAAATCTGCCTCACCAGAAAGTGGGATGGACCTTGGGGCATTCTGCCAGGGGAACACACTGCCAGGCAGGATCTGAGCCCAGGCTCCGTGGTCTTCCTACTTAGTTTGCTGAGCTCAGAAAATAGTATAGTGTCTTGGTAAAGTGCAGGTACCAGTAGTCTGTGCTGGGGTCTGAGACTCCACCTTTCCCCACAGGATTCCAGGCTGCAGAGTCTTTCTCCATGGGCAGCAAGCAGAGGTGGGTCATTAGGAGCTTTTGGTGTCCTGCCTCTGAATAACTCAGCCAGAAAAAAAGATCAAACCAGCCAAAACTTATAAAATGTTAAGTGTCTTATAAGTTCAGAAGAAAGCTTGCTAAGAGGTTAACTGCCGAGTTCGGAAAGCTTGAAACCTGACACTGGTTAGGGAAGGCACTGCTGGGGAAAGTCTGACAGAGCTTTGAGGCCTGAAACAGCAGAAAAGTCAAAAACAACTTGGGTTCTGGCTCGAGGGTTCCAAACTCCCAGTAGACGCCATAGAACGAAGAGGAAATGCCAAGACCTGCTGAGAGGCAGCTGATGTCCCATGACTTCGCACTCACCTTCCAGGTGCCCAGACCCACAATGGGCATCTTGGCTTTGGTACTCAGCTCCACGAAGGTGGCCATGGTTGCTGCCGAAATTTTCTGTGTCCTGGTTAAAGAAACGGATGGAGGCTTTATATCCTGAATGAAGAAACAGGCAGGCTCTTTCCTCGTGAGCAAGCAGTCCCACCCATACCCCCGCCCCCCTGCACTGAACCGGAAGTTTATCCCGGTCTTTTGTAAGATTTAAGAGTGTGAGTGAAGCTTAGTCATAAGCCAGAGGGAAATCTCCCTGATGTAGAATATGAATTACTTTGGAGAGCTACTTAGAGGTTTGTGAGCCTTAGGAACATGGGTGAAAGATCCCTCTGAGCTATACTGCTAGATGGGTTCGGGTTACCCCCTTGTGTGGAGAGCGGAGAAGCCTGTAGGTATTCCACGAGGCT
The DNA here is from genome assembly GCA_021653895.1 of Mastomys natalensis. Classification (NCBI taxonomy): domain Eukaryota; kingdom Metazoa; phylum Chordata; class Mammalia; order Rodentia; family Muridae; genus Mastomys; species Mastomys natalensis. Next base: position 410,440 of record JAJTUV010002562.1, on the reverse strand, counting down.
GTTTGAAGCAAGTACAAGTTTTCAGAGGCAAAATGACGAGGCTACGTAGATTATTTTGAGATAACTGTTGTTGATCACAAAAGATCAATGACAGAAGGGCGCTAGTCTGAAATTAAATGACAGTTGGGCAGATGTTGTTGCAGAAGAGGGAGACAGAGGGAGAGTTGAGGGGAGGGGAAAGAAGGGGAAGGAAGAAGAGATTTTGAGCAAAATCTGTTCTGGATGAGTCTGTTTTGTCACCCTCTTTTTGTTTGTTTGTTAAGTTTTACTCATCTAATGGCTGGAAGACTGTGAAAAACAAATTTCCGTTAACCATTAAGACGGGATCCTTTCTTTGATAATATTCTTCTCCTCCCCTCTCTCTGAATTTGAAATTTGACGAGTTGTCTAAGTGTAAAATTATAATGAGCTTTTGATTTTTTTTTTTTTTTGTGCTTACATTTAAAAACCAGACTTTTGTGATTATATTCTGTTTCACTAAGGACAGCATGAAAAACAAAGGCAGCTCTAAGACGAGAACGTGGACATCTTTTTTCTGTCACTCGGGATGCTATTGCCCAGTGCAGTTTCCTCGGCTCTTCTCCGCATGTCAGTTTTTATGCACTGTACTCACATTTTCAATGCTGACACCACAAGGCAAGCTTTTCTACATATTTATAGAGAGCCATTTCAAAATTGCCTTTATGCCAAACATTTTAATATTGTATCCTATTTTATGATCACTTATTCTGCCATTTCCACTATTCTTAGGTGTCTACTTGATTTCCAGCTGGTTTCTATGATGTATAAATAATATTTCATGGTATGTCATTGCAGTGAGGCATTGGGCCTCGTGTCCTTGGGAAAGATCTTTACAAGTAAGAGTATAGTTTATTTCAGTTTATCATGCAAGTTATAGTGTCCAAATTGATCTCTTTTTTCCTAAATGGAAATTTCTGTCATTTATAGAATAATACATTCTCACCTCCATGTTTATAATTCTTCAGGAATCATCTGTAAATGTTCTTGACTTTCACTTTATTGATATTATAAAACTAACATGTGCCCTCTATAAAGAAGAAACAGAAAAACCAGAGTAAACAAAAGATTTTGCAGGAGTTGTAAGAGAATAAAAACTATCATATTTCCAATTAAATAATTATCCAATATCATTGGGGTGTAACTGGAATACCTAGCTGACTCGAAAAGTACCAGATCATAGGAACACTAATTTCCCGAGGTAAGCCTAGGACAGAAATATCAAGCCCAGGATAGAAGGCCTGACCCACAGATGACCAGCGACAGTGGCAGGTAGCCAGGTGTGTGCTAAGGCACCTTCGGTGTGTCTCCGGAACAGCACAGAGAGAGGAGTTGAAATGTCTAGGGAAGCTGACTGAAAGGGGACACAGCCTGATGAGAAATATTTATAGTCAGCGTTGTTAAAGTTGCAGTGTGTGTACCACTTAACATACTCAAGAGAGACTGAGCCAAGGTGGAGGCTCTACACCTAAGGATTTGTTGGGGATGTGGACAGTTTAGGAAGGACAGAGCCGCATCTGACTCCCACAGAAGGAGCCCTTGCAGTGCTGTATTCCACATGCCTGACACTTCTCTGAGGATAACAGGTAGTGCTGCCTAACAGACTGCTCCTTTGCTTTTCCTCCTCTTTCTCCTTCCCCTTTTCTTCTTTTCTTTCCTTTCTCATGCAGCCAAGGCCAGCCTCACACTTGCTGTGTGTTGGGTTTCAGACCCAGAGACAAGTAGCAAAGGTGCCTGTTTAACACACCAAAGCAGAGCTGGCCTCCAGGTTCTCCCAGCATCCCTCAGTCCCTCCCTGTTCAAAGGCATGGCTGGCATACCCAGCACTCTACCCTGAACTTTCCAGCCCAGGGGCTGGGCTCTTCACTATATAATCCAGACATTTTGGTGTTCTCTCTCTCTCTTCTCTCTCTCTCTCTCTCTCTCTCTCTCTCTCTCTCTCTCTCTCTCTCTCAGTGCTTTCTCTCTCAGCCTCCTCCTTTTCTGTCTCCCAGTCTCCAGGGAGACTTCCCTTCCCTAGCCTCCTCCTGTGACATCAGTGACCCCGCCTGAGACCTGCCTCCAATAAACCTGACTTTATCTACTTTGAAATTTGGCTTGAATTGGTTTCTATTTCGTCAAGGGATGATTGAGTCCTCATTTCACTATGTAGCTGAGGATGACTTTGACTTCTTGACCCTCTCAACTCTGCCATCTGAGCATTGGCATTACAGGTGTGGATGGCAGAAGCTTCTGGTTTCTGCCTTCTTCATTTCCAGTGTGTTCCCCCCGCTGGAGAGATGGCTCAGTGGTTAAGAACACTGACTGCTCTTCGAGAGGTCCTGAGTTCAATTCCCAGCAACCACATGGTGACTCACAACCATCTGTAATGGGATCCAATGCCCTCTTCTGAAAAGAGTGACAGTGTACTCACATAAATGAATAAATAAATCTTAAAAAAATTAGAAATTGTCAGGCAACCACAGTAGACAATTCCTAATTACCTGTAACTTCAGTTCCAGGGGATCCAAGATGCTCTTCTGGCCCCTTAGGCATCTTTGCTCTTATACGCATATCCGCACAAACACACGTAATTACGAATCGAATAAATATTTTAAGCCTTTCCAGATTGCCATTCCATAGCATAACCAACCATGTACTCTTAGGGGACCTCTGCCCCCATGGTTTGGCATCTCATTTCTGTTTTCCCAAGATTACTATTCCGTTGTCACAGGTACCTCAGTTTGCTTATCCTTGCCTTTCTGGAAGGGTGTAGAGATTTCTTCCATGTTGATTTTTCTGTGGTCTCACCATGAGTCAGCAATTTAACCATAGCTGAATGTCGAAATGTTAGTTAATGTAAACAGGAACTTATTCACTGGGTGGGAGGGGGTGTGTGGAGGGGACAAGAGGAGCTTTTCAGCCTGTTGACTGTTTTCCAGAGGAGAAGGGAACAACAGAGTCTTGGCCATAAGGATTGCCATTCAGGATTCAGTTCGAGTGGTGTTGGAACAGTTCTGACATGACTGGAGCCGGCTATAACTCTCACCCAGGGAAAATGACTCAGAGGTGAGCTGTACCATGCTCAAGTTCACAAGCCCAGTAAAGGACTCACTTTAAACAGCAGCCTGTGGGCGTGTTTCCCCAGCATAATCAGTAACCCTCTAATGCAAACTGTGTTGCCTGACCCACAGGTGAGATAAAAGTGTGAGATACCTCGGGAGTAAAGTCAGTTGCACCTTGCCCTCTGGCCTGATTGCTCATACCTGATATATCAAATACTTGGGAGGCTATTGGAGAATGAAAAGTTCTAGACCGTAATTGAGGATGATTGTGTATCCCTTTAATCTCACAGGGAATTCAAGGCCAGCCTTGGGTTGTAAATAACTGAGTTCTAGGTCAGCCTTGGCAACTTCGTATAATCTGGTCTCAAACTTACAAATAATGATTCAGAAGAGGGCTGGAGACCCTGGGAGCTTCTTTGAATGTTCTGGACCTAAGTTCAGTCTCTACCGCTGAAGAGAAAAGGTACTTGTTGCATCTGCCAGCATATTAATGTTGGAAAAAAACCCTGTAAGACATCTAGGAAGGAGTGAAGGGACCATGGGACTTCTGGGTTGCCGACAGTGAACAATTATCACACATGCATGTCATGTCTGCATCTCAGAGAGTGAAAATGTAGCTATTCAGTTTAGTGGCTAGGAGCTAACACTGCAAGGTGCACAAAGCAAACTTCACCAGAGGCCCAGCTTTTTCACCTACCCTCTCAGAAGTGGGACAGGCCAGCCAGTGAGTGAAATGACCAACTGCAGAATGCAGCTGTGGAGAGATCTGTCACATGACAAGCCTCACCCAAGTGCTAATCATTCTTTGACTACTACACAGTGCACCATTGTGGAACAATCTTGGTTGGTTGGTTGGTTGGTTGGTTGTGGGTGGGTGGGTGGTTGGGTGGTTGGTTGGTTGGTTGGTGTTTGTTTTTCTGTGTTGAGACAGGATCTCTCTATGTAACTTGACTGTCCTGGAACACACCATGTAGACCAGGCTGGCCTTGAACTTATGGAGATCTGCCTGCATGTGCCTCCAGAAGGCTGAGACTAAAGGTGTGTGCTACCGCTGGCCAGCAGGGGACAAATGTAAGTGGGCTAGGATGGGTAGGAGATCCTGTCTCTCCTTGGAAAGCAGTAGTTACTTGTTTGTTTGTTTGCTTGTCTGGAGGAAAGGTCCTTTTGATAACAGAGATACGACCTTAGAAGAAACAGAAGGGTGTGGAAAGCACAGTAGAGTCTCTTCCAAAATGCTTCTGTCCCAGTCCCTGGGACTGGCAAATGTACTCAGTTGGATGACAGCAATTCTATTTGTAGTTGGAATTACAGCTGCAAATCTGCTAATTCTAATAATGGGGTGGGGGTGGGTAGCATGATTATTCTGCCGAGTCCAAAGCTATCACAGCAGTTCCTAGAAGGAAACAGAAAACGTGAGCTAAGAAAGCCTCACTAGCAAGCACTCACTTAAGCAAGACTCAGCAGGTCAAGAGATCTACATGCCAAGGAGTGCAGGTAGCTGGCCTCTAGAAGCTGCTAAAGGTAAGGAGATGGGGCCTTCCTTAAGCTTTCACAAAAAATGCAGTCTGGGGCCAGCTGCATTTAATGTCTTGGCTCTTTTGGCATGTGAGTTGGAATCCAGGGCTTTGCACATCGCTAAGCAGTGCTGTACCACTGAATGACATTCCCTGCTTGATGTATTTATTTTTATCCCAGGAGAACCATGGTAGACTTCTCATTTAGAACCCTGGGAGATACCAAAAGGTAATGTTTCAAGCCATTAAATATGTAACGATTGAGTGGAACATCCACAGCTCTGCTGCACAGAGCATATTACAGAGGTGGATTTGTAGGAGGGGCTGACATCACTCCATTTGATTTATACTGTTATCATGTATGCTGAGTAATAACTGCTACAATATCGGAAGATTAACTATGATTAGTGTGTAAAATCTATATTAATATTAATGATGTAGGGTCTAATAAAAAATTTAAATGTTGGTATCAATAATCAAATTTAGAGGAAACTGGATAAGAATCCTGTACTGTTTTATCCTTTCAGGATAAAACAAAGGAGATTACAGCGGCTTAATTGGAGAATGATGACGACCTTTAATCACTCCTTACTACATTGCACAAAGCACAGACAGCTACAGATTAGCAGATCTGCAGCTGCAGAATTATCAGAAGGTTGGTGTGCGGTCTTAGGTGACTCAGCCGACAGTTTGATCTAAGCACACCCCTCTCTGGCTATTGAAGATGTTTGGGCCTGTATGAGCCTTTTGATGTCTGAGCAGTCCATGTTAGGAGGCTCACATTTCCTGTTAAAGGAAGTGGTTTAGAGATCATTGCTTGGCTTCACTTACAGTTCACCCTGCTTGCTTTCTACCTGAGCTGAAGGTGGTCCCGCCTGTGCCACCGTGCTTGCTTGCTTGCTTGATTGATGCTGCTATGCTTCCCCACCGCCGTGGACTCTCATTCTCTGGAACAGTAAGCAAAAATAAACATCCTTCCATTGTTGCTTTTGGCCGTGGTATTTTTTTTTTTATCACAGCAACAGAAATGTGATTAATACACAGGTTAATCTTACAGAAGCTAAGACGACATGATACTGATGCCATTGATCAAATTTGGGGGATACTGAATTAAACATCCTGTGAGATGTTATCTCCTTAGAAGGAAATTAAGACATTAAGTGTATATTGATGGTTTTCTTTTCAATACTGGAGATTAAAGCTGGGCTTTATTCATAACAGGTGTGGTGGTTTGAATAGGAATAGCCCCATAGACTCAGGTGTTTGAATGTTTAGCCCAAAGGGAGTGGCACGATTAGGAGGTTCAGCCTTGTTGGAGGAAATGTGTCACTGTAGAGTTGGGTTTTAAGGTCTCCTATGCTCAAGCTATACCCAGTGAGGCACACAGTCTCCTTCTGCAGCCTGTAGATCAAGATGTAGAACTCTCAGCTTCTTCTCCAGCACCACTCTGTAGATCAGGATAGCCTTGAGTTCAAAGATACTCACCTGCTTCTGCCTCCCTAGTACTGGGATTAAAGATACCTAGCCCTATATGGGCATTTTTGTGTCTGCTGATTTAGTGTTAGGCTTACAGATGCTGTCAAAGTAATACTGGTTTTGGGAGGAGGAGGGAGATTGACAGTCCTGCGAGAAGACTCAGCAGGTAAAAGTGCCTGCCGCCAGCCGGTGGCCTGAATTCAGTCCAAAAGACACACTTGGTAGGAGAGAATCAACCCCCATAAGTTGTCCTTGGACTTTCACATACATGCCATTGCACATGTGAACACACACACACACACACACAAATACCCATGTTGGGTTGTACTATTAGAATACATTCCAGCAGCCTTTGAATTTGCCTTGGCTCTTACTTTTTGAATTCATAAATGTAAATCCACAATGACTTCCTTGCTTAGAATAGCCAAAGCGACCTCCAATGTGATCTGAAAATTCCACCTTTCAGCAGGTGGGCCGGGTTTACTGTGTGAATGCAAGTCATGACCAGCAGAGGGCAGCACAGACCACACAGCTGGCTTTCCAAGAGCATTCCATAAAACACACCCTGGAATCCTCTTGCCTGGGGACAGAAACTGAGTTCTGTCCTGTGTACATAAAATTAACCATTTAGAACACACTCTGAAATTCGAGCCCAGGCTCAGAGGTGGAGCAAAGCAATTTTCAGATTCAGGCAAATGTCTTCGAGTCCTCAGCAGCTCCTGTTCTGTTTGCCTCTGCTTCTCCAAGCATGGTTAGAAGCTGACACCCTCCGTGGCATCCATAGGGTCACAGAAGAGTAAGGCTTCAGCCTCAGACCCACAGAGGCAGCATCTGGATGTTTATGACCTTCCTAGGTGATTCCTGTACACAGAGAGTCTGAGGGGCTTGGCATGCCCGCCATTCCCTCTAGATACCTGATTACCCACAATGCCTCTGTTTCTGATCCCCATCCTCTCCCAGAATTGCATGTGTGCGCTCACGTGCGTGAGAGAGAGGGGGCGGGGGGAGAGGGAGAGAGAAAGAGAGAAAGAGAGAGAGATTACCATCATAGGCAAGAACTAGTTTGTATAAATACATAGATGTGTGACTTTTCAATATAAATTGATTGCTCTCTATTGCATTTGTTAGATAGCAGTTTGAAAAAGTAGAAAGAAATGTCAGTATTTTCAGAGGTTAAAAAACAATACAGGACATGGAGCCTGTTTTGGGCTTTTCTCTGGGAGTGCAAATCTCTGAAGAACTCTTGTTCAGAATGACATCTCTCCCTCTTCAGCTCCTTGGTTCTAGAGGAAGTGTCAGCCATCGCAGGCTCCTCCTATGGTCCTTGCCAGTGGCTTTGTGGGTCCTTCAGGAAGAAGGACTGTGCTTAGCAGTACCAGTAGATGACTTGGGCCAAGAGACAAGCTGCCTTGCAGTGGAACACCCCCAGCCATCAAGGAAAGGACAGGCAGGTAACAGGCAGGACCTGGCAATTCACCAATCCACCCAGCTGTCCCTTTGCTCCCTCCCCGTGACCCCAGGCTTTGATCTCCTTTTCCAGGTCAGAAGAGAGATTAACACAGATGGAAAGAAACTGTGGACCTCCAGCTCCCTGAGATGTGTGCATTTTCCAGCTCCCCCAAACCTGCCATTCACTGCCTTTGGTCATCTGTTAGTCTCAGTCTCTCCTTTCTCTCCTTCCCCCACCCGCTCTGTGTTTCAGCCTCACTAGGCACTTTCTGGTTTTCTCTGTGCTAAGAATCAACTTCGTTATTGCACATTGTACCCTCAGGGTCTTCCTTTATCAGCATCTTCCAGTCAGTCCTTCGTCTCCACCGAGCCCTGGGCCATTTCAGATTGCCCAAGCCCCGACCCAGGCCCCAAGAATTCTCCACACCCTTCTTGTAGCTTAATCCATGGAGAACTTAGACAAATGATTCTCTGCTTGGCCAAACTGGTCAGGCTCCTGAATGGCCTGCTAGGTCCATCTGAGAACTTTGAGAATTCAGGTTGGCAAAGAACTCTGTGGAGTCAATTTAGTAAGAACTCCTTGTCCTCCGTATCTGATTAGCTTCCTACTCTCCACCCCGCCCCCAGGGGAGCGTGTCTGAGTACCCTTCCTCAAAAGCCCTGTTAGATCAGTTGAGCCAGTCGCATCCTTACTGCTGGCGCCTCCCCTTAGTAATTTTCCACTGCCAGTACTAGACTGTTCCCAGGCTGTCCATTCGGATTTGCTCATTGTATACAGTGTTGCAGCTGCTCTCTCTCCCCACGGATAGGAACTTGCTCTGGGACCCTGGATGTTTTGAAATGATTTTCAATAAAACCCTCTGTGGTACACTTTAACACGTTATCACTGCATCACTAAGATTTTCTTTAACATTATTCAACTTGTTTTGTATTTTTCCAAGATAGGGTTTCTCTGTGTAGCCCTGGCTGTCCTGGAACTTGTCTGTAGACCCGGCTGGTATCGAACTCACAGAGATCTACCTGCCTCCACCGCCTCCCTCCCGAGTGCTGGGATTAAAGGCGTGAACATCACTGCCCAAGCCGTTATCCACCTTACACTAAGTGGTTGTGGATCCACCAGCTCCCTCGTCAGCATACTTCCCTTGGAATGCTAGTGCTGACCTAAGTCCCTCCTCCACCCCTCCATCTTTCTTTTTCTTCTCCCCCTACCACTTCCTCCTTCTCCTCTTTATTCTTATTCATTTTCTTTCTTTTTATTAGTATTGTTTTTAATCCTTTCTTTACAGTCCAATCGTTTTCCCCCTCCCAGTCTATCCTCTGTTCCTCATCCCATAGGATGTCCTCACCCCCGCCCCCACCCGCCCACCCATTCTTATTCATTTTCTTCTCACATAAGCTGGGCAAATGCTGTCCCACTGAGCTCTGAGCTGAATTCCTGAGGTTGAATGAGTGAAGAAGGTCCAGAGCGGTCACATTCCAGTCTGCTGTCTTACTCTGTCTCTGGAGGAGGCCAGAAGTAAGAAGCCGGGGATGGGAAGAGTATATGGAGCATGTCACACGATACTGGGGTGTCACAGGATACCGGAGTATTGAACTCATCATACATTTCCCTCTTCTGAATCTTCCCACTTGGAAAGATGCTGGGTCTAAGGAGAGGTGATTGCTCAAAATTTCAAATGAAATACATAAACTCAATGCCATCAATACAATAAAGCATGGGGCCTCAGGAGTATAAAGAACAGGAAATGGCTGTACCATAAACACATAAACCATAAATACCATAACCAAAAAATACCATAAACACAAAATTATCGACATCAAGGATGGTTGGCGACTTCATATGGCTGTTCATGGTGGCAGGCTTAGCTTTTCGGAATCTAACAAGCCTTTGTCACATGAGCTCATTTCTTCTAATCAAGTTGGACTTAACGTCCTGGTGGACATAAGGGAAGTTCAGAGAATTGTTTCCAGTGTTTGCGACATTCGATGGCGTTGGATGGTGATAAATTAGGAAGGCTTCTTCTGGCACAGTGAATCCAAGCTGTGACCTTTGTCCCGGTTACTCGTATTTGTAGCTTTTGGTTTGCATTGAGCAAGTCCCAGTAACAGGATCTGTTTGCACTGGAACAGGGAGTTATGCTTCCTCATTCCTCCAGAGGGCCTGGACAATGTCATGCATAGGGGAGGTGCAGATCCTTGGGGAATGAATGACCCCAAGGTCATATGTGTCCTGTGTTGTGTGGGAAGCATCATCATTCTGACGTGCTGAGGATGAAAAGTGCCTACACTAATGGGTGGGGTGAGTTGGAGGCAGCCGCCGACACCGGGGACCACACTGTGTTCATATCACAGCTGTTATTGTGATGGTCAGAGAGCATTGTGTATGGAGGCTGTCCTGCCTGGTTGATGCCTCTAGTAACTACTGTTGCCCTCCTTGCCAGGCAAGATCTCCCCACCCATTCGATGACTCTTCTGTGTCCCTTTCCCTTCTGACGTCCTCTGGGTGAAGTCTAGGCAGTAAGCACCATTACCTATATGTTTTCTCAGCATTTAACTCAATCTGTACTCAAAACCTTTTTCCATGAGTCTGGGATCTTCCTGAGAGCAAGACCCAAGTTCCATGGCAAATATTCAATAATATTAATTTGTGAGTGAATAGAGTAGATGATACATGAACAGATATGGTTCATAGGGCAGGGCAGTCTGAAATGAGTCCACAGGTAGATACATATCTGAGGGTAGCCTGACTATGACTTGGAGTGGAAAGCAAGAATTGTGTTAGTACATCCAAAGTGCTGGGATTAAAGATGTGTACCACCACTACCCAGCTAGGTAGTTACTTTAATGAGGATCCCAAGAAAGTGTTAGTGCATACGTGGGGACCTGGTAGACACCCATAAACCTGTACCAGACCCAGGGACCTCTTCATAGAGTAACCTGCCATCTCCCAAACAAAGCCGTGGTAGGGTATGTGAGGAGCAGCAGCCAGCTGCATTCCCAGGACTTCTTCCACAGGGTGATGCAGAAGGAGAGACTGTCTCCCTCAGGGTCTGTGCAGTGGGGTGAGCAGGGAGTTTCTTGAGATGCTATCCAGGAGCCCTGCTTGGAAGGAGGTGTTTTTGTGGCTGGGACCTCTCAGGTTGTCCTTCATTATTGACCAATAAAACTACTAGGTGCAAGTTTTAGAAGTATTTCATGATGCTGAAGTAGTTTAAAAGGTTTTAAATTACTATTAAAAAGTAGTCTTGAGAAACAAAGAGTACAAGTTCTTATCATTTATGTTGCAATAAAAAGAATTCTGAGTAGGGAGACTTTGGTGAGCACAGCTTTCCAGGGACTGGGACAAAATTAGTGATGGCTTTGCAAGGAGTGATGTTGACTGGCAAGTCAGACCCGTAGCTGATCAAATCCCACTCTGTAATCCAGACCATCCTTGAACATATGGCAATCCTCCTGCCTCAGCCTTTCAAGTGCTAGGATTACATGCCCATGCCTGGCACAGTGCCTGGCTTAGTAGTATACTGTTGTTGCAAGGTCTACACAGTTCTGGTTTTTAAGCCTGGCATTATGATGTGTCTATAATTCCACTACCTGGGGGACTAAAGCAGGAGAATTTCCTGAGGGTTTGAGGCCAGGCTGAGCCAAAAATATATGAGTCCTAGGCTAGCTGGAACTGTATAACAAGACTGTGTCTCAAAAAATCAAAACCAACGAAACAAAACTAGGTTTAGTTGGCTTCTTGACTTGACTTGATCATCTACAAATAAATGAGATTAGTCAGATGTCTACATTCACTAACTAGATTACACCCCTTAGACTGTTTACAAAGCCACTGAGAGGGCTCAGCAGTAGTCTTAGTTTGGGTTTCATTGCTGTGAAAGGACTCCATGCCAAGACAACTCTTGTAAAGGAAAACATTTAATTGGGGCTGGCTTACACTTTCAGACATTCAGTCCCTTATCATCATGGCGGGAAGCAAGGCAGTGTGCAGGCAGACATGGTGCTGGAGGAGCCTAAAGTTCTGCATCTTGAAGGAGACTGTGTCTCACAATGGGCATAGCTTGATCATATATGACCTCACAGCCCACCTCTACAGTGACACACTTCCTCCAACAAGGCCACACCTCCTAATAGTGCCACTCTTCCTTCTGGATGATGAGTTGCCAACAAGCTTTTGGGATAGGTAAAAACAGGGAGCATTTGTTTGTTTATTTGTTTATTTATTTATTTATTTATTTATTTATTGCATACGAGTACACTGTAGTTGTCTTCGACACACCAGAAGAGGGCATCAGATCCCATTACAGATGGTTATGGTTGCTGGGAATTGAACTCAAGACCTGTGGAAGAGCAGTCAGTGCTCTTAACCTCTAAGCTATCTCTCCAGTCCATTAGGGAGCTCTCTTGCCTCCCTGTTTTTTCAACTGACTTTGCTGTCAGAGCATCTGTCTTCCTGGTGGCATCTACATCAGAATGAGCATCTTTGCTGAAAACTTTCTATACTTCCCCCAAACTGTACTTATTTATTTATTTATGTACTTATTTATTTATTTTTTGTAAGATGACACATGGATCTACCAGCAGCAAACTTAGTGTATGAAGCATGAGTGGTAGAAATGGCACTGATTGTCACAGGATGACAATTTTGAGATACCAGGTCTCCCAACAGGTAGTCTAGAGAGATAGGATAAGGGAGGGGCATCTTCAGGCCCTGGGGATGGGGCTGGCAGCAGTTTGGTGGCAGAAACCACCCCTACCAGATTCATTTTGATGTCCCAACACTGAAGGAAGTTTCTGGTGGAATTCCAGGACTCTGCTTGTAGCCGATCCTCTTTCGGGAACTATAAAAAAATAAAATAAAAGACTAGAAGGCAACTGTTATGCTCTTTCTGATCGTATAAAACTAGAAGAGTCATAGGTCATGGGAGTAGAAATAAAAATGTCTCCTTTGAAATATTAGTAATATTAATTGCTACCAGTTAGCAATATTAATTGATACCAGTACCATGAACTTAGACCCAGTTAAAGGGAATGCTCCTGCTTCAGAGAAAAGGGAAGCCATTTGATTGCAAGGGTTGCATGATAAAAATAATCTCTGAATGTTAGGCAATCAACATCACAGTTACACCTACTCATTGTTGTTTGTTTATGAGCCTGTGTAGCCCAGGCTAGCCTTGAACTCAGTGGTCCTCCAGTGTCAGCTCCCTGAGTTCTGTGACTACAGGTGCAAGCCATCATATTCAGCTACAGCCTCTTGAGATACAGAGTGCAGGTCATGCAAGCACAGTTGAATTGATGCAGCTTCATCTTGAACATAATTTTTAGTTCTGGGGACCACATTTGAAAAGAGACTTAGGCTAATTTAAGTACAAGTAAATAAGAAACAACCATTAATTGATCAATATGTCACCATGTTACAATTTTCAATGTTTTTTTAGAAACATGTGTATATTATTTAACCTGAAGAGGACTTTAGTTTATGAATTAGTCAAGCTGCTATGTTATAGAACAAGAATGCTGCGGTGAGATTTATTCTAGCAGGAAGAAATGAGACAGAAGGGAAAGTTAAGAAAGTAAGGTGAAATTCTACCCACTTTCCTGAAGACCATGGGACACCAGGGACCCCAGGTAAGACCCTGCCCTATGCCATCCAACCCGCCTTAAAGCCCACCATAAACTGCACTTCCATCCCCTGGGCTCCGTATTCCAAACCACAACTTTACCTGCTTCTAAACGGCCACACCAGCACCCCAGAAGATTTCTGCTTTCCTGGATGTCATTCCAGTTCTATAGACCCCAGAGGCTACATTAGTACCCCAAATCCCAGAATTCATGCAGGCCACAAAAGCCCCAGTGAAGACATTCTACTGGAACTGAAGACTTGCTGGTCATCAGAACCCCAGGCCACTCAGGCCAGAAGACCAAAGAGGAAATAGAAACCAAAGGAGCAGGGGAACACACACAAACCAACAACAACAAAAAACCCTCCACCCATCTAACAAAGATAAACTCAGAAATCAACACCTAAACCCCAAAACAAATGAGTAGAGGCCAGCTTAAGAGCATGATTAACAACAACAGAGAGGACAATACAGGACCACCAGAGACCAGCTATCCTACTGCAGCAAGCCCTGGATATTCCAACACAGCTAAAGCAGAAGAAAATGGCCTCAATACCATGTTTTGAAGATGATAGAAGTCTTTTAAAGAGAAAATGAAAAAAATTCCTTAAAGAAATACAGGAAAAAAACCAACCAAACAGGTGAAGGAAATGATTAAAACTGAAAATGGAAATAGAACAATAAAGAAAACAAACTGAGAGAATCCTGGAGGAAGACAGTCTAAGTAAGCTAATAGAAACTACAGACACAAGCGTCACCAATAGAATGCAAGAGATGGAAGAGAGAATTTTAGGTGTAGAAGATACAATAGAAGAAACTGATACATTGGTCAAAGAAAATATCAAATCTAAAAAGTTCCTGACACAAAACATCCAAGAAATCTGGGACACTGTGAATAGACCAAACCTGAGAATAATAAGAATAGAAAAGGGAGAAGATTTCAGAAAATATCTTCAACAAAAATCATAGAAGAAAATTTCCTTAACCTAAAGAAAGAGAAGCCTATAAATGTACAAGAAGCCTACAGAACACCAACTACATTGGACCAGAAAAGAAAATCCTCTCATCACATAATAATTAAAACACTAAATGCACAGAACAAAGAAAGAATATTAAAAGCTGTAAGGGGAAAAGGCCAAGTAACATATAAAGGCAGATCTATTAGAATTATACCCAACTTAACAGAGACTCTAAAAGCCAAATGGACCTGGGCAGATATCATCCAGACCCTAAGAGAACACAAATGCCAGCCTATGATACTATACCTAGCAAAACTTTCAGTCACCCTAGATGGAGAAGCCAAGAAACTGCATGACAAAACCAAATTTAAACAATCTATCCACAAATCCAGCCATACAGGAGATACTGAAAGAAAACTTCTATCCTAAGGAGGTTAACTACACCCAAGAAATTACCAGATATCAGCAAAACCAAAAGAAGGGAAATACACACACACACACACACACACACACACACACACACACCCAACACCAACACCAACACCAACATCAAAATAACAGGAATCAATAATCAAAAGTCATTAATATCTCTCAACAACAGTGGACTCAATTTTCCAATGGAAAGACATAGTCTAACAGAATAGATGCAAAAACAGGATCTGTCATTCTTCTGCATACAAGAAACACATCTTAACATCAAAGATAGACAATATCTCAGCAATGGGATGGGAAAAAGATTTTCCAAGCAAATTTACCCAAGAAACAAGCTGGTATAGTTATTTTAATATGTAACAAACTTTCAAACAAAATTAATCAAAAGACATGGGGAAGGACACTTCATACTCATCAAAGGAAAAAAAATCCACCAAGATGATGTTTTAATTCTGAGTATCCATGCACCAAATGCAAGGGCCCTCACATTTATAACAGAAACACTACTAAAGTGTAAATCACACACCCCTACATATCAATAATGGGAGACTTCTACATCCAATTCTCACCTTTTTAGGTCACTGAGAGAAAAACTAAACAGAGCAATAATGAAGCTAACAGACAACACAGCACGAACCTTCTAAAATTGACCACATACCCAGCCAAAAGCAAATACTAACAGATACGAGAAAATTGAAACGACCCCCTGTGTCTTATCAGACCACTACGGATTAAAGCTCGATTTCAACAACAGCAAACAACAGAGAGCCTACAAAATCATGGAAACAACTCTCTACTCAATGATCTCTGGGCAGGAAAGAGAGAGAGAGAAAGAGAGAGAGAGAAAATAAAGACTTTCTAAAATGTAATGAAAATGAAGGCACAACATACCCAAATATATGGGACACAATGAAAGCAGTACTAAAAGGAAAGTTCATAATACTAAGTGCTTTCATAAAGAAATTATAGAGGCTCATACTATTGACTTAACACTTGAAAGTTCTAGAATGGAAAAAAAGCACACACCCAAGAGTTGTAGATGGCAAGAAATAATCAAACTCAAGGCTGAAATCAATAAAATAGAAACAAAGAGAAAAAAATACAAAGACTCAACTAAACAAAGAATTGGTTCTTTGAGAAAATCAACAAGATATACAAACCCTTAGGCAAACTAAGCAGAGAGTATCCAAATTAACAAAACCAGAAGTGAAAAGGGGGATATAACAACAGAAGCCAAGAAAATACAAAGACTTTTAAGTGTCCATGATTCACTGAAGAATGACATCCTGGACTAAGTATGTAAACACAGAGTGTTTTATTCTGCAGAAGTCCAGCATGCTGAGGTCTCCCATTACCGAGATAGATAAACAAGTGAGCTTTCAGGCCTGATTTAAAGCACATTAGGGAACTCTGGGGTAGGTGACCTCTAAGTTAATCTGTTGGGTCCATCTCTATGAACATTCTATTACTGGGGTGTGGGGGCTAGAAACTTGCTGGAGATGTCTGGAAACTGTTACTGAGGAAGTAGCTGAGGAAATCTGGAAACTTCTACTGACCCATTGTCCTTGCCTCAGGTCAGGTGGCAGGGCAGCTTCTGAGAGGCCTGAGATTGCCTGGAATTGAGAAACAGAGATTTAGGCCTAGTCTCATTAACTACCCATTTGAAGCCTGTCATGGAGTCAGCCTAGCCTTCTCAGAATCATTAGGTCATGCTTCAAAATCTGTACTCCACAAAATTGGAAATTCTAAAAGAAATGGACAATTTTCTAAATAGAAACCATTTACAAGCCGGGCGGTGGTGGCGCACGCCTTTAATCCCAGCACTTGGGAGGCAGAGGCAGTCGGATTTCTGAGTTCGAGGCCAGTCTGGTCTACAGAGTGAGTTCCAGGACAGCCAGGGCTATACAAAGAAACCCTGTCTCGAAAAACCAAAAAAGAAAGGAAAAAAAAAAAAAAAGAAACCATTTACAAAAAATAAAGCAAGATCATATCACAATCCAAATAGACCTATAACCCTAGGGAAATAGAAGCAGTCATTAAAAGCCTACCAACCAAAAAAAACCCCCAGGGGCAGTTTTAGTATAGAATTCTATCAGACTTTCAAAGAAGAACTAATGCCAATACACCTCGAATTATTTCACAAACTAGAAACAGATGGAACATTGGCAAATTCATTTTATGAGGCCACAGTCATTTTGATACCTAAACCACACAAAGACTCAACAAAGAAAATGAATTACAAACCAATTTCCCTCATAAACATGGATGCAAAAATACTCAATAAAATACTTGAGAACCAAATCTGAGAACACATTAAAAAAAAAAAATCATCCATCATGACCAAGTAGGTTTCATTCCAGAGATGCAGGAATGGTTAAACATATGAAAATCCATCAGTGTAATTTACCATATAAACAAACTTAAAGAGCACATGTCATCTCATTAGATGTTGAAAAAAGCCTTTGACAAAACTCCAACAACCCTTCATGGTTAAAGTCTTGAAGAGATCAAGGGATACAAGGCACATACCTAAACATAATAAAAGCAATATACAGCAAGTCAATAGCCAACATCAAACTAAATGGAGAGAAACTTAAAGCAATTCCATTAAAATCAGGAACTAGACAAGGCTGTCCAGTCTCTCCCTACCTATTCTATGTAATACTTGAATTTCTAGTTAGAGCAATAAAACAAGGAGATCAAGGGGATACAAATTGGAAAGGAAGAAGTCAAGTATCTGTATTGGCAGATGATATGATAGTACACATAAGTTGTGGTCCTCCCTTCTCCCTGGGGCCTATTGGCCCCCAGCCCACAAGGACAAAGGGAGCAGAGTTGAAGAACAGGGTTCCAATAGCCCATGAGAACAATGAAAATGACTACCAGGATCAGTTTCCAAGGGATAGCTATAGTTTAATCATGGTAAGTCAAGGGCTATATAGTTTGGTGGGAGGGGTAGGGATATCTGGGGTGAGTACATAACATTGGCTACAGTTTAGGGTACCTCACTTACATGGAAAGGCATTCCAGGAATTCCAGGTGCTTGATGGACAGGTTCTTACCAAGTGAAAGGAAGCAGAACCAAAGGGTATGGGGTTTATGGGCTCCCAGACAAGGTCAGATAGTGAGAAATCCTGCTGGCAAAGGGAGTTCTCCATTTTGTGCCTAGCTCAAGAGAACTATCCAGACGATGGTAAACTATGATCTTAATTAACAGGGCCCAACAATAAGTGACCCCAAAAATTCTACCACGGAACTCCTACAGCTGATAAAACAAACAAACAAACAAACAAAAACCTTCAGCAATATGGCTGGATACAAAACTAACTAAAAAGAAAATGAGTAGCCCTTCACAATAGCCACAAATATAAAATATCTTGGTGTAACTCTAACCAGGCAAGTGAAAGAGCTGTGTGACAAGAACTTCAAGTCTTTGAAGAAAGAAATTGAGGAAGATATCAGAAGATGGAAAGATCTCCCATACAGATTCAGCACAATTCCCATCAAAATTCTAACACTTTTTTTTTTTTTTACAGACCTTGAAAGAAAAATACTGAACTTCATATGGAAAAAAGAAAACAGGATATCTAAAACAATCCTGCACAACAAAGAACTGGAGATTTCAAGCTATACTATAGAGCAATATTAATAAAAAAAAAAAAAACACATGGTATTGGCATAAAAACAGACAGGTTGATCAACGGGATGGAACTGAAGACCCAGTAAATCCACACACCTGTGGACACTTGATTTTTAACAAAAACAAAAACAAACCAAAATTATACAATGGAAAAGACAGCATCTTCAGCAAATGGTGCTGGTCTAAGTGGATGTCTGCATGTAGAACAATGCAAATAGATCCAAAACTCAAATCCAAGTGGATCAAAGACCTCAATATAAAACCAGATGCACTCAATCTGATAGAGAGAAAGTGAGAAATAGCCTTAAATACATTGGCACAGGAGACAATTTCCTGAGAAGAACACCAAGATGTGAGTGGAAACTTGTACAGACATTTTGTAAACCAATTTGGCAGTTTCTCATAAAACTGTGAATAGTTCTACCCCAAGACCCAGTTGTACCACTCCTGGGCTTATACCCAAAGTATGCAGCAATAAAAGCTTAGACACTTGCTAAACTATGTTCATAGCAGCTTTATTCATAATAGCCAGAAACTGGCAACAAGCTACATGCCTCTCAATTGAAGAATGAATAAAGAAAATGTGGTATATTTACACAGTGGGTATTATTCAGCTACTAAAAATAATGACACCATGAAATTTTCAGGCACATGGATCGAACTAGTAAGGGTCATTCTCAGTGAGGTAACCCAGACCCAGAAAGACAAACACGGTATGTACTCACTTATAAGTGGATATTAGCTGTAAAGCAAAGGATAACCATGCTTCAATCCATGGACCCAAAGAAGCTTAGTAACAAGGAGAGATCAAGGTGTGTGTGTGTGTGTGTGTGTGTGTGTGTGTGTGTGTGTGTTTGTGTATGTGTGTATCTCACTAAGAAGGAGAAATAGAATAGACACCATAGGTGGAAAAGGAAAGGGGACTGGGTGGGGGAGGGGTGCCGATGGGAACTGGAGGGATCAGGTGTGGGGAGGACAGGGAGAGAGTACTGGGAGAGACAACTGGAATGGGGGTGGGGGTTGACATCTCTGGGATAAGCTAGAAACCTAAGGCAATGGAAACTCCCCAGAATCTATGAGGGAGTCTCTAGCTAAGATTATTATCAGTGGAAGATACGGAGGCTGAACCAGCCATCTCTGTAATCAGGCAAGACTTCCAGGGGAGGGGTTGGGACACCAACCCAACCCCAGAACCTTTGACCTGCAATTGGTTCTGACTAAGTGATATGCAGGGGTCAAGATGGAGCAGAAACTGAGAGAGTGACCAACCAATGACTGGCCCAGATTGAGACCCATGCCATGAGAGGGAGCTTACCCCTGATACTGTTAATGATATTCTGCTATGCTTGCAGACAAGAGCCTAGCATAACCACCATCAGAGAGGCTTCACCCAGCGACTGATGGAAACAGATGCAGAGACCCACAGCCAAACATTAGGTGGAGCTTGGGAAATCCTGCGGAAGAGGGGGCAGGGAGGATTGTAGGAGCCAGATGGGTCAAGGACATGACAAGAAAACCTACAAAACCAACTCACCTGGGCCCAAAGAGACTGAATTGCCAACCAGGGAGCATGCATGGGACAGATCTAGGTCCTCTGCACATATGTAACAGTTGTGTAGGAGGAGAGGAGGAGTGAAGACCGAGGTTGGGATGCAAATTAATTAATTAAAAAATAAAAACAAACAAAAAACTGAAGAAAGATAGAAAGAAAAGAAAGAAGGAAGGATGGAAAGAAGGAAGGAAGCAAGGAATGAAGGAGGAAGGAAGTCAGAAGGAAGGAGGAGGAAGAAGGAAGAAGAAGGAAGGAGGAAGGAAGAAAGGAGGAAGGAGGAAGGAAGAAAGGAGGAAGGAAGGAGGGAGGGAGGGAGGGAGGAGGAAGGAAGGAAGGAAGGAAGGAAGGAAGGAAGGAAGGAAGGAAGGAAGGAAGGAGAGAAAGGCTTGGTTCCACACAATGAAAAGACATAACCAGCAATGAACCAGCTGTGGCCAGGACAGTAGAGAGCTCTGGGACAGGATAGCTGAGACCATGATGGAAGGTGGACAGTTTTAAATTTTCCAGCTTTAAAAACAAAGGTCTTAGATGCTGCAGAATAAAAGCAAAAGGTGAATTAAAATGTGGTCTCAAATTTTAAACAATATAATTTCTTCTTTCCTGAGTTTGCTGTTTCTCATGCTAAACCATTTTTTTTTTCTTTTGAGACAGGGTTTCTGTGAAGTCCTGGATAGCCATCCTGTCCTGAAATTTTGTAGATCAGGCTAGCCTCAAACTCAAACTCTGCCTGCCTCTGCCTCCTGGGTGCTGGGATCAAAGGCGTGCAGCACTAAAGTCTGATTTGGCTTTTTACTTTCTAAAGCCCTTCAGAAAATGTGACAAAACTATGACCTTCTTTCTCCACAGAAACAATGCCCTTCCACACACTCATACGCATTACAAAATAAAATTTTAAATTAATCTCATGGGATTATCTGATTTGGAATGGGGATGGCTGTACTCTCCTGCCTTAACTTATGAGCCACTCTGAACAACTTGGTCCTTTGGTCTGGGAGGTAAATGCACGAAGAATTTCCAGTTGTCATATGATGGTGTCAATGGGACTCAAGTCAATGATTTTTATCAGATACATCCCTCTGAGGCCCAAGATAAATGCAACTACTTAGAATACTCAGTGCTTTAAAAGGTAATTTAGTAATGGTACTGAGAAAGATGGTTTATGTAATATTTTTCCTTGCAGCTAAAAGTCAGTGAGAGATTAGTTTTTTCAATGCTAAGTCAGTTTTTAAAGATAATATTGTTCAGTCAGTCAGTCCAAAGTATTTTTCATTCTTGTACTTGTTCGAACATTTGGGTTATGGTTGAAGATTTGTTTACTAGTTTTTTTTTATTTTAATGAAGCTTAAATATTTACTGTTTTTTTTTGTTTGTCTGATTCGTTTGTTTGCTAGAAAGTCTATAACCAATCGTTCAGGAAAGGAAGAAGCCTACACATGGAAGCTCATCCCTTGGATGTGATGGGTTAAATTGAGAATGGGCTGAATTTGGAGGAGGGATAATTTGATAGGATGGTGGATTGAATCATGTTGGTCAACAGTGCTGGAGAGGTGGCTCAGTTGGCAGAGGTGCTGCTCTTGAGGCCTGCCATCCAGAACCCACAAGAGATGGCTCACAGCTCTCTACAACTTAAATTGCAGGGTGTCTGAATCCCCTAGCTTCATATGTACCTGGTGATAGCACAACACACACATATGTTCATAAAATTAAAAATAAAAATCTTTTTTGTTTTGTTTTTTCTTGTTTTTTTTTTTTTTGTTGTTTTTTTGTTTTTTTTGGTGAGACTGGTTTCTATGTAACCGTTCCTCTGAACTCTCTCTGAACCAGGCTGTTCAAACCAGCAGAGATTCACTCCAACTGCCTGCCTGTCCTGAGTGGATTAAAGATGTGCGCCACTCCTGACTGGCAAAAAACTCTTTTTAAAAAATGAGGATTTTGCTATCAAAAATCCAGTAAGGAACAATAGTGTAAAAACCAGACAAGTCCAGAAAGCTGGTGGGTCTTCCCTCTGTCCTTGACTCTGATAAGATTCTGTAAGCAGTCCTGTTTCTTGGTGAGTATGCTAAGACAGTGGAATCTACACTCAAGGGAAAAATGGAAGTCATGACAGACATATGCACTGGGAATGATAATTTGGAGAATAAACCACTAGGCAAGGTGTGACATTCGCTGAAGGCTTGCCAAGAAACTTTTTGACAGGATTATGACCAAAAAGAGAATTGACTCCTGCGATGCTCTGGCTATAAAAGATTTCACTACAGTCATGACCTGTAGGCGCATTTACTCCAAAAGGATTGTTCTGATTTTTTTTTTTTTTTTTTAAATAGTGAGAACGTCTTAATCTTCTACTAGAAGTTCAGTACTCCTGGCAGCATCCTATCACCAATGACTAAATAATTAATTCACCCAAATGACTAAATAATTAATTCACCTGAAAATAAACCATCTAGATAATCTTACAAAATGAGCCAGCTCTCTGGTCCAGTCCTGCTCAGCCAGTCAGCAGATAACTCTGCAACATCTGGTTACTATAAGATGAATCCTTCTGATCAGTCTCTGGAGTATTTAACTTCCTAAAACTCATTTGCCTTTGTGTTCTTTTAAAAACTAGTTTTTAAAAACTGACTTTCCTTGCTGTCAATATCTGATTTAAGTGAGATACTTCAAGAGTTAAATAATTAAAAAATTTCTCATATACGTTCCTACTTAAAGTGTGTATTGCTAACATGTTAAGAGAAGGACTTTTGTAGCCTGTGGGATCCTTGGCCTAGCATTAAAAAAAATCTATTGTTTCTGCTGAGAAAACCATAATGTCTTATTGTCATTTCAGGGATAAAGGGCAAAAATGGGAAATTCATTGAGAATTTTAAGTTTAGTTTAAAGCTCAATAGAAGAGAAGGGTAGAGCTTGATTAGGATTTCGTAAGAACCACAACATAATGATTAAGAGGGGAAGGCCAGCAAAGCAATGAGTTTTCAATTAAAAAAATCCAAAGAAATTTTGATGTATAAATTCTCATCAATGCTTTCTTCAAGGGAGTGAATGGATTTTCTAAGAAGCTCCAAGGATTGGCAGTGATGTCAGCTCTACTTTTTACTTCTATTAGGCACGACTCTTTTTGTTGTACATGTATGTATTTCTATCTGCTGGTATGCTCGCAGATGGACATAGGCCAAAGAGAATGTCACTTTAGAACTGGAGTTACAGGCAGTCATGAACCACTCAACATGGTCTAGGAATTGAATCCGTCCTCTGCAAGAGCACCTCGCACCCCTAACCACTGGCCATCTCTCCAGTCTGGATGTGAATCTGCTGCAAGAGATTGCTAAGGTCGAAAGCCAACTGGTTAATGTAAATGCAGCTGCGTAGCATCTAAAGTGTCATTTCTCAGAATGGATCTCATTAAAGAAAATAGAGAGCCGCATAACTGTTTGTGGAGAAAAGATACTGTGCACATTAGTATTTTTATAAATATTATATTTAAAATATAAAATGCTATGCATTTATCAAACTGAATACAAGCACATGTATACATATTCAGTGATGGAGGGATGGAAAGATGAACAAATAAATGAATGAATGAATGAATGAATGAATGAAAATCCAAGTTAAGGAGAAGTTAGTCAAGCAGCTGATTCTATTCCCAGGCTTCTCCTTCTTGTTTGGGTTCCACTAAATGTGTCCATCACCATTTGCTTAGGAATCCCAAAGTCCTATTCAATTCCAGCCCAGGGAAAACAAAGATACTTTTTTTTTGTATTCTTCTTTTAGCATAGGCAAGTGAGGCAAGCATTTAGAAATTACTGCTGGCTACTGAGAATTGAAGGCGGAAAATAGACAGCTCCAGTAACCACTCACATGTTCATCCGCCAATTGGCACAGAGCAACGACACAGTGCCATCCACTTCCAGTGGCAATCCCGTGGTCACCCCTACAGGGCAGTATTGCTGATGTTTTCCCTGCCTAGTACTGCACACCCAGGGTATTCCCATACTAGTCCACATCCACAGGATGAGGTTAAGTGCTGCTGAAAAAAAAAAAACAACATCAGTCAAGGGAGACACAAGGGAGAATGTTTTCAGAGCCACTGCCTCTGGGTACTCCAGTGGAGGAAAGATGAGGTTCAACTCTAAATCCTGCATGGGCAAGCAGGAATTTAAGATCAGGAGAGGTGTTGGGGTTGGTGGGTGGACAGCTGCTAAGAGGAAAACAGCATAGACAAGGTGGATCATGGCTAAACTGGTACAAGGACTTGTGTGAAGATGCGTGAGGGTGATCAGGTATGACGTGAGGCAAGGCAAGGAGTGTGGTCAGGTTTCAAGGAAGAGAGGCCCTTGCTAAATCGGCTTTGCAAGGCTCTTTGCTAAAACCAGACTTCATGATAAACACAGATAGGCCTAGCAGAGGTTTCAGAAGCCTGACTATTTTCTACAAGTGATGACTCTATCTCAGCTCCTTTCCTTGCTCTCCCTTGGCCTTATCAGGCCTTGGCAGCAAGCCTTCATTGAGGTCGTCCTGAGCTTTGACTTCCAGGGACAGTAGGGATTGTTCTTCCACAGAGACTGAAAGTCTTTGTTCTGGTGTCATTTATGTTGCTGGGATAATCTTTTAAAAAGTAGTTTGGAGAGTCCATTGGATTACAGTTCCAGGTTACAGCCCATTGCTGTGGGAAAGAAAGCCAAGGTGGGAATGCAAAACAAGGCCAAGAGCAGAAAAAGAATGAGCATGTGGAAACTTGTTTACTGCTTAGCGCTCGGCTAGGTTTCTCCTTCCGGGCCCCGCCTATGAAATGGAGACACCCACAATGGTCTTGGTCTTCCTAAGACCCAAGAGGCTCACTCACAGATATGCCCATAGGTCAAGTTAGTCAGAGAACTCTTCATTAAGATGCTAGGTTGTGTCAAACTGACCGTCTCAATCTCAAGTTATACACACTAAATCCCAAATTATTTCCTCCAGGAAGGAAAAGGAAAGCTTTGTCCTTGGCCTCATTTCTTTAGTGAACAAGAAAGCTTGCGATTGAATGAAGCAAACTGTAAAGTAATGTTCTAGTAAGGGAGTTTATTTAATTGCCATAGCCTGTTCTATGTAATGAGTTTCAACAGGCTAGAACTACAGAGTGAGACCCATCTAAAATGAACCCATGAAAACAAAAGCGACTGTTTACAAGTTTATATGTGCTGCATTCTATAATCTAATAAAAGATAAAGATTGGAATCTGAGTTTCCAGCACCTACACAGCCACTCACAACTATCTATAACTCTAGTTCCCAGGGATCTGACCCTCTGGCCTCTGAGAGCACCGGGTAGGCATGTTGTACACATATAGATGTACACAGAGTAAAACTACTCGACACATTGCCTCCAAGAATTGACATTGTGGTTCCACCACCAGCTTCACATAGTGAAATATAGAAGCAATGTAATTTAAAATTTTTTATTAAGCCTCTGAATGGACTTTAATTAGTGGGAAAATCTTTTTTTTAATTAAATTTACTTATTTATTTATTTGCTTTACAACCCAGTATCAGTCTTTCCTCCTCTCTTCCCAGTAGCCCCTCATGCACATCCTCCAACATTTCACCTTCTCCTTGTGGTTTGAAAAGAAGAACGCCCCCTCCCTCCCTGCCCTGTATGTCAACCCACCCACCCCCTACACACACATCAAGTCACTCTGGGGCTAGGAGCATTGTCTTCCACTGAAGCCAGTGGTCCACAAAGTGATCCATTTAGGGGCGTGGGATCCACAGGCAGGCAGGCAACAAGCTCAGGACCACCCCCGCGCCACTTGCTAGAGGACCCATATGAAGACCACACTGCTCATCAGCTACCTATGTGCATGGGGCCTAGGTCCAGCCTGTGCTTGTTCTTTGGTTGGTGACTCAGCTTCTGGGAGCCCCCAAGGATCCAGGTTAATTGACTCTATTGGTCTCCTGTGGAGTTCCTGCCCTCTTCAGTTCCTTCAATCTTTCTTCCAACTCTTCTGTAAGACTCTCTGAAGTCCTTCTAATGTTTGGATGTGAGTCTCTACATCTCTTTCCATTGGCTACTGGGTGGAGCCTCTCAGTTATGTTATGGACCGTTATGTTAGGTCCCAGTCTGCAAGCATAACGGAGTACCATTAATAGTGTCAGGGATTGGTTCTTGGTCATTGCATGGGTCTCAGTTTGGGGCAGTCGTTAGTTGGTCATCCCCTCAGTCTCTGCTCTGTCTTTGTCCCTGCACATCTTGTAGGCAGGAAACATTTGGATCAACAGTTCTGTGGGTGGGTTGCTGTCCTTATCCTTCCACTGGGAGATCTGCCTGGCTACAGGAAGGGGCCACTTCAGGATCCATATTCCCCACTATTAGGAATCTCAGCTAGACTCACCTCCATAGACCCTCTGGGCCTCTCCCCATCCCAGGTCTCTGGCACATCCTAGAGATTGCTCTTCCCCATCCGATCTCCCTTCTCTCTCCCCTGCCACCTACATATGATCTCCTCCATCCCCTTTTCCTCTTCCACCCAGCTCCCTCCTTCCATCGAGCTCCAATATCTATTTTGTTCCCCTTCTAACAAAGATTCATCCATCTTTAAATTTTTAAAGGAAGATCTCAAAGAACTGCCCAGTCAAGCTCTATTGTGCAATGTTCATATTATTCTCTGTTGACCATTACATCTCCCAGCTCCACAGAACTTCTCCAAGTCTTTTTTTTTTTTTTTTTTTTTTTTATCAAGACCCGCTACTAGCCAGGACAGTGGAAAAATATGCACACATGGGGCTGTTTTGATGAACAAATGAGCTGCAATATACATGCTATACAGTACAGTCTTCAGGATATCATAAACATGTATGCAGTTTACTGTTAATTAAAATGATAACACAAAAGCAAAAAGTATGCAAGTACTTCATTAATAGCAAACCACACACACACACACACACACACACAACACACACCACTCTTCCTGAAAGGCCATATCATCATGCTGCTATGAACCCCTGCTGCAGACAGTGGGAGCATTCTGGACTGAGTTCTTCCTGGTACAAAGTGATGCCTCAAAGGAAACAGTCCTGTCTCCAGCATCAGTGAGTGAGGATACATAAGCAAAAGAGTTACCACTTCCAAAAAGCAGCCAAAATGACATGGCATACCCACAGTGTGAAATATCTCCATGTCACATCAATGCCTTAGCAGATAATCCAGCATGAAATACACCATTTATATTGATCTGGCCTTAGCATCAGCCTTCTGGTCTGACTGGTATGCTAGGCACAAGCCCCAAGCCCCAAGAAGACAAAAAAATAAGGGGGGGGGCGCTATAGTGGCATTATGAAACTTTCATTCTCTGATCCTTTCAACCTCTTTGGGATCAGAAAACCAAATCAAGGATCTCAAAGAGTTTTGACTTCTACTATGGGTGAGTATACATTAAAATATACACCCTAGGCTGGTGGGATGGTTCAATGGGTAAAGGCATCAGCTGCTAAGACTGACAGCCTGAGTTCAAGCTCTCGGACCCACATGGCAGAAGAGAACTGACACCTGAAAGTAGTTCTCTGTATACTGTGACATGTTCCCTGCCCCCAGTAACTATATATATAAATATACAATATATATATATATATACATATACATACACACACACACACACACACACACACACACAAACACATATATATATTCCAAATTACACATATAATGGGAAACTTATGGGCATAAGAAATGTATTTTCCTAACAAAAATTATATAAATCATATAAATGATTTGCAGCTAACCTTACAAATAGTGAAGCTGGCCAGATCATTTTAACAATCATTTTTTTCAATTGTTTTTCAATGAGAGAGAACATATCCCGAGCCCAGCCAAGGACTTCCAGCTCTGCACACTCAGTGATTTTCTTTGGTGTGTGCTCTCGTTCCTTAACAAAAACTTCTTGAAAAAAAAATGATGACTCAAAGTCCTCATTCTGATGAAACTGATGACTCTCACAACAGCCAACAAGACTTCTTTCATGGGTTTCATTTCCAGAGTACTTAACAGGCCTGCTAGGAGGCTGAGATAGCCCACCTCTGTTCCCACGCAGCCTTCATTCCCTTGTCCCATGTTAACTCTTCCAGTGCTGTGATTACAGCCGGAGAAACAGTGAGAGGTCACTGAACACAGCCCTTGGGCCTCTGCTTGTGAAACACCTTCCAAGCAAGCATGTAGAGAGGAATTAGGACAAAGCGCACAGTCTGAGCATCTCTGACAATGAGTCGGAAGAAGACAAATAGTGGATATAAGTACTTGTTAGTAAAGCATAAGTCTCCCAGGTCTCACCAAGGTTGACAACCATATAAAGCACTCCTCTGATATTTACTCACAGTCTCCCTGGAGAAGGATAGGACTCCTTTTGTCTTTACAGATCCACACACTGCTTTTGAGTTAGAAAAATACCTCCATGTCACGTCAAACATTAGCAGAAAATCCAGCATGGACTATGCCATTGAAGTTGGCCTGACCTTGGTTGGCATAGTCTCTGGTCAGTGCTGGCATGCTAGGCACATGAAAAGAGGAAGAGCAAGCAGCGAGATGCTGGTGGCTGTGTGTGAGCCAGCATCGAGAATCATGAGTTAGCAAGGCTGACGTGACTCTTACCATCAGCAGATTTCCACTCAGTCAGCAATAGAGACCACCACACCAGGTTTCTCGTCTGATACCTCCTCTCATGATGCTCTAGTCTATAAAGCACACACTGAGGCGTGAATTTTATTCTGGAAACCAGGCATCATGAATCAGGAAGTGGGAGCCACATACTAAATCAAAGTCTTTTGTATATGGTGTAGTAGGGTCCGAGGCTGGACCGGAGGGATCCTTGCTCACTGCTATTCTCAGTAAAGCTTTGGGGACCTGTGCTGTCTATCCCTACGCCTCTGCACTCTTCAGGAATAACCGTTCTGTCTCTAAAAGGATTAACACTTTGCAAGATGATACAGTTAAGAAATTCCGGGATTCTATTGGCACACAGCCTTCATCTTTTAGACTTTCTGATAGAGAGTTGCCTTGCCCAATGTCGTATTTCTTCTAATGTGGTCCACATTCAATGTACAACAAATTTCATGGTTTGCTGAATTTTGTGGTCCTCTTGGTACAACCAGGAACATCTCAGGACTATGATAATACCATAGTTCTCGGTACATCCCAAAACTGTATTGGACCTATATGAAAATGGATTTTACCCCATGCTTACTCATCTTCAGACTCCATCCTTTCATGGTACTGATGTCAAGCATCCTCCTGAACTGATAGCCTGCATGCTGGGTTCCATCTCAGCCTACTATCCAGAGAACTAAGTGTGTGACATCACCCATGACCTAGACCCTCTCATCTCTTTTAGAGCACTAGAGGCTGCTACTAGTTTCTCCCCTTCCTCTCTTGTAACTCACCCACGTCTAGGCTACACATGGCATCAAGAATGACCACTCTATAGTGTGTATCAGAACATGATATCTCCCTGTTGAAATCCTTCCACATTCCTGCTGGTTACATTCAGAATAAAAGCCAGCCTCAGGCTGGGGAGACAGCTAAGCAGATCAAGTACTTGCTCTATGAGTGTAAGGACCTGCATTTGAATCTCTTGTAGAAGCCTTGCACATCTACACATGCCTGGGGTCCTAGCTCTTCTATGCAAAGTCCATGCTGATGGGGAGAGAGACTGCTTCATGGCTCACTTAAAAATGCCAAGACACCAGAGCTGGGGAGACAGTTCAGTAGGAAAGGCACTTGTCACACAGGCACGGGGACCTAATTTTGATCTCTAGCACCAACATAAATGGACAATCATGGTGGTATGCACTAGTAATCACAACACTGTGGAGGCAGAGAGGGGCAGACCATTGCCTATGGCATGTCAGTCAGCCTTGCCTGACCAGTGAGCCTCAGCTCTCAGTGAGACAGACACTGGTCTCTAAAAACAAGATGGTGGTACCTGAGGGAATGACATCTGAGGTTACCTCTTAACCTCTGCACATCCTCATGCCTCCACCACATGTGCACACACACACATGCACACACAAGGCCAAGATAAGCAGTTCTAAAGTTAAAAAAATTTTAGTTTTGCACTTGGCTTAATAGCCTCTAACACTTCTGCCCCTACCCAGAGACCAGAACACCAATTCATAGGAAGTTCTGCCGGTCTTATCACGCTCTTCCTAAGTCAGAGATCAAGGTGTGTATTGTTTTCTGGCACAGGCCCGTTTCTCTGAACCATTACACAAGTCTGTTCACTTGCCACAAAACAACCTGGAGTGTCTCACTCAGGAAGTGTCAGACACTTGAGGTCCTTGCCACAGATCCACAAGGCCTTAGAGCAAGGCAAAAGTTGTAAGCCCTGGACATACCTCCTAAACTAGAGTAGCTCCCCAACTCTTCCCTGTTGGGCTGGTGAAATTCTTTGATACATCAGAGTGCTTTCTTGTAGGCCTGACAACCTGAGTTCAATCCATGCAAACCTCAGGGCAGAAGGACAGGACGGACTCTCACGAGCTGTCCTCTAACTCCCACATGTACACCGTCTTCCCCCTCGAAAAGAAATAAGTAAGTGCAATTTGCATTTTTATTTAATTTAATAAAGGCTTTCTTGGGCTGGTGGAAAGACTCAGAGGGTAAAGTCATCAGTTGCCAAGCCTGACAATCTAAGTTGGGTTTTTAAGACTCACTTGGTGGAAGGAGGGAGAATCCATTTCCACAAGTTGTCTTCTGACCTCCAATACACCCTGGGACAAGTATTTGACATTTCTTTAAATTAATGTACTTTTTAGAAGTCATCTTAGCTGAAATGCTTGCTTCACCTGCTCTTTCTAGAGCTTTCATAACTAGACACACACAGATGTCGACTCTCAGTAATGTGACAACCAGGCAGTAATGATTGACCAGTGCCAAGAGCCCCGCCATGTCGCTCCGTTCTTGCTCCTTTGATGATCTCGGTGGTGTGTGGTGAGCGGAATATTTTCTTCTGAGAAAACTTAAAGGGTTAGAGGAAGACCCACACGTTTCAATCATCAAGCCGTGCGTGGTGGCACATGCTCGCAATTCCAGCACTTAGAGGCTAAGGCAGAAGGATCGCATCTTCAAAGCCAGGTTGAGATACATAGGAAGACCAGGCTCAAAATCAAGCAATCAATTAGAAAAAAAAAAAAATCAAGATGGATGACATTGTAAAACAGTTAAAATATCTAACGCAAAAGAAAGATCAAGACTGAACAAAATATCAAAGCATAGGCTTACATTTTTCAAAACCTACTTTAATAAGTTTCTCAAATGCTTTGACCTCTCTTCTAGCCCACCATCCAAGGGTTGGGAGGAAAGATGGTAAGTAGGACAAGGAGATGTGGTTCTGTTTAGAAGTAGTTCTTTGGAACGATTCTGATCTCTGTTTATCAGGATACCAGCAGACCAGTTCAGTAGTGTCAGGATACCAACAGCCCAGTTTTAAATTGTCACCAAACACTAATCAACAATGGTGGCACGCTCTAGAAAAAAAAAGGCCTAGGCCTCTGCTGAATCAGTACAAGTCAGGGAGAGTGACCAGGACCAGCCAAAGTGCCAGGAGCTCTCTGCTGTGTCTCTCTCAATGAAGTGAAGATCAACAAAGACTCAAGACCAACGCGATGCAAGCCTAGCTATACAAATGCCCTGTCCGTGGAGTCTTATACTCCTTCCAAACATCATGTGTCCTCTCATGGGTCTTGCCTCAATAAAACATCATGTGAATCTGCATCACAGGACACAACCAGAAACTTTGACTTCACTAAAGTTTCAAGGAAAGGTCATTTAACAACTTCTTGGCTTGGGGAAAATTAAATCAATAAACCTCAGTATAATTATTCTGAAAAGAGAGAAAGGAATGTACGTAGTTGTCTCTGTGTGGAGGCTGTAGGGGTAACGTGAGAGAAGCCCTTCATGCTAAGAGGAGGGGAGCAAACAGTGGATGATGTCATCCACAAGAACTTGCCACAGTCAGGATGAGACTGAGAAAATCCATGTATTGGTAAGTTTATCCTTTTCTTTCTGTTGTCCTCCCCTATCTGTTGGAGGAAGCAATACTAACAGTTAATCGGTGATGTTTGTCCTTTAAACCTGGCCTCACAAACACGAACAAATATTGACACACTGGAGCCAGCACTCCGGCAGAGCCATTTCCTCTGAGTCTTATCTCCCTCGAGGGTGGGGCTAAGGCTCTCTGAGCGCCTGTTTGCAGATTGACTGTATGTGTACTGTGCTGATTTTTGTACATACACAGAGAAGTCTGTGCAATGTTGGGATGAAGTAGGGGCAAGTAACATGCCCTAGGAATAGACTCTTAGGCAGTAATAGTCTCTCCTCTCCATCCCCCCTCGTGTGTGTGTGTGTGTGTGTGTGTGTGTGCGTGTGCGTGTGCACGCACATGTTCTCTTAAGCTCTATCCTCAAGAAATAATGCCTGTGGTGGGAATTCACTGTCAGAATATGTTAAGCTTCCTAGTACAAGGAGATCTTATAGAGAGGTTCACTTTAAAGGGTTTTCTAGGAACTCGCAGAGATCCCCTGCCTCTGCCTCCAGAGTGCTGTGAATAAAAGTGTGCTCTATCATGCCTATATTCTTATTTATTTTGTTTTTGTTTTTCAAAACAGGGTTTCTCTGTGTAATAGCCCTGGCTGTACTGGATCTCTCTCTCTCTCTCTCTCTCTCTCTCTCTCTCTCTCTCTCTCTCTCTCTCCTCTCTCTGTATGTGTGTGTCTCTGTGTGTGTGTGTGTGTGTGTGTGTGTCTACCAGGTTAGCCTCAAACTTACAGAGATCTGCCTACCTCTGTCTTCTGGGTCCTAGGATCAAAAGTGTGTGCTATGGGGTCCCCAGTGGAGGAGTTAGAGAAAGGACTGGGGAGCTGAAGGGGTTTGCAGCCCTATAGGAGGAATAACAATATGAACCAACCAGACTCCTCACCCCCACCCCCCAGTGCTCCCAGGGACTAAACCACCAACCAAAGAGTACACATGGAGATCCATGGCTCCAGCTGCATGTGTAGCAGAGAATGGCCTTGTGGGACATCAATGGGAGGAGAGGCCCTTGGTCCTGTGAAGGCTCGATGCCCCAGTGTAGGGGAATGCCAGGATGAGGACGAGGGAGTGGATAGGTGGGTGGAGAGAATACCCTCATAGAAGCGGGGAGGAGGGGAAGAGCGGGGGGGGGGAGGAGATGGGATAGGGGGTTTTTAGAAGGGAAACCAGGAAAGGGGATAACATTTGAAATGTAAATAAAGAAAATATCTAATTAAAAAAAGTGTGTGCTACTGTCGCCCAGCTATATTCTTCTTTGAAGAATTTGATACATGCCCAATAAATTTTACAGACTATGGAGGCAACAGGAGTTAACAGGAGACTAATGTAACAATGTCTCAACTTTAGCGCCATGATTTCCACAGGTGTGTCTTTCTACATTTGGATAGCCTGGGCAAAATACTGACCTTCAGAGGTTCAAACATGATATTGAGTTTATTTGGCAGTAATAAAGCTTTTGATACGTAGTGCATTTCCCTAACTTGTGAGAACTCTTCTGTCATACCACCTGTCATTAAGGAAGCATGCTTCAGTGATGGTGGTATTGCTCCCTCTATCTTTTGAGACAGGATCTCATTAAAGCAACCAGGTTGACTACAACATCTCAGTCCTTTTCCTTCATTTTCTGAATGCCAAGTAAAGAGATGTGGGCTGCCACACAGAGCAAGCACATTGAGTCACAAGACATCAGCTCTTTGTGTTTGGGTCCAGGAGGTTCAAACAGCAGAGAAATCTCTATGCCAAGAGGGATTTCACAGAGGACAGGTGGTGGGGGCCGGGTCACCTGTTATCTCACACAAACCAAATCCTCAGCACTAGACTCAAATTCAAATTCTGTTATTTAGAGAAAAACTACACCAGAATTTCCACATGCCAACAGTTGTGGGGGGTTTGTTTTGTTAATAAAACTCAAGTGGAAAATATCTGTTCTTTATAAATTTTCCCTGGGATGGGAGTGGAAGAGTGCCACGTTTTAAGAGGGCACCGACTGGAAAATCACCAGAATGGGACCTAGAGAGGTGGGGTTCCTGACTCATTATTCAGCAGATGTAGTTGTCCCTGTTGTGTAGTCAGGGGCGACTGGAGCATGACCCAGCAGAAGGCGACTGGGATGAAACAGTATCACTCAGAGGGGTGTTGGAAGAGTATCAAAATTGCCTCCATAGTTCTTGGGGCAACTTGGATTATTTTAGGAAAAGTCTTTGTTTTTCTACCCAATACAACTGATTAATTTATTTAGTGCCCCTAATTTGGAATCATGGCTGTATGAGAATGGACTTTTCCTACTATTGGGATTCTGCCTGTTCACTCTTTTTCCAGAGTTTGACCAACTTGCTATACTGGAACCTGACAGCTCAACAGTCTTACTTTCCAAAATCATTTATGTGTGATCCAGTGATCAAGCTTATGAGGTTTTTTAAACCTAACGTTTGCTGGATTTTATCATCAAGGGTTGTTGAACCAGACTGAGCATGTTCAGACACCGGTAGGGGTAAAAAGCTACTACAAACGGGTATTCCCTAGTATTCTGCAAAACCGATTACAATCATTTTAATAGCGGGTGTGGAGGTAGGGAGTTAAAAACACCTGAAGCTTAACTTTTAATCTAAGGGGAAAAAAAAAGCTTTTAAATACACCTGACGCCTCTCTGCTCCATCAGATTCAAAACAAGATGTGTTAGGATTCCAGAAGAGTGTCACTTTGAGATTGGAAAAGACACAAACATCTTCTTCTGGGCTCTAAAATGAAACCAAAACTTTCCCCCAGTCTCCTTATCTCTAGTCTGCCAGTTATTTTCAGAGCGTTCAGTCTGGTGCTACAACAGCAGGCAAACACTCTGCCACGTGGGGCGCAGGCAGAGCAGCTGGAGAATTCCGTGCCGCTAGGACCTAGGGAAAGAAGCATCCTCGCCGACCCCTTAAGGACCGCGGCAGCGACCAATCAGAAGCCGCCGTTTCTCAGCCCTACACCAATCGCAGGCGTCCTTTCTGCAAGCCGTTGGGCTATTTAAAGGTGCGCGCCGGAGCCAGCGCTGCACATTTTGCGGGTCCGGGGTGTGACGTGCAGCAATCATGGCTAGCCATCTGGAACTCAACAACGGCACCAAGATGCCCACCCTGGGCCTGGGTACCTGGAAGGTAGGTGCGCATCAGGGCGCGGCCCGCCACCCGCCGGGTGACCCTGAGCGGCCTGCGCCAGGCGGGGCTCGGGTGGTGGGGCCTGTGAGCGCATCGGGCCGCGCGGCCCGGCGTGTGCAGCATCGGGCGAGTAGCGCGCGAGTCCGCGTGGGCGCCCCAGGTGGAGACACACCCACGGGGACCTGGGTGAGAGGGACTGAAGCAGAGCCCTAGATTTGTTATCTGGCACCTGTGGCGCCCCAGCCTCACGAGTGAGTTGACCTCACTTAGCACAGATGATGCCCTCTCGGGAATGAGCCACTTGGGCCAATGGGCCTGAGATAATTAAATTAGGAGGCTTGAGTTTGCCAGGAACCAGCCCGTTTCTCTGTCCCTAAGTCGCTGAGTGCAGCACTCAACGGGTGCGGAACTCCTCGAGAATCTGGCTTCCGCATTGCTGGGAGCCACCCACTGATAAGAGGGCTCCAGGCTAGATACCCCTAATACCCAACACAACACAGCAGGGTTGAGAAGAGGGCCTGATACATCAGAAAGAAGTGATAATTAAAAACTAAAAATTATAACTGATTTGATTATTTGGCTGCTAAGGAACCAGTTTTGGTGGTACTGCTGAAGCAGGAAAACAACCTAGCTCTTAAGCTACTTGTAGGGTAGTTGTAGGTATTGTATATTACTGACCACTGCTGTGACCTGGATCTTTAAGAACCTTGAGTATGGGTGGACCTGGACAGTAGGCATTTAGACACAGTGAAGGAAAGAGAAAATCAGGCAGGGCTGAGTTCAAATGGTTTGAAACCGGACACAGTCTGTTTCTACCCAAACTACAATTAGAACTGGTATATAGTAAGAAACAGGTCATAGACTTGTCCTTCTCTGAACGTGTTTCTAAGCCAGTAGATTAGCAAGTGCGGCTTTCTTTTCCTTCCAGAGGGTCCTTGGTAAAGGTGTGATTGAATTTCAACCACAATACCTGGTTGAATTCTGTGTGTTGGAATGATCAGAGATACTGTTTCCCTGCGTAGTGAGCACAGCTACTGGACACAGCACACACAGGCACGTGTAACTACAGTGGTTTTGTAAGTAATACATAGCCCAGAATATGGGTAGGATGCTGGTACTTTAATTCTGTCCCATTTCTTCAAAAACCAAGCTCATAACTTTAGAAAATCATCTGGCTGGCCAGAATTTTGTGTTCAGTTCTCAGGTAAATAAGGTGTCAACGTTCATAGGCCAGTGGCATACAACAGCCCCAGGGAGCCAGGGGCTTGTTTAAAATAGCATACATTTGTATGTGTAGATCATTCTGGCTTCTTCACAGATATTTCTGTCACTTCCCACCATGACTGGCTCGTAGAATGGATCCAACAGTCATGTTGAGTTGGGGTGGGGTGGAGAAAATGTCTGCCTGTGTCTGGGGCCAGGGAGGTTGGTGTGGAGAGTGTGGAAGGACGAAGGGTAGCAGTGAGAGACATGAGGATAGTCGAGACTTCCAGATTGCCCCTTTTAAAAAAAGAATATCAACTTAATGCTTTCCTTGCATATGTGTGGTGTTTCAGTAATATTAGTCACTGCGAAGGTCACAGAGGGTGTGTGGATGTGGTTGCTTGTTCTCGTGGTTCCCCACAGACCACAGCAGGACCTTGATAGTCTGTGTGATCCACTCTTCCTTGAGGGAATCCGTTTCTTCTGGGAGGGGAGGATTTCAGACCATTGGGAGACACTCTTACTTGCGTGGAGTTTCCTCCTGGCCCGCTTGGACCCTAAAGATAGCTAAATATACAGTAAGTATTGTATTAAAATACTGGTCAAGTATTGTATGGTCAGGAGGCCTTTAAGGCAGAGCTGACCTGATGCAGACCATACTGATAACGTTTTGACCTCGCTGAAAATCTTTGAAGGACATGGCCATTGTCTCTTCCACACGTAGGCTAGGAATGTGGCTAGGATTGGAGGGACAGCTGTGTTCTCAGACTTTTTTGTCCAGTTGACACCCTCTGTGCCTCGGAACCATAAGTTTTTTGAGGTGGCCTTTTTTTTTTTTGGTTTAATTGTAACCCAATCAGATCTCTCAGGGAAAACTACTAATTAATATATATATATATATAATAATAATATATAATTTATAATTAAATAATAGTGCATGTCCTGTATCCCTTTCCCAGGGTCACATGGTATTTTTAAGCTGTGACGGGTTTTCTTTGTTTGCTTTTCAAGTCTGAGTTTTGACTCTCTGGGATAGCTTCGTGAGTTAAAGCAAGCGTCCACTGACAGTCCTGGATCCTGTGGTCTGGCGAAGCTGCCGTGCTCACTGAAGGAGTTTGCTTTCCCGGGTTGCCTGCCAGTGACCAGGCTACACTCCTCAACCTTTCCATCTTTACGATCAAAAATAGTCAAATAAATCTTGCCCATGCAGGGCCAGCCAGTCCTGGATCTACATCTCTGTGGAGTGGAGATATGTCTTAAAATCAGGACAGCTTTATTGATTGATTACAATAGAACACGTTTTATTAGCGTTGCTTTAAACTAGGGTACGGGCTTTCAGTGTTCTAAGGCTGGGGACAGGGTCATTCTTGAGGGCTCAGTCTCTATCTCTTGGAATTACTGTTTAAGTTCTTGAACTGTGAGATGAGCTTACACCATCCAAACAAGGGAGGCTGGTTTCTCAGAACCCAACAATGGAAAGTGCTCTTTGTGGTGACTCTGGGCAGGGCATGAAAAGGGACACATCTGTGCCATCATCTGTGTGTTTTCTGTCAGAGACTTGGGGAGGTGGCACATTTAAGCCTGTTTACTAAGGGTTCCGGCCTGTGGGGAAGGAAGCCCCCGGAGGAGGTGTTCTTTGTCCTGACCTCCGGCATGTCCAGCCTTTATCTGTCTTTGTCTTCCCACGAAAACATCACACAAATTTTTTTTTTCTGTGGATTTTGGTTTGGTGTCCGTTGTTCTGCAGCATTGCTTAGTGTTCTCTGCGCTGTAGCTCCGAGGAACAGAGAAACCAGGTTAACCTTAAGCAGAAGGCGAGCAGAGAAGTTACGGTAGGGGTGAGGCCTCATTGGCTGTAGCCGTGAGTTACTAGATACACAATTGGGATTCCATCCAGGCTTGTAAGTTAGGATACCAGAATTCAGGCATTTGAGACCTAGTTCTCCCAAGGAGTTGCAAGCCCTTGTTCTCCCAGCAAATGACTGCAACCGAGGATGATCCAGCAAATGCGGCAACGCGGGTCCTGAAGTGGAGCAGTACCACAGCCTGGCTCACATCGTGTTCCTGCTTCTGCATGAGTGACTGTGGCAAATGTTGTGTGGCTTTGCCCAGCCTGGACCTTGTGTCCAGCACTCTATCCAAAGCTAAGCGCTGCCAGGCCCTAAGTAGGCTTACTACACAGCGAGCAGAGGGGGCCTCTAAGAGAAAAAGAGTCAACACAAGGGCCCTGGATCCTACCGGAAATTCATCGTGTGCCCTGAGGCAGGAGAACCCCAACTTACCAGGCCCCTCTTGTGTTGTCTTTCTCAGGCAGGGATTTGCTTTTCTCTTACAGCTAATATCAGCCATAGTTGTGTCTGGGTGCCCCAGAGAGCCTATTCCTGCATAGGCTGAGATAGTTCCTTTAACCACAGGAGGAACCTGTGGAGAAGAAGCTATAGGTGCACTCTTAGGTCCTACAGGGAAGTGAGAGGGGGCCGAACAGCCTAAAGGCTGTGTGGTGAAGGTAACTCAATCCTTAGGATGGTGGGTGTGGCCCCTCCACCAGGCAGATGAGGAGTTAGCTGCTGGGTGAGGAGCTAGCACCCTAGCCAACGGGTGCTGGGGATGGGCTTGTTCTGGTGTTTTCTGTTTTATCTCCTGACTGTTTTGTTCACAAGGCTCCAGACAAAACACATGTTGGCAGCTGCTGATGGCCTTGGGGAGTTTTCCTTTTCATCTGCTTCTGCCCCAGCTCTCCAGAGGAATGTGCTGTGTTCATTCAGCAGTGCCCAGCGCAGTGTCTTGTTTGGCTCTCCAGGCTTGGGGGGAGCAGCCCAGGGATGGGGAACAGTGCTCTGCAGTCTGGGGACTGGGAAAGCTCAGGGCCTTGCAGGCTCTTCCTCCTCCTTAGTGGCCAAGCTTCCCACGTTCCTTATGGAGCTCGGATGGTGATCTTCCAAGGATCCCTCTTCCCTTTCCACTCCCTTCTGTCTGCTGTTACCTCTGAGAGGCCACCTGTCTGTGTCCACCTCCTGGGTCATCAGCAGTTGAGCTATTGTTCTGTGATAAATACCGTGAACTATTGGAATGAAATGATGCCCTTTATTACATAAGATCTCAGCTAGTGGGTTTTTGTTTGTTTTTTTCTTTTTTTTGACAAGGCCTCATTGTATAGCCCAGGCTGCCCTAAACCTCAGAGCTTTGATGCCTCTGCCT
Source organism: Mastomys natalensis (assembly GCA_021653895.1). Lineage (NCBI taxonomy): Eukaryota > Metazoa > Chordata > Mammalia > Rodentia > Muridae > Mastomys > Mastomys natalensis. The sequence continues at coordinate 371,143 of JAJTUV010002562.1, read as the reverse complement.
TCGGGGTTCTAGGATCCCACCCAGGCTTCTCGTTATCTGTGCTGCTGGCAAGTGGCTGTCAGGCTCTGCTGAGGTGAAATTATGTGCCGTTCACCTTGTACAGGGGCTGACTGGAATGCTATAGCAAAAACGCATGCTGGCCTGCCAGGGTCCAACCTCGGAACAGGAGCCTGATTACTCCTGATAACAGGATTACTAATCCCACTATTCTTCCTTGGCTTTGGTTTGGTTTTAGTCTAATGGCTTATATCCCTCCCTTTTCAGTCTCCTCCCGGCCAGGTGACTGAGGCTGTGAAGATTGCCATTGACATGGGGTATCGCCACATCGACTGCGCCCAGGTGTACCAGAATGAGAAGGAGGTGGGAGTGGCCCTCCAGGAGAAGCTCAAGGAGCAGGTGGTGAAGCGCCAGGATCTCTTCATCGTCAGCAAGGTCTGTGTGGATGCTGGGGTCCAGTTCACTCCTAGCCAGGGGGACCCAGCTGCCAGTCAGGTCCACTCGTAACATGATGGCGGTTAGCTCTGGGTGGGAGGCGGACCTGTTGCTTGTCCACCAGTGTATCTCTTTGTTGGACCTGTAGATTAGAGCCCTGTGCTAGTGAGACTGGCTGGGGTTGACTCGCCCTTTGTAAGCAGTAACTTCCGGGACACGGTTTAGTTCCCTTTACAGACTAGGTTTCACTGCTGGCCTTTAGTTTTAGCTAGAGGCTGTGGGTACACAAAGGAGCCCAGATTGGAGGGTGATGCTGGCTCCACATGGACCGACTTGGCTGGGAAGTAGACCTAGAGCGTGTGTTTAGCACCTCCTGATGCCTTGTTTAAGTCTCTGTGAGGTGCTCTTGACCTGACCACCCCACTTGCCTTGGGGAAGTTGGGATCCGCAGTAGGAACTGGAAACTCTCCAGCCACTCCTAGCATCATGGTTATGGGGAGAGGAGAGCGTATCCTACACCTTGGAGCTGTGTGGCTCCCAGGCGGGAAGAGGCGTTTGCATGGCAGGGATAACGTGTACCTTTGCTGGCTCCAGCTGTGGTGCACGTTCCATGACAAGAGCATGGTGAAAGGAGCCTGCCAGAAGACACTCGGCGACCTGCAGCTGGACTACCTGGATCTCTACCTTATTCACTGGCCAACGGGCTTCAAGGTGAGGGACACACTGGGACTGGGTCCGTGTGGCTCAGGGACAGTCTTCATCTTTCTTATTAGCAAGTTATAGATGCTTGACTCAGCTTGTCTCTGCTGCCTGGGGTGTGGGCCTTGGACCAGCATCAACATCATCATCCAGAATATATTAGAAACCAACTTCAGGCCTCCCCTGCACCGTGTGAACCACTGGTGGCTCAGATGCTGCCTTTGGAGTTTTGGGTACACTGTTGTTTTCACTCAGTGCCTCTAGAATTTAGAACTGATAGTAAATATGGCTGACTTGGCTACCATTGTCCCTGTTGCACACGGCTGTAGGAGCAGCCATCCCCGCTGCATTTCCTCCTCTAGGTACATGCATGCAATGGTCATACGTGCATGCATACGATGCTCATACGTGCATGCCATTCTCACGTGTGTGAATACATGCTCACAACCTGGTTCTGTGAACTGCAGAACTCAGAATTACTACATTTCTCTCCTAGCCCACAGCTTGTTTTTCTGCATGGTGACCCAGATTTGAAGGTCATGGGTTTTACCCTACAGCTCTGGTTTTGCTCACCATGGTCTCGTGGGACCAGAGGGACTCGATTTTCACCCTTTGTTTTTTTATGACAAGCCAGAGAGAGATAGGCAGAGTGACAGCTTTACAGGCCGGAGAGCCGCTGAGACGTGGGTGCCTGAGTTTCCCTTCCCTGCTTACACGCCCTTCCCCATGGCAGGCTTGGGCTCAGAGACTTGAATGTGTCCGAATCTCCATCTGACATCCTTACAGCTCCAGTCATGACAAGGATCCCATCATCTTGGCTACCACATATACCTCTTACTGTCTTCCACAGACTTTGTAATGCTCTGAGATTAATAGGTCTGTGAAGAAGTATCACTGATGATTTTTGTGTTTGTTGTTACTGACAGCCTGGGCCCGATTATTTCCCACTGGATGCATCAGGAAACGTGATTCCTAGTGACACCGATTTTGTGGACACTTGGACGGTAAGATGACCCTGGCTGAGACCCGTTTTTATTGCTGGTACCTGTTATTGCGTGCAAGCCAGGTGTGAATGATCTGCTCTGCCATGTCTTTCTGCGCATAGATCATTCTGTCCCTATGTCTGTCTGTTAAGTCTCATGAAAGCCAGGACAGTTTTCATGGCTCTCCTCTTGGCTTCTGAAAGATAGAAGGTTCTGGCCGTGGATGGGAGGGCACATCTGTTAAATTTCTGGACACAAATATGCTTCTGGTCTTGTTTTTTTGGAGGTTCATTTTAGTACCCAGATAGATCTCTCTTTTCTTTTTAGGCTATGGAACAACTAGTGGATGAAGGTTTGGTAAAAGCAATTGGTGTCTCCAACTTCAACCCTCTTCAGATTGAGAGGATCTTGAACAAGCCTGGCTTAAAATATAAGCCTGCGGTTAACCAGGTAAGTGTCCCCCCGGGGAGGATGCTGGCATGCTGTTTTACCAGCTAGTCCTGGCTCCTACCTGTGGACCACATCACCCAGGGAGTGGCCGGGATTTATCATGACAGACACATCTGATTGTAGAAGCTTTGCAGGGATAAGATTTGAGACCAGTCAGCAAAGCCGTGGCTTCTGACATGAGCCGTGGGCAACTAGTGAGAGCTGCAGGCTTTTATCTGCTGATAAATGGCCAAGGCCAGAGAACGCCCTACAGGCTTACGACTGTAGAGCACTGGTAACAAAATTATTATTGTTCTTGATGTGAAGGCCATCAGCTGGGAAATGTGGACGGTTGTTACAGCTTATCTGGGAGGCAAACATCTCTGAGGAGAAAAGGGACACTGACCACATCACATGAACTTGTGTCCACTGCCACGGTCAACCCTCCTGCTTGTGTTGCAGATTGAGTGCCACCCTTACCTAACTCAGGAGAAGCTGATTGAGTACTGCCATGGCAAAGGCATCGTGGTGACAGCATACAGTCCCCTTGGTTCTCCTGACAGGCCCTGGTGAGCTTCTGTGGGGCACTGTTGGAGATTAGAAGTAACCAAAGGGAATGATTGACTGTCACAGAGAATGCTTCTGTGCTGCCTGCAGGCCCTCTCCGGGGCCTCTGCACTTCTTGGGAGGTTGATGTTTCTAGGAGCGAGATCGATGGGTGGATCATGACCCAGCTTGGGTCTAGGAGCCTGGCCAACCGCCCCAGGAGTCAGTGGGAGGATCAGGGCTAGGGTGGCCAGCTGCCTTGAGTGGCAGTGATGAAGATTGTTGATTTCACCATCTCTCTGCTCCAGGGCCAAGCCTGAAGACCCTTCTCTCCTGGAGGATCCAAGGATCAAGGCGATTGCAGCCAAGTACAATAAAACTACAGCCCAGGTATGAATGCTTCTAGGTCCTTGTGTCTGTCGCCTGAACTCTACACTCCTGGTGGTCCCTGGTGGTCAGGAGAGGAGGGAGCTGAGCCTGTGATGCCCTCTCTGGAAGTGTGACTTGGAGTCCTAGAATGCAATCTCAAGGGCACAGATCTAGAAATTTAAAAAATTAACTGACATGTGGGCTTGGCATAGTAGTGCTGCCTCTCTAGGCAGCACAGATGCGACCCAGCATTTACTGGTGTTCTTGGAAGCTTATCCCTGTACAAACAGAAGAGCTCTTACCATTTGCGGTATAGGAGATGTTCTCTTTCTCCGATGGGTAGTGTGAGTACCAGGCAGTGACTTCCTGTTGTCTTGTGACATGCCTGGAGCCACCGATAGAGCAGAACTCTAGAGTTGGATTTGAACCAACTCATGGCCATCACTAAGTGTCTTAGAACCTCTTGACTGTGCAGCTACAGACTGTGAGATGATAACAGTGTGTGTGCAATACTCCGTACCTCTGGGTCCGCAGGTGCTGATCCGGTTCCCCATTCAAAGGAACTTGATAGTGATCCCCAAGTCTGTGACACCAGCACGCATTGCTGAGAACTTTAAGGTAAGATTCCAGCTGGCAGGCCTGACTTTCCTCCATGGTAGGTGGGTCGTGGGGGTTCTCGGCCCCCCTTTCTTTCCCAGCTGTGTGATTCCAAGCAAGTCACTTGACTGCACTCAAAATAAAGCCTGTTTGAGGCTGCTGTGAAACTGAGGCTCAGGCTGCACACACACAGCACTTCGTAGTGCCTGGTTCCACTGTGAATGCTCAGGAAATGTTGCCATGCTGCTGGAGGGTCCATGGATGCCCAGGATATATGCCCCTCCACTGGCTCTGTTAAGTGCCTCAGCCGTCATGAACAGGGGTGAGAGTGCTTGGGCACCAGGAGTGTAGGCATTAAGAATGCCCTACGACCACTACCACCACCCCAGCAGCTCAGGCTACCTGGTGAGAGGGCTAGCCGGGAGAAGAGCAGTTTCAGGATGCTCCTGGTATCCCATGAGCCTCTGTCCTGTCCAAGCAAAGGGATGCTCTGCTGAGGTCTGGTTCAAAATCAAACCCACATAGTCCACAATCGGCACTAGAATGGTTCTGATGGCATAGTAATCTACTAATCCTACCTTGCCTTCGTGACCGTGACCATGACCATGCCACTTACTGTGTAAAGATGTGGGAAGAGAGACCTGTCCTGCTAGAAATGTGTTAATATCTCATCGCATATTTCATTTCTAAAGTATTAGGAAAGAAAATGTAGCCAGGTGGTGATGGCGCACACCTTTAATCCCAGTACTTGGGAGTCAGAGGCAGGTGGATCTATAGTTTGAGGCCAGCCTAGTCTGCAGAGCAAGTTCCAAGACAACCAGGGCTACACAGAGAAACTGTCTTGAAAAAGAAAAAAGAAAAAAAAATGTAGGTGACAAATCTCAAAACACTAGTGTTTGGTTTTTGTTTGTTGTTTCTGTTTCCTCTTACTGTGCATTGTTTGCTTATTTTTCCGTGGCTGCATTCACAAGAGAATATAGCAGAGGCTAGTCCTGCACATTCCGTGATCAGAATGTGCCAAGTGGAATGGGCTGTCAGGGTGGAGCTCCACTTCCAAGCCCCAGTGCTGCCAAAGGCCATCTGGCCTAATTGTCTACATGTCCACTGTGTACCTAACTTCTTCCCTATATTCTGTTGTGGGCTATCCATCAGAGAAGACTGATCAGACATGAGTTTAAGCAAATAGAAAGTCTTCATTAGTAGCCAGCCTATGGCTACACTGGGTATTTGGGATCCCACGGTAGCCCCGAGCTCATAAGCACAAAATCACATCTTGGGTGAACACAACTCAGTTAACAAGAACAGCTAGCCAGAGGTAGAACTACAGAAGCCAAAAGGCAAGGTTAGCACATTTAGAAACATTTCTATAACTAAGGACTTTGATGTGAATTCAAAATAAAAACAAACAAAAAAAATTTGGAAAGGAAAGGACATGACTTCCTGAAGTATGGTGGAGGGAGGGGAGGGAGGCGAGAGAGGAAAACCAAGTACAACAGCCAGGAGGCTAAAGGTACAAAAGGAGCCAAGGGGGTAATAACGGAAATGTCTGGGTTGCACAGGGAAGAGCCTCTGGGGGAAGGGCAGCACAGCACCTGGGCTGGAGAGGTCAGGGTAGAAGGCGGGGTGTGCCCCCATACCCGGTGATTGCTAGGGACTGAAGGGTGTTGGGTGAACCTGGAGGCCAGGTCTGCTTTGATGCATTAAATAGGCACCGTAGCTGCTTGGCCTAGGTTTGAAATTTAACAGCTAAGTTAAGTCTTCATTTTGGCTGATGGTGTTGTGTACCTGCCAAGCTTTATGACCCGAGTGGTACCTCCATCATGGAGTCAGTGTGCTGAGGTCTAGGGCCTGTTACATATCCCTGTGTCTGTTCTTGTGTCTTCATGGAAGTGATGCTGCTGCCCCAGTCTGCCTTCCTTGGCTCTGTATGTCCAAACCTGACATTTTCTTAGGACTTCTCACACATGGATCCACGAGGTGTTGTTCTTCAGTCCCCAGCTGGGGTGCCTTGCTGGTTCCTCTGGGCACCCAGAGGCTTTCTTTAATCACAGCACAGGTCCTGGATTAATGGATGTTGTAGCTGTTGAGGTGCCTCATTCCTATACTTCACCGGGAATGGAGCGGTCAGGTCATCAGTAACATTTCCCCTGGTGCTTATCACAGTCGAGCTTCTCAGGAGCCTGACAGGAACGACTGAACAGTGTCCTCTGCCTGGAAATCCTGGAAGGGAGTGGCCATTTCAGATACGGCCCCAAGCCTGCACCTCTGGAGAGTAATTAACAATCTTCTTGAAGTCCCGTGTTCTCTCCTGTCCTCTGCACTCCAGGCAGTGGGAGCCGTGTGGAACTTCATGGTGTTGTCTCTGTTTGATTGCAGAGCTTATTGGCTTTGTTTTTTTCTTCCCTGTCTGTCTGTAAGGTCTTTGACTTCGAGCTGAGCAGCGAGGCCATGACCACTCTACTCAGCTACAACAGGAACTGGAGGGTGTGTGCCCTGATGAGGTGAGTTCCAGTGTGATGCCGTTCCATCTCACCAAGTATTTAGAGTAACAGGCGTCTCTCAGGCCCCAGGGGCCTTGTCCTCCCCTGCTGCCCATCCTGCTCTCACACAGCCCGAGTTCCTAATCCGTACAGAGCAGGAAGCTGTCAGGACACCTGTCTGGAAGCACAGTTGGCCCAACTTTAAAATTTCAGTTGCTTTCTGAACTCAGATGATCCCAAGGGCTCATCTGGTACCCACCTTCCTAGAAGAGTTCGCATGTGACTTAATTGACTTAATGACCCTCATAAGGAGTTTGGTAGGAAGACCCTGATGCTGGACTCAGGCTAGCCCCAGCTCTGACACAGAATGCCCTAGGACTATAATGCCACTCAGGCACCAAGGGCTCTTTCAGCTTTACCTTTGCTGGTTTCTTGCCTTCCCTCTGAAATTCGGTTTGGGTTCCAAGTCCCTGGGGTTGTTTGCTTTGAGAAGTAGCCTGTGTCCCCACTGCCTGCTTTGTCTTCCTAGCTTGATTCTCACTCTCTCTCTTGCCTTCACTTGCCATCTGCATAGCTCAGGGTTTACATGGTGGCAGCTGCCAGCTGCGGCCTCTAGGCAGTATCGTTTGTGATTCAGGCTGTTTGCTTTCACAGGGTCCTCAGATTCTAAAAAAGCTGTAAACAGAGCCAGCCCAGGAATCGAAACAGGACCCTTTCTAATATTATACTAAGGACACTTAACCTTTTAACATGAAATCATTTTTTATTTTGATCTAATGGGCAGGAGAAGTGAATCCCCTGCCTGTGGCATCCACTCAGTTCCTAGAGCCTGTAGCAGTCCCTCAGCCCTGCATTTCCCTAGGACTGCTGATGTTGACATCAACCCTTTGGGGGAGAGCAAACTTTGTGCCCCCTTGTGTCTGCTTGCCTCCGTTGTGCCTTCCAGGATTAGTCTAGAAGCAGACTGCATTAGCAATACTGAGTTGGCATGGGATGCAGTTGAGGTTGGGGGAGAGGCTGGCTCTAGTGCTCCCAGCTTTTCCTAACTGTCTGCATGCCAGCCCTCCTGTTGACACACACTTTATGCTGAGCTTGTGCTGCTGCTGCTGCCTGACTCCAGGATGCAGAGAAAGGCAGCTGGGGAGGAGCTTGAGTGGTCTGAGTGTGCAGTGAGAGTTACATACCTGGCTCACCTCGTCCTCTGATGTTTATCGCAGCAGAACTGCATTAGGGTATGGAAAGAAGCGAGCAGTGCACTTTTACTTAGATTCTAGGAGAAGGACTACTTCAGACAAAGAAAACATGCATCTTCTGATTTGATTTGATTGAGAAACAACCTTTCTTATATTTGATTTACCTTCCTGCTCCCCTCCAGAGAGTACGAGCATGCATGCACACACACACGTGTATATTCAGGCTTTGACACCTTGCTTGTCTAGTTTTTCTAGTGTTCTTGCCATTTTGTTCTGATTACAAGCCACTGGCCCTACCAAATCGACTATGAGCCTTGGCTTCATGCCAGACCTTCCCCAGGTTCCTGCAGTAAATCCCCAGCCGCTGTTAGGTGCTCATTTCTCTCCAGACGTCACAGAGGTACTCTCTCCTTCCCTGAGAGTGGTCAGCTGCTTGACTTGCCCTTCAGGATTCAGCACAGTACAGCTTATAAACCCTTCTATTGCTTCCTTATCTCTGTTCTTTTGGTCCTGGGTTTGTGCTGATAAAACGAACTGGGTGTGGTGCCACATGCCCGTAATCCCACCACTTGGAGGTTGGAGAAGGAAAGATCTGAACTTCAAGGTCATCCTCAGCTAAACAGTGTGTTTGAGGCCAGCCCAGCCACACCAGACCCTGTCTTAAAGGGCAGCAGAAAGATGACATGATGTTGTATGATCTGCCAGCTTGTCAGAGTTCCCAGGAGGCAGGAATCAGGACTTGCTGCCCAGTGTGCTCTGGGTTAGGGCAGAGTTCAGCCTGTCACGTGCACGCTGGTTCATGATATCACAAGACAAGAGGAGCCCAGAGGCAGAGCAGCTGCCTCAGCTGTCCATGTGTGATCGGAAGGCTCTAAGACTGGCTCCATTTACATTTCTGTGTGTTGGTGACTTGTTACAGTCAAAATCCTTTCCTTGAGAGCTGACAAGATGGTTCAGAGTGGCATTGGCACTCAATGGTTCAGACATTTGGCATCAATCCTGAGGATGAATAGAGTTCTATCCCCTGGACCCTCATGGTAGGAGAGAACCAACTCACACAAGTTGTCCTTTGACCCCAACATGTGCACACCCACATATATACACAGTAAGTAAATAAGTGAACCCAGTTAATTTTTGGAAACTTGTAAATCACACGTGCTTTTCTGACAGCTGCGCCAAACACAAGGATTACCCGTTCCACGCAGAAGTCTGAAGCTGCGGCAGATGGATCCCTGCTTCTCCCAAGCGACTTATACCTGTTCTTTCTGCCTCATCCACCCTTGCAAGTGTCCTGTGGCCTGTGTCCCCTGCACTGGGTGGCACCTTGCAGACCAGATGGTGAGAGTTTGTTAGTTTGACGTAGAATCTGGAGGGCAGTACCAATAGCTGAGGTATTTCTTCCAGCCTTTCTTGGTCTTTCTTACCCACCTGGAGGACTTTAACATGAGTACCCTTTCCAACCAAAGAGAAGCAAGAGTTATAGCCCAAGTCATGCTACTAACACTTAAATTTGAGTGCTTAGAACTGTAATTCTATGGGTCAGACTTCTCCTTGCCTCAAATAAAAACTGCTTTTGTGAATTTGGTGGTGGTCCGTTTTGTTCTTGTTCTGTGAAACAGTAGACTCCTTCTGCCTCACACCCAGCCTGCTCTCCCTGAGTGCCAAGCACAGACCAGTGAGTGTTGTGAACAAACTGAGGGCCCTTACCCTAGCATTTCACCACATAGCGTTAGGGTAGTAAGTAGCATCCTGGTGACATGGTGAGCTTAAACAGGGTGTCTGGGCCTTGTGTCTGGAGACTGAGCATCTTGGTTGGGTTATACCTAAGGATTTTAAGGGTCTACACATGTTCTGGGTGATTGTCACTGTGGCCAGGACTTTTTGCCAGGGCATAAAGCCCTTAGATGTCACATTTTACGTGGGCGGGTCTCCCTGTGAAGGCCTGAGTCAAAAGGCAACTGTACCTGAGGACAACAGGCTTTTTTGAAGCCCTTCATCTAGATAGGGAAGAAAGGCATAAAAAGTTGACATCAGCTGTGTATGGTGAACACTCTGAGGTGACAGAAATAGATTTGGGGGCCTGATGCTCTTGCTGTTCTCTGTGTAGAATTTCCTAATCTAGGGTTCAAAGGCCAGAAGGCAGAAGAGACAGGATGCACAATATGACCTGAGGCTTCACCTTGACTGGTCCTTGATCTCCACATGCAAACCATAGCATCCACGAGAGAGAGAAGAGAGAGGAGAGAGAGAGAGAGAGAGAGAGAGACAGAGAGAGACAGAGAGAGAGAGAGAGAGGAGAGAGAGAGAGAGAGAACACATGAAAAAGTGTAATAATATAAACATGTCAGTCATTCCTGATATTAATATCATTAGCATAACCAAACATGGCAGAAGTGAACCCATGGTCCCTTTGCAACTCACAAATAGTATCCAGGGAAGGGCTCTTTCCCGTGTGAAACACTGATCTGTGGTCTGGGCTCTGCCAAAACTCATACACAAGAAGGGGCAGCTCCTGACGAACTTTATTTCCATCTCTGGGATTTTATTTAATGGCACAAAGAAAATGCTGCCCGTGATGTTTTTTATAAGGATTGTTTCATGGATGAATTTGTAAGGCTCAGTTTTAAGTCCAAGCATAGGATGTAAGAGATAGTAAGGACTGGAGAACATCTAATCTGGTGTTTTTTCCAGACCAGCATTTTCAGTTTTAGTTTTTGGCAGCAGACTTTATTCTGAAAAGAAATTCTGCCTGGACCTTCAATGTATAAACTACAGATAAAGGCTCAAGTAAGGGAGGAACTGGGCATGGAGCCAGAAGCATCCTTTCCCAAAGCCTCCTACCCAGGAGGGACCTGTAACACAGTTTCAAAGCCCTTTTTTATTGTTTATAACAAACATAGATAATCTTTCATTTCACAGAGTTGCTGGTATTTGGAATTCGGGGCAGATATAGATCAGAGTTCTCATTGGTCGAGAGTGTCTGAGGATGTGATTGTGAGATTCTTGACTGGGATCTACTTTCAAGGTGGCGTGTTCAAACAGTCACGTCGATGCTGGTTACAGACAGAGGTGCTCACTTGCACACTGCGTGTACTGTCTTAATTAAGATTTTTACTGCTGTGAACAGACACCATGATCAAGGTAACTATTTTAAAGACTATTTAATTGGGGCTGGCTTGCAGTCAGAGGCTCAGTCTAGTGTCAAGGTGGGAGCATGGCAGCATTCAGGTAGACGTGGTGCAGGAGGAGCTGAGAGTTCTATATCTTCATCTGAAGGTTGCTAGTGGAAGACTGATTTCCAGTCAGCTAGGACGAGTGTATTAAAGCCCATGCCCACAATGATACACTTCCTCCAACAATGCCACACTTATGGTAACAAGGCCACACCTCCTAATAGTGCCACTCCTTGGGCCAAGCATATACAAACCATCCCATGTACCTTTTTCAAAAGCTACTGGAGTGTCCATACATGATGTCCGACTTTCCCTCAATAAATGACCTCAGCATAACATGGAAGCCACAGTGCCCTTCATGATAGCATTTAGAGGGTATACAGCACCAGTTCCACAATGCCTTAGAGGCCAGCCAGCCTGGTGTATTGGGTGCACCTTAAGGCTGCCAAAACTTAAAACCTGAGAACTGCATATTGCTTAGAGGACACTCAGAAGCATTGATACACATGTGCATAGTTTTAAAGAATATATGTTCAGATTAGAACCAACCTAAACCAAACAACATCCCTGAGGATCAGAGGGTGACTTACCAAAGCTCATTAGCTGTTTAGTGTAAAATGGGCCCAGATTCTGGGCCTCTGGATTTTTGTCTACTACATTGCATCATAATATTATGATACTAGATTAAAATAAAAATTATAGAAGCTGGAGAGATGGGTCGGCTGTTAAAAGCATGTACTACTGATGTCCCCAGAGGACCTGGGTTCAGTTTCCAGCACCCGTATCAGGTGGCTCACAACTGTCTGTTACTCCAGCTTCCAGGATCTGTTATTTCTGGCCTCCATGGGCATCTGTACTCACACATTCCCACAGAGACAAGTAATCTAAGGTGATAAGAAATAAGTCCTTGAAAAATAAAATAATTATAGATTACACGGATAAACCTATGACCAAGTAATCGAAACTGACATCTACAGTGTCAGGTCAAGTTGATGATATGAACTTAATCTGATAGGATGAGGCTGTCACTCAGTGTCCTAGCTAAGGCTATTACTACTGTGATTAAACACTATGACTAAAAGCAACTTGGGGAGGAAAGGGTTCATCAGGCTAACGTTCCCACATCTCTGTTTATCATGGAAGGAGGTCAGAGCAGGGACTCAAACAGGGCAGCGATCGGGAGGGGGAGGCAGGAGCTGATGCAGAGGCCATGGAGGGGTGCTGCTTACTAGCTTGCTCCTCATGGCTTACTCAGCGTGCTTTCTTACACAGTCTATCACCCACAATGGGCTGGGCTCTTCTCCATCAATCACTTCTTAAGAAAATGCTCTCCAGTCCTGCCTACAGCCTGATCTTACAGAGGCGTTTTCTCAGTTGAGGGTCCTTCCTCTGACGACTCTACCCTGTGTCAAACTAACATAAAACTAGCCAGTACACGCAGTCTATTCTTCCTCCAAACAAAAACCCTAATAGTAATTAAGCATAACAAACAGACGGATAGCAGCAGGGGTACCCTCTGAAACACGTGACCAGTTCTCAGAGTCATCAAAATAAGGAAGAGCTGAGAACAGACTAAGGAGACAGTTGACTATAGACGAGGTTCCTCAAACAGTAAATGAGCACCAGCAATCTAAACTGGCATAGACCTCAGCTAACGAATTTATCCACATTGGCTCACTGGGCCAACTGACATAGGCCAAGTCAATTGTTAATAACTGGAAAGTAGGTGTGAGGTATCTGGCAACTGGCTGTGCTACTTTCATAAAACTTCTATAAATTCTAAAATACAGCGCCTCATACGAGAAAATTTTGCAAACACTTAGAAAGTAGTCACTGTGAGCAAAAGATCTAAATAACTCACCTGTTCAAAAGGAGCACATAATTCTTTACATTAAGCAAATAAAATTATTATCAGAGTGTAGAACTGAATGACATCTGTATTGACTAACTGTATTCTTGGAGAACTCATTTCTAAGTATAAATAAGATGTTTATGAAAGTCAGGAATGTGCTAGGCCAAAATGCCGTGACAAATTGCCAAAAATTGATATCACTTTCATATTCTCTGGCCACTGTTAAACAAAACCATAACATTGTAACAAAATTATTCAGAAACTATCCCCTACCACCCTAAATGCATTCGGAAAATACGAAACAGATAAACGATCAAGCCAAAAATTAAAAAGAGTTGACAATAAACACTAGCAATGGTGCCTGCTCATTACTTATGAGTTTGACATATGTTTATATGCACTAAACTCTTTAACAGTGATATGAAGTTTTCACCCCGTTTACAGATAAAACTTCTGGGGCCAATACACCACCAGCAGTCAAGGTTATATAGCCAGAAAATGGTGGAGCTGAGATTTCCAGATAACCTTCTTGCTCCTGAGCTAAGTCTAACTCTTCCGATTGCCACCTAACATAAAGTAGAAAACATGTACAGAAATATAAAGACATTACCTGTCAGACTTTGCTGTGCAGACAATATGCAGGGAAACTCATAATCTCTTATCTGTGAATGAGGTTGAATGGTTGCTTTAAAATCCTTCCATAATTGAATATCTGGGCTAAGGACGTAATAGCTCAGTGGAATAGTTCTTGCCTAGCAAGGCCCTGGGTTTAATCCTCAGCATTCCTCAAAATTTCATAATCACTGGATTTATATACGTATGTAACATTTCAGGTTTAGACAATGACAATCTCATGAAAATTCTTTCAGAAAACAGTGATGTACCTTTTATTTCTGTTGCTGTTATAAAATGTTCTAACAAAAAAGATCTTGGTGAAGAAAAGGGGTATTTGTAATTTCAGGTTATAGCCTATCATTGTATCATTGCGAGGCAGTCAAAACGAAAACTTCAGCTTGTCACATCATAACAGTAATCAAGCAGACAAGAAATGAATGCATACATGCTTGCTTGCTGCTAGCTTTGTCTCTCTGCTATTATACATGTCAGGAGCCCCTGTCTAGGGAATGGTGCTGCCCACAATGAGATGGGTCTTACCACATCAGTTAACATTTAAGGCAATCCCCCACTGCCATGCCTACAGGCCAATCATATCCAGACAGTTTCTTAGTTAAGACTATAGATGATTCTAGATTGTGTCTAGTTGACATTAGACACTAACCATTGCAAGTTTTCAAACTCTGAGTGGAATCCCTCAAGAAAGAGGAGTGGCAGGGAATCACAGACTAATCTCACCAAAAACAAACATCCTGGACAAACTATAGTTAACAATATTGAATAATGTATAAAATGACCAATATGATTTTATCTTGGTGATCCATTGTTGGTTTACTGCTACAAAGTAATGCAATTCTCCAGATGAACAATTTGTGTGTGTGTGTGTGTGTATAGAAAGATATAAGATAAAATTGAAATGACTTTATGATAAAAATCTTTTGGTAAACAAGGAACAGGAGAAACATGTCTTTAGTGTGGTAAAGAGCATCTATGTCGTTATCAGCACCAGCCTACCATAGTGTAGCCTCGCATTGTGCAAGCCATAGCCAAAGGCTTCCTGGGAGTGAATCTAACTATGTGTGTGTGTGTGTGTGTGTGTGTGTGTGTGTTGTGTGTGTGTGTGTGTATATTATATATATAATATATATATATATATATAAATATTCTGGAAAAATAGGGAATAAAAGTAGACAGTAAAATTCCATTTATACAAAGGTTGTAAATGGGCAAACTGAATAACATATATTTAAACTATTATAGGTCATAAAACTATACAGAGCAAGGGGACAATTTTGTCAGCATCTGTGCTCAGCCTTGTTATGAGAAAGGTATGTGTAAGTCTCTGAGGCATTACTGATTTCTTAAGCTGAGGTCTGAGAGCATGTATGTTCCTTTTCAGTCTTCATTATTTTATTTTATATTGTATTATTCTATTGTGTGTGGGGTGTAACAAGCATTCATGTGGCATGTGAGTGTCTTGTTCACTTCTGTGTGAGACAGGAGTTGAAATTTGGTGTTTACCTTGGATACCCTCTACATTATTTTTTAAGACAGAGAGCCTGGGAACCTGGAGCTCATTGTTTGAGCTAGATAGCCAAGCAGAAGACCTGCCTGTCTTCACCCACACTTGCCCCCAGCAGTGGGTTACACAGAGGCACCGCTGTGGCTTCTGGGAATCTCTTTTCACAACAGTTTACCCAATGAAGCATTTCTCCATTATTTTCAAGATGCTATACAGAGAATCTAGATTACACACACACACACACACACACACACACTTTAGAATAAATTCTGAGGGACAACCAAGGTCAATATCAATAGCCTGTATTGATTTGAGAGTCTCTGGGCTTCCCCCAACCAACAATTCAAAGGGAGGTTTTGTAAGCTGGCACAGGGATTTTTGTTAGTCTATGAGTCTCGGGGCAAGTGCCCTAGGTGGCATAACTCCATTTAATCTATCATCTATCTATCTACTATCTATCTATCTACCTATCTATCTGGCTATCCATCTATCTGTTTATCTGATATATATTAAAGTGATTTTATAAAACATCCCTCCCTTTCCAAACACCTCTCATGTTATTTATCCCTCCTTCCTCCTCTCTGACTATGTTACCCTCCCTTCTCTGTTCTCAGTTAAAGTCCTCCCCTCATTCCTTCCATCAGCCACCCCTTCATGGCACCTACTATCCTACTATCCCCTTCTCTAGAACTCACTCCCACGCCCCAACCCACAGTCCCTTTCTACTTTTCTGTCTGCTGTAATGATTTAAGCTATATATTCAAATACAAAGATCTGGAGCTAGGAACCAAATAAGAGAACATGTGGTGTTTCTTTCTAGGTCTAGGCTACCTTACTTTGTACAGAAGATTCTGGGTCCATCTATGTACCTGCACATTTCATGCAGTCATTTTTCTTTACAACTAAATAGAATTTCATTGTATGTATGTACCATATTTCATTGTCTATTCACTGTAGTCTACTGAATGGTGCTTAGATGGTTTCCATTTCCCAGCTCCTATGTATAGAGCGGCAGTGGACGTGGCTGAACAAGAATCTCTGTAGTGGGATAACCAAGCCTTTGGTTTTATGTCGAGGAGTGGTATAGCCACATCATATAGTAGGCCTACTTCTAGTTTTTTAAGAATTCCCCTCGTGGGCCACAACTCCTTTGAATGACCCTCTCACAGGGGTCGCCTAAGACCATAAGAAAACACAGATGTTTACACTATGATTCATATCAGGAGCAAAATTACAGTTCTGAAGTAGCAACAAAGATAATTCTATGGTTGGGGGACTGCATGACCTGAGGAACTGTATCAAAGGGTCCCAGCATTAGGGAGGTTGAGAACTGCTGCTAAGAGGCTGCACCAGTTTGCAGTCCCACCAACAGAGAATGAGGGTGTCCCTCTCCTGACATCTTTACCAGCATTTGTTAGTTGTTTCCTTGATCTTAGCCATTCTGACTAGACAGAATCTAGACAGAAAGGATGAGATCTCGGAGCATTTTTAATTTGCATTTTTCTAACTGCTAAGGGTGTTGAACACTCCCAACGATGTTTCTTGGCTATTTTTATTTCTTCTTTTGAGAATTCTATGGTCAGATCCATAGCTCATTTTTAATAATGAAAATTAACTGTTTCTACATTTCCTTTGTCCTTACACCAATCTAGTGGAATTTATGTATCACGAGTCTCAACAGAAGAACTGGAATCCGGGTAAACTCAGTGAGATGCTAAAGACCTCACAGCTTGCCAGAAATGCCCCCTTCTAATTTTGTGGCCTTTCCCTGAATTTCTTACTCCAATACTGCTGTCTTAACTCTTGACATAGAAACATTTACGTGGCCAGTTTCCTATGACTCAGCAAAAGGAAGAAAGCAATTATCTTCTTAAACTGATTTTCTCTCTGGTTCTTGTTGGCTTGCTGACTCATGAGTGAGAAGCAAAATTTTCCATCAGGTAGAAGTCATTTCGATGGTATGAGGATGTGAGAGAGGTGGTCAGAGATGAAGCAACAGATTTTGAGCTATCAGGGCTGCAATCTTGCAGAGAGCTGAAACTCAGGGAAGAAAAGGCCAACGTTGGTGCCCTGCCCAGGAGTCAGATAAGTTCTGATGAATTTGGAGTACAAGTCAAAAGGGATCAAAGAATGAGTCTCCCATCTGTTCTTGGTTCCCACGGGAGAGTCACAGGGACAGATACAGTTCAGCACAGTGGAGAGGTCCTGAGGCCTGAGCACTGGATGATGTCGGAAGTGGGGTAGATGGACAGAGCAGAGGGTGGCTACAAGACCACTTCACTGTGTAGTCTACATGGGCCTGCAGCAGTGCCTTATTGGTCTGGACCTGAGAATCCAAGACAAAGAGGTAGCTTCCCTCCCAGTTAGTATGGCTTAGCAGATTTGCACTGGATTGTTGGTCTTTGTAAAAATTCTCAACAGTCTGAGGCTCTGTAGAGGAGAGATTCAGTGACTATGTCAAAGGCAAGCAGCTGGTCTGAGTGGTTACTTAACTGAGTCAGTTAAGACTAGGAATTAGCCTATGGACTTGAGTCCAGCTTGTGTGTGTTTTACAAGTAGAGTTAACTGTAAACCTGACTTAAGTTTGAATAACCTGGGAGACGGGTTTCCGAGGACGTCTAAATTTTGATTATTAGTTGAGGTGGGCAGTACCATTCCCTGAAGTGGATCCTGGGCTGTATAAGTGTGTTGAGGGAGGCTGAGCAGCAGGTGGCATGCATACATCCACTAGTGCCTTCTGTTTGTGGATGTAATGGAACAAGCTGCTTCAAGTTCCTGACCCCTTCCTTGACTTCTCTGCCATGATGGTCTGACCCAGAACTGTGAGTTTGAATAAGCCTTCTCTCCCTTAAGTTGGAGTATTTTGTCACAGCAACAGGAAAATAAACCAAGACCTATACTGATATCACTAAGACAGTCCCCTATACTGACATCCTCTTAGTCTGAGCACATCGTTTTGGATACTCGGTCATCAATTAGTGGAGCAGTCTGGACTGCAGACCCACTGTTTCATCTTCCAATAGGAAGCCACAAGGAAGTCTGAGGCCTCCACTCTGGATTGGGGAGCAGTGAGGAAAATGTTGTGTGAGTTTTCTCTTCCCCTTCCATCCCCAACCTCAGTCAGACAAAGTCCTTCTTGATTACCTTGATTAATTATACACCATCTCATTTGAAAAGGGGTTCTGATTCTTTTCGTTTGGTTTGGTTTGGCTTTTTGAGACAGAGTCTCTCTGTGTAGCCCTGACATCTGGGAACTTGCTTTGTAGACCAGACTGGCCTCGAACTCAAGAGACTCTCCTGTCTGCCTCTAAAGTGCTGAGATTAAAGGTGTGTGCTACCACACCCAGTTCTGGTTATTTTATTTTATTTTATTTTATTTTATTTTATTTTATTTTATTTTATTTTATTTTATTTTGTGTGTGTGTGTGTGTGTTTATACATGTGTGAACACACATGACACATGACATAGCAAGTGTGTGGTGGTCAGAAGGCAACTTGTGAGAATCAATTCTAGTTCCCTTCTTTGACAATGTAGGCCCTGGGGATCGAACTCAGATCATCAAACTTGGAGGCAAGTACCTTTACCCACTGAGCCATCTCGCTACCTTCAGGGTCTGATTCTTTAAAAGGGTTTAAGAAAAAAAAAAAAATGAAATCTTCCATGAAAAACAAAGTTGGATGCCTTAGTACTCCGTGCTTCCTTCCTGCACTTGGGTAATGCTCAGCAGGTGTTGAGTATGGAAACCTAGTTATGTGGCCAACTTTCTTCGGCATACTAAGAGGCATGGAAAGATTATGCTGTCTCTAGCATGTGTATCAAGAAGTGATTCCTCAGGAGTTACCTGGACGCTGGCAGTATTTTCCTTTAGAAATAGTTCTACAAAAGAAGATTAACTTATCTATTTTATGCACAATGTTCCTACATCCTATTTAATTACATCTCACTTCCTGGATTTCTCTGGAGAAAAGTAGACGAGACAGGCTAAAATCTCTGTGCCTATCACTTCTTACCTTTCTACTTTACAGTAGAGGCCTCTTTCTCTGTGTGTCTGTAGAGAGCTAGTTCAGACCCTTTGCAGAGTCTTGCCTGCAGGGAAACATGAGGCAATAACTGCCTGATGGTGACAGAGGACAGGAGAGGATTCCTACTGTATGACCCCTGATGGACCCCAGGACTGTGTGTCAGGGAGGTGATATTTCTACACACAAGAAGGCAGGCACAAAGGGCTTGGAGAAGAAATACCTGACCTCTATTCTATGCCACTGAAATCTTCCTTGACCCAGCATCCACTCTGTCCACTTACATGATTAAATTCCTCTTGGATAGGGTGGAGTACATAGCCCCATCTCTGGTTCCTGTCTGCTCCCTGGCCTGCCTGTTTCATCAGAACTCACCTGGCAACGCCTCTGTGCTCTAATTGGGCTTAACTCAAGCACTTGGGCTGAGTACCCTTTAGAAGGATACAAGCCAAAGCCAAGCAAAGGCAGAAGGGAGCCTTGCTCCTCTTGCTCAGAGTGTAAAAAAAAAAGAGGAAATTTCTGTCCATACTCGCCACGTCTTAGACTCCTAAGCTTATAGTATGGTGTGTGTCTCCCCTGCTGGCTAAGCTGGATCAACACTTCTGTTTTAGTGATTGTTGCAGACTGAGAAAATCTCATGTCTCTCGGGAGAGACCTTTCCTGTCAAAGCCACTAACAGAAGGAAGGTTTAGGATGGAGTGGGTACAATACTAAGCCTTTGGTGTACACCATCTCCAGCCCTTACTGAGAGTTTGTGAGGGAGGTAGCGATGCTCCCACCAAACAAGAAAAACTATTAACATATGCAGAATGCGTGCAGGTTAGAGGCAGGAGGCTCAGACACTGCTGTCAGACTTCAAGCTCCACATTCCAAGCCACTGTGAAGATACATGGTCCCTACAGGGTGTGTGTTGCACGGCTTGCCCCGGTTGACAGACATATGACAGGCCAATCATGCCTCAATATTCCCAACAATACACACACTAATGACCCCGTATATCATCTCCCTCTTCTCTTCTTGTGTCCAGAAACCAAATTCACGACCACTCTGGTCCTTTTCCTTTGGACCCCTGTGCAGTTTTCTCCCTTTATGCTTGCCTCACACTTATGCAGGGGTTTTGAAACCGGATAGAATTCAGCAGATTTGTCAATACTGACTGGAAGGGAATGAGATTTCATGGTGGATGTAAAATATGAAGAGAAATGATCATGTGACCTTTTCACAATGGAAACCACAGCTGGTCACAACCCTATTATATCACCTTTACTCTCTGGGGCTTTCCGGAAACACCTTGTAAAATAAAATCCTCAAATTGTATGGATATTCCCTCTCTTGGTGCCTATGTTGTTACTAACTCTTCTGCTTACCTTCTAACTCTTCAGAGCTGCTCACCCCCCTTTGCAGCGTGTCTGCTGTTTTCTTTTTCTCTTGCTAACCTGGGACTCTGATGGCCTCCCCCTCTTCACTGGGCTCGTTGGCCTATTCCTGGGGTCTCCCTTCCTTTCTGGGTTTCTGTCCTCACTAGAGAGTCTATTCCTTCTCCGCCACACCTTATAAGCCTCTGAGTTCTCTAAGGCACTTAGTCAATGTTCCTTGGAGCCAAATCCCTCTACTGGGTTAGGGGTCCCTTTTGAGTTTGGATCAGATCCACTGATTTCCTAAAGTTATTAACATCTCAGCAGTGATCTGGGTTCACCCATTTCCAAAGAGGAAAACTGAGGCTTACAAAAATGTTTATCTGTACTCTTTCCCTGTTGATTGGTGTCAGGAGCAGCCCTGCTTATACACTGAAGGCCTACAATCAGCCATAGGCCTAAAATCAGCAATAGGCCTGACATACATACAAGCTAACACAAAGTCTTGAGTCTCTGTGGAAAAACACTGAAACAGATGGCTAGAAGCTATTGTAAACAGGCAGCTTTGGTGGAAAATTGCCTGGCTGAGTAGTCATAGACTTTGAAAATAGGTAGCGTTGGTGGATAGTACCAACTTAGATAAGGACAAGTGAATCATAGAGTCATAGTGACATGTCCCCTGAACCTTCACCCAGCTGACACTCTGTTCTGGAAGATATCTCTACTCCCCCTGAATACCCACGCTCCTGCGTCATCCCCTTCCCCACATCCTGCCTTTTTTGTGTATATAACTTATGTGAAAAAGTAAAAATTACGATTTGATCAGACTATAGATAGATCACCATTCTTTGCATCGGCCAGTTTTCCCCCACTTTCTCTTTTAGGTGACCTCCCCAGACCCCTGTTTAATGCCCTGCTAGACAGGACAGATTGGCACGGTTGACTTACCAAACTTGCTCTCCAATGGCGTTCTTCATTCTTGCCTACCCAAGGATCCTCCCTATACTGTCGGGTTCACAGTCTTAAACTTACATGTTTAGAGGAGCATGGTGGCTACAAATGAGAATTACCCTCTACAGGCCCAAGTGTTGGAACACTTGGTCCCCAGTAGGTGGCACTGTTTGGGGACGTTTAGGCGCTGTAGCCCTGCTGAAGGAGATGTATGTCATTGAGGCAGGCTTTGAGAGTTCACAGAGTCGCCCTACTTCAATTTACTCTCTCTGCATAGTACTTGTGGTTCAAGATGGAGGCTCTTAGCTGCCTTCTCCTGGTGCCACGACTGTCGCTTGCTTCTGTGCCTTCCCACCAAGATGGACTCTTAGCCTTCTATAGCTGAAGTAAACTCTGTCCATGGGTTGCATTTGGTCATGGTGCTTTATCACAAAGAAATAACTAACACAAGGGACGAGAGCAAATCTTTACAGAATGATTCTCTTTCATAACACCTTTTAGCCACAATATCCTTGATAATAAAAGCATGAGGGGAGGGAGGGAGGGAGGAAGAGAGAGAAAAGAGAGAGAGAGAGAGAGGAGAGAGAGAGAGAGAGAGAGAGAAAGAGAGAGAGAGAGAATCCCAGTTGTTTTCCTGTGTGCTGCTGCTGTTCCAAATTTCTTAAAGTGCCACTGGGGCTCATCACCACTTTAAAATTACCATAGTTTTTAAGCTTGTCACCATATCTGTTATGTGATCAGTAATAAAAGCATATTTATTACTACACTACAAATTTTCTCGATATTTTGATAGCAGACTTTCAAGATGATGTAACTGTGTTCTTTGAATCGTACACACTTGAGATGTTCTTAGAAGGATCCCTTGGATTATTAAAAGAAAGCCCTGACAGACCTCACACATAAAGACAATGACAAAGCCACTGTCCCTAGAAGCTCTGGGTCTCTGACAAAGCTCCCATAATAGAAACCACAGGTAGGAGGGCGGTTGCTCTCCAAATAGACTGGCCATATGGCTTTTCTTTGCAGCGAAGGTATTTTTAACTATGAGGGGAAAGCACCAACAATAACTCTGCAGGGATAGCAGGACTAAACAGGGACTTCTGGCCATCCCACTCGGCTCCCTTGCATCCTAAAACTGAAGAAATACATGCAAAATACCAGGAGAGCAAAAGTGACTTGTAAGGACCAAAATAAAACCTCACCCCAAGTATGCCACTGTTGCTATAGATGGTCTCCTAGAATCCAAGCATAACGACAAATCCAGCTAATGGAAACACATCAGTTCAGAAGAAATGGCCATGGCATAGACTGACAAACACCAGAATAGCACTCACTATGGGCCAGCTTGTGTGTCACGATGACTCCAGGAGGCCAAGAGCAGGATTGTCCCCTCTTCACAAATGAGGAGATGGGGAGGCCACACTGGGTCCGGATTCATGCATCTGGCTGCTGGATCTGCTCTGAGAGGCCATCTCTGAGCCATTAAGACTACTTCACCTAGGAGTTGTCATAGTCCGATGGATCCAGGGAAGTCACTGGTGGAATTACAAAACAGTCTTTACTCCATAAGGACAGTTTTCATTCCAGATCTGGTTCATGGAAAAGAGGCAGCGTGACAGATTCCCACAGAGCAATCCAAATATCCCTTTAAGACCCCTGAACTGTAAGCAACTCTGACTCCAAGAACCTTCCTTCATTGGCCCTCGGTTCCGGTAGGAGAGGCACAAGGGCCTCTCCTTTAGAATGTAGTAATGAATGGTATATGCTCAGGTTCAAATTCCAGATACCTGTTAGCTCGCTAACCTTCAACAAGACACAAAGCCTTTTGCCCTGCAATTTTCTCACCTATGAAATGTGAATCATGGCAGACCCCACAGATGATGTTAAGGAGGAATGAGCTTTTTTCTTCAATAAACAAAAAATATCCTATGCGCATCATCATCTCTGCACTCTCTGCTATGATAATTTTGTCCCAGAACTCTACTCTCGTGTCTCATTCTGAGTCCTGAACGGGTCCTGGAATTTACAACATTGCTTCCTCTCATCTCTTGCTGTAGTCAACTCAGCGTTATTACAATATTTGCTCAGTCAGCATTTCCACGGCAAACCATTTTGCTGATGCGGCGGAAAGCCAATGACAGGAAGTGAGGAGTGGGGCGCATGCGCTCATGATCCTCACAGGCTCTCCCTTTTCTGGCTTCGGTACCAGCATCTGTGCCACAGTTCTTCGTTTTCGTTTTGCTGAGCTGTTGTAAAGTTCTAGTTCAAAGGGTGTTGAGAGAATGCCTTGGTAAGAACTGAGTGAACAAAACATGGACTCAATCGTTTATCACCTCGGTGGAAACAAGATGGATTTCTGTTTTCAACGGAAATTAGACAGGAACATTAGAAGGGATGGCTGGGTTTGACTGCATGAAAAATTGAAGCAGCACGAAAGAGAGATAATTCTATATAAAAAGGGAAGTCGCAGGCTGGGAAATATACATCAAAATGGAAAAGAGGTCTTGGCTCCAAGATGACCAAAAATGAAGTAACAAGGGGATTGTGCCAAAAAGGGTGGTGGCCATGTGCTGCCAATTCACTGTACGATCTGTGCCGGGTGCGTGCCCAAGGGCAAGGCCATTAAAAAGGCCATTGTAGAGGCTGCTTCAGTCAGGGGCATAATCCGAAGCAAGTGTCTTTGATGTTTACGCGCTTCCCAAACTCTGTCAAGCTGCATTACAGCACGAGCTGTGCCATTTGTAGCAAAGCAGTCGGGAATGGATCTCATGAAACTCGGTGATCACGCACACCATGATTTAGAACATGGTTTAGATGATTACCATATTTAGGGTAATAAATCTGAGTTATAAAGCTGATATTTTAAATCTTTAAAACATTTAGTGTGGCCGAGCAGTGGTGGCACACGCCTTTAATCCCAGCACTTGGGAGGCAGAGGCAGGCAGGTTTCTGAGTTCGAAGCCAGCCTGGTCTACAGAGTGAGTTCCAGGACAGCCAGGGCTACACAGAGAAACCCTGTCTCGAAAAACCAAAAACAAACACAAAAACAAAAACCCAAACAAGAACAACAACAACAAAAACATTTAGTGTGTGTGTGTGTGCGCGCGCGCACATGTGTACAACTTGCAAGTCAGTTCTCTCCTTCCACCATGAGGGTCCCAGGCTTGAACTGAGAGGGTTTCAGCCGGGCGGTGGTGGCGCACGCCTTTAATCCCAGCACTGGTAGGCAGAGGCAGGGGATTTCTGAGTTCGAGGCCAGCTGGTCTCCAGAGTGAGTTCCAGGACAGCCAGGCTATACAGAGAAACCCTGTCTCGAAAAAACAAAAAACAAAAAACAAACAAACAAAAAAAAACAAACAACAAAAAAATAGAACTGAGAGGGTTTCAGCTGTCAAGTTTAGTGGCAACTGCCTTTGCCCATGAGCCATCCTGCCAGCCCAAGGCTGGTGTTTTAAAAATATTTTTGTTGCACTAAGAATATTTTTTCTTTTAAAAAATATTTATTTTTACTATTCTTAATTATATGTCTGTGTGATTCTGCATGCTGGTCTATACATGTGAGCATGAGTGTTCATGGAGGTCAGGGCTTTCCTATCCCTTGGAGCTGGAGTTACAGGCAGTTATAAGTTGCCCGGTGTAGGTGCTAGGGACTGCACTCAGGTCCTCTGAAGACCAGCAAATGATCTTAATTGAAGAACCATCTCTTCAGCCCCAGAATATTTTATATCATGATCTAATACATATTTACTTTGAAATAGTAAGTTTCACACATACATGGGTGGGCTACAGAGACAAAGAGACAGAGAGACAGACAGAAAGAGACAGAGAGACAGAGACAGAAAGAGTCAGAGACAGACAGACACACACACAAAACACACACTCAGATTTATTGACTGCATAAGGCCCCACTATTTCCATGCTATCCTGCCCAAATGTTCTTTGTAATACTGCTCAGGGGGCACTTAATCCATTTCATAGTCTACTAATTGGAAGGGAGATAAGTCTACCACAGCATAATCAATGCGTTCTCAGGGTCTATTAGTTGATTGTGACTTGCAGCTTTAAAATTTTTTTTCTTTTTTTTTTTTTTTTTTTTTTTTTCTATTTTCTTTTTTCTCTTTTCCTTTCCTTTCTTTTCTTTTCTTAAGACTGGATTTCATTATGTATACCAGGTTATCCTTGAACACACAGAGATCTACCTACCTCTGCCTCCCAAATACAGATATTAAAGGTGTATGCCACCATGTCTGGCTTAAAAAAAATGATTTTAAGGGCTCTGAAAAATACATTATTAGATGTAGAATACATGTAGACACTTCAGATAGGATTGAAAACAATTTCTAAAATATAAAAATAATCTGTATAAACAATGATAAAATTCAATTTCTGTTGATTAAATTAGCAATATTGATGAGGGTGTCTAACACCAGTGACAATATTGTAAAGGTGTGTCATTAATGTGATTATATTTGTGTGTGTGTGTGTTTCAAACAAATTTGAGTGATTTATGTATGGGTATTGTCAAGCATAATTGATGGCAGACTATTGGTGTATTTGATAAGTAATTTGGTACTCCGTTTGGGATGCCATGCAAATGTTCATACCCAAATGTAATTCTACTTCTGGGAATTTGTCCCAGCGAAGTGATCTAGTAAAAAAGAAACATCTCTACATATAGCTTTTTATATCAGCAGTTAAATAGGGAGCGATGAGAAGCCTTCTAAATAGCCAAGAATAGCATAATATTTAAATAAACACAGTACATCAACTCAAAATATTTTGGACCCAATTGAGAGATTATGATGAGTATCCAGCAATATGAGAAAATGTCTATGCTAATCAATGCAAACATTATGAAAACAAACCGCCACGTGTTCCAGCTACTGCGGCTGTTTAAGAAATTATCTTAAAACCCGGTGGCATGACATGGCCATTTACTGCAGGTCAGGAATTCTAGCTGAATAAGCAGTGGGATAGACTAGTCTGGGCCTGCGAGGCTGGATTTAGCTAGCACTGCAATCACCGGAAGCTTCATCGAGGCCTGTTCCGTCACGTGTCTGGCGGTTGGTACTGGCCTCAGCTGAGCCCCTGGCTGGCTGTTTGCTAGGGGACTGTAATTGGCTCCGACTCTCTCAGGACATCATGGCTGAGCTCCAAGGGCAGACGTCTCTAGGGGAGCCAGGCAGAAACTGATTCGACTCATGCAACCCAATCTTGACAATCATACAAGCCTACTTCCACTTCTCTTCAGTGAAAATCACCAAGCCTCATCTGGTTGTCTGGGCGACTCTATGACAAAGAGCATGCAGCCCTGGAAGGTCATGGCTATTTGCAGAAAATAAAATATAACGCAGCGTGCATCGACTGCGGCCACTTAAAAATTGTAAAAGTATTAGAGCCAAGGCTGTGGGAGACAGTTGTTTTCTTTATTTTTTAATTGTTACTGTTTTGAGTATGATTATTATTATTATTATTGGTCAAGGAGTAGAAATATATTAATATAGTTGTATCAACAAGAACTTAGGTTGAGGAGGACTGGAGAGATGGCTCAGTGGTTAAGAACACTGACTGCTCTTCCAGATGGTCCTGAGTTCTAATCCCAGCAACCACATGGTGGCTCACAACCATCTGTAATGAGATCTGATGCCCTCTTCTGGTGTGTCTGAAGAGAGCAATGGTGTATTCACATACATAAAAATAAATAAATCTTAAAAAAAAAAAAAAGAACTTAGGTTGACAAAGCTTTGGGAATTATCACTAGGGTGACCGCAGCTTCCCTTCGGCCTTCATTTATAAAATCACATTGGTCTTCCGGTTGACAATGTTCAGTCTGCTGCGTTGGTGACATCCCACCCATTTTTGAAACATAGACAAAGGTGAGCCCCCCCAGCTGTTAATTGAGTGATTCTTACCCTATCTTTATCATTCCTTTCTCTTGCAACATGAAATTGTATTCTTGTTGTCTTCCTATGCCCTGGCTTTCTAAGCCACACTCTGGCCCCTCTCCTTGCAGCACTAACCACCCACCCACACTCCCCTCTCTCAGCCACTTGCTCCTGAAGCTCATGCTCCTAGCTTTTGGTCCCCCTACCCACACATTCCCTAACTAAGTCAAAATCTCCCCACATCTTCTACTCTTAATACTGTGAATTCTCTATTAAACTCAAAGGCTACACCTCAGACATATAGTATTAGAAAGAAAGTTTTACATAAGGGAGCCTGCAGAGATGGCACCATGCTTGAGAGCATTAGCTGCCCCTCCAGAGGACCTGGGTCCAATTCCCAGCACCTACATGGTGACTCACAGCCATCTGTAGCTCTGGTCCCGGGGGATCCGATGCCCTCTTCTGAGTTCCACAGGCACCAGACAGACAGGTGGTACACAGACATGCATGCAGACAAAACATCCATCTGCACTGAATTTAAAAGTTAAATTAAATGAGGCTTATAGCTTGTGCGGTTTAATTGGATTGGATAACTCCGAAACTTCCTTAGACATCTGAGTCTTTCTTAGATTAAAATGTTCAGCTTTTCCAGCTGGCAGAGCTTGGCTCTGCTTGAAGAAGCTCTTGGCCTCGAGTACCACAGATGAGTCTCTGGGAAGGCTTCCCTGCACTCCGTACTGATGGGCTTTCTTCATTGTGCACAAGCGAGGTTCTCGGCTGATGGAGCCCCATCTTGAGTGTCACTAACAGAAGAATTCTCTGCTTCCTGCCCAAGCCTTCAGTTTTCCTTTCTGTCTCAAAGGGGCCAGACTTTATTCTACTTCCTTGTGAATGAAAGTTCCCCCCAAAGACCCCCACCTTCCACAGATCCCAGCACAACATTGTTTAACTGACTCGGTGAATGTAGAGAGTGTGGAATGCTCTAGGTCCAGAGGTCAGTTTCAGTTCACCATGGGGCCACCTGTAGGGGTTTGAATAGATTTGGTCTCTGTAGATTCATCTGTTTGAATGCTTGGCCCATAGGGAGTGACACTATTAGGAGGTGTGTCCTTGTTAGAATAGGTGTGACCTTGTTGGAGGAAGTGTGTCACTGTGGGGGTGGGCTTTGAGGTCCTTTGCCCAGCATGGAAGAGAGCTTCCTCCTGGCAGAAGACAGTCTCTCCTGCTGCCTTCAGATCAAGATGTAGAACTCTTAGCTCTTCTAGCACCATGTCCGCCTGCACGAGGCCATGCTTCCAGCCATGATGATAATAGACTGAACCTCTGAAACGGTAAGCCAGCCCCAATTAAATGTTTGCCTTTATAAGACTTGCCTTGGTCATGGTGTCTCTTCACAGCAATGAAACCCTAACTAAGACACTGCCTTTAGCTACCACGATAGCCACTTCTTGCCCACCTTGCACCTACCCTTACAACCTTGTGACTAACAGATAGTCAACAGATACAACCTTTTGGAATGCTTCCACCAGCCGAAAGGAAGTGTAATCAGGCAGCATCTGAGGCCCATCACCTAGATTCCCTCCTTTGCTTTAACCTACCTTCCCAATGTTTCCACCAGTGTATTTGAAAAGTACATAAAGTTATGACTTTCTTTGTTCTGTTACCATAGAGACTCCACCAAAATGCTACCACACTGGAACATTGAAATTTACGAGTAACCTACATCTTCATTTCCAGGTTGTGGTCACTCATAATTGATGCCAGAATGAACTATCTTACATTCTCTTGGGATTGTGGTTTTATGCCAACATCCCTTGTGCCACAATTATCTTCTTCCAGTTTCTACTTCAGCCTTGTAGGAAGCAACCTTGCTTATACACGGAAGGCCTAAATCAGCCATAGGCCTAAATCAGCCATACATGCCTGCTAACACAAAGTCTTGGTCTCTGTGGGAAAACATTGACCCTAGAACAGATAGCTATAGATCTTGTAAACAGGTAGCCTTGGTGGAAAACTACCAGCCTGGATAAGAACAAATAGTCATAGACCTTGTGGATAGGTAGTCTTGGTGGAAAGTACCAGCTTAGATAAGAACAAATAAATTATAGACAGAGTCATAATGACCTGTTCCCTGCTTCTTCACCCAGCCAAAACGCTGTTCTGAAAGATATCTGTACTACCCCTGGGAACACCTACATTCCTGCATCATCCCCTTCTCCACATCCTGCCTCTATGTGTATATAACCCCTGTGTGAAAAAAATTAAACTGGCAGTTTGATCAGACTATAGACAAGCTGCCGTTCTTTGCATCCCCTGTTCTCCAGTTCTCTCTTCCAGGTCCTCCGGAACCCAGTTCAACACCCCGTGGGACTGGGGCACGGCCTTAAAGATCGAAGCGGGCCTTGTTTATCCTGAGCAGTAGAGGAACAGAAAGACAAAGACCTTTAGTGACTTCTCTCTCTGGATAATATCTCTCTCAAGAGTGTAGCCCTGCTTGTCTTTAAATGTCAAATGTGAATGTGAACTTGGCCTTTCTCTAAGCAATTCTTCTGATCTCTTCCCAGACGTTGGGCTCCAAGGGCTGCCTGTGTGTAAAGGTCATATACCGAAGAAGACAAAAAGAAAAATTGTATCCAATTTCAAACGATCCCTGGACATACATCCTCCTCTCAGCTCCGCCTGCCCCAGCCACAACATCTTTCCAAGCTCTATTGCTCCACATAAAACTATCTATTACATATCTGCAAGCATCTCTAAGACCAAACATCGTTGTCTCTCTAACTCTGTTCTTGTTCCTATGTTCACAACACCATAGTTAAGCAAGGTAAATGGCAGGAAAGAAGATTCGTGAATCTCTGATATCAAAGATTTTCCTAATTCCTGCTCTTTGCCTTTTATTCATTGAGATCCTGAGTGAGCCGATGGGAATTGACACCTTTAAGGAACATGCCTGATGCCTCTGATTCTGACCGAAGTGGCACAGAGGAGGGAGCGCACTGGGAAAATGTGGTCCATGTCCTGCAAGGCCCAATGGATCTGGGGTCAAACGCAAATCTCACCAGTGGATATCCCTCCCCTCCCACCACTTACTCATGATCCCACCCTTTGCCCAGTGAGAAGCCTGCAATCCTGTTGGCCTCCTTGTCTCTCTTGCTGCGTCTCCTTTATCAGTTTGATAACTTCAACCTCCATTTAGGTCTTTCACTTGCATCCTCCATTAGATCCCCTCTCCCACTGATGGATGAAATCTCTGTCAAATAGTTTGGCTGGCTACATTGTCTGGCTGAAGGGTCTCCGGGAAGAAGCCTTCTCTGTGGTTATGGCTCATTTCATCACATCATTTCTACTTAGTGGCTCGTAGTACCATTAAAAAAGATTTATTTTATTTTTAAGTGTGTGTGTGTGTGTGTGTGTGTGTGTGTGTATGCGTGCGTGCACACGTGCACATTGGTGAGTGCGGGTACCCAAAGAATATAGAAGAGGATATTGAATTCCCGAAGGTACAGGCAGGTGGGAGCCTCCGGATGTGGGTACTGGAAACTCTACAAAAGTAGTGTGTACTCTTAACCACTGAGCCAGTTTTTAAAAAACCTCAAATCCATTACCTCTAAAGCCAAACTTCTAGTAAAGAATCAAGGGAGAAGGAGGTGACCTTAGGCTGTGAGATCAGCATAGGAAAGAAACCAGTCAGCTGAGAGAAAACCTCTCTGCTCCCCAACCAGGGCCACAGATAACAGCTGTGGAGTAAATCTGACCACACAGTCACATGACACAACAAACCTCACACAAGACATTTATTGTGAAAACCACAGGAGGGTGCTGCCTCTGCTTGGAAGAGAAGCAGCAAAGAACTGAGCAGGATGGGTTGAGGGGGTTATATAGGGTATCTTGGGAGCGCAGCTTTCCAGGGTGGCTTGGGATTGGCGGGTTTATGTGGCTCTGTAGGACAAAGTTTTGCCACTTGCATGAGAAGCGGCTGGGTCCAGGTGGTTGTTAGACTGTTCTTTGGGCAGAATCTGGAAGTTAGAGATTCTCAGGGGTGGGGCCTGGCCACGCCAGTGCCTTGAGGGGCCTACAAGAAGAATTCTGGTTTCTGTGGTTCACCTTGCAGGGATGAGAGGTTGGGGGACAGGGAGGCAGGAGACCGAGAGAAACTTTCCTTCTGAGCCTGATTCTGGGGCCTTCACTTTGAGACGTTGTTTTCTGAGAGCGACAGTGGTGAGGTGCAGCGCAGACCTGGTGGAGTCTTGCACTGCCATTGGCTGGTTAGAACCTCGGGCAAGTGTCTTAACCTCTCAGTACTCCACTATCAGTATCTACAAAAGAAGGTAGCCAAAGCGTCCGGGCAAGAGAGAGTTACTATGAGGATTGGCCAACCTGTGAACCGCCCACCACGCTGCCCAACACGAAGCAAACGC
Source organism: Mastomys natalensis (assembly GCA_021653895.1). Taxonomy (NCBI): domain Eukaryota; kingdom Metazoa; phylum Chordata; class Mammalia; order Rodentia; family Muridae; genus Mastomys; species Mastomys natalensis. Next base: position 339,624 of record JAJTUV010002562.1, on the reverse strand, counting down.
CACAGGATGCTATAGGCACGTCTCCGTTTTGAGGCCATCCATTAGGGTAATAGCTTCTCCTCCAAGCTTCTGCTTGGCATATTCACAGAGGGCCCATTGCACTACAGTTTTTCTCTGCCCCTCTCCTCCTCCTCCACAGTAAAGGTAGAGGAATACTTCAGCCAGGTGGTCTCTCTAGGACCAAAATTTCCTGCAGATGGCCATGGCAGAGGCAGTGGATTAGCAATTACGGGCATCCTCCAGGTTACCCTGAAACAGTGCCCTCTCCTCTGTCTGCTTGTCTCTTATCTAGGAATGGCCCTTCTTTCTGCCCACCACACCCCCCTACCCCGACAGGTTCGTGTCCCTGGAGGTTGGCTGGCAACTTATGGGGTGTAGGGAAGTGACTGGGTTCTCAGGCCTCTGGTCTAATCACTCGATAAATCCTTTGATGGCTTCTTAACCTGATGATGTCATTTAGAAGTATGGAAAATTTGGAGGTGGGACCTCTTTACAGGAAGTGCTCACTGGACAGGCACATCCTGTCCATTTGCATCCTGCCCTCCATAAGCCACTATGCTCTAGCAGGTGCCTTCCACATGATTGTCAGCTTCACTTTAGGCCCATAGGCACGAAGCCAGCAGACCCCAGTGAGCCGTCTAAAACCATGTGCCTAAACAAGTTCAAGATCCCCTTCTTATATGTACTTTTCCTGCAGGAGTTAGTCTTAGCAACAGAGTGTCTGACCGCCATACTGTTGTCTCCTCAGAGCTCAAACTGCAGAAACAGCATTCTCTAGGCTGACAGTCTGGTGTGATAATTTTGAAAAGGTAAAGATGTCACCAAGGTCCTGGGCACTGGCTAGAGCTAACCCCAGAGGATGGCATGGTAAGATAGAGGACATGGGGACCTAACAGGAGGCTAGCACCCGACTGTCCTACAAATCAAGGCTCTGAGGTGAGCTCCAGGGCAGTGCTAAGGGGAGGCAGGGGGCTGAGGTATTCCAGTTGTGAGCCAGAGCTGTCCTGAAAAGGACCTTTGACCCAGAGGAATCACATTTCTGCTAGGCTGTCATGGTCTATCCCAGAAACAGGGTCCTGCTCAGTTCTATTGGGCCAAATCTCTTGAAACAAAGAAGTGTATGATATCAGCTGTCTATAGCCTCGGAGCACCATGGAGGGATAGGTCTCCCCCACAGGACTCAATTTCTACAGTGGCTTGTCAGAGGTCAACCTCACCAGTTTCTGTCTTTCCCACGGATGTTTTGGCTCTACCAAGCCTGGCCAGGCCTGTAGTTTGAAAGACTTTAGAATGTCCAAAAGACATTCCTATGGCTCTTTGAGGGTCAGCCCCCCCCCCACTTTTTTAACCATGAATATTCCCATCTTAGACCAGCCTCAAGAAATTTTAATAATCAAAGAAGTGAGAGAAAAGTAGGCACTGGGCTATCTCATTGAAGACCTGGGGCATCTGAGCGGAGCCAGACACTGCTGAGGGAAGGCAAACCTCCCATTCCCATCTTCTGGCCCTAGCCCTACTCTGAAGGCATCAGAGCAAGGAGCAGCCTCTGCTGGGCCTCACCCCAACCTGCCTCCAAGTGGAGCTGCAAGCCACCATTCACAGAGCTGAGTCCGGCTCCTATCTTACGAGTCGGATCTATTCAGATGCACCTGTTGGATGCAGAATAAAAGGAAACCCCACAAAACTCAAACAACCCTGAGGGGAATGAGGATCCAAATTCTGACCTCCACTGCATTTAAAGATTGAAGGGAGCTGGGCTGTGGTGGCACACGCCTTTAATCCCAGCACTTGGGAGGCAGAGGCAGGAGGATTTCTGAGTTCGAGGCCATCCTGGTCTACAGAGTGAGTTCCAGGACAGCCCGGGCTACACAGAGAAACCCTGTCTTGAAAAACCAAAAAAAAAAAAGAAAAAAAAAAGATTGAAGGGAGGAAGCTCTTAAAGGACCAGGTGGTCTTAGACAGAGTTGACTTAAGAAAGGGGAAAAAATATAAGGCTTTCTCTGAGGGAAGAAAGGTTGGCATTTGGCCTACTGGGCTCAACCCAGTCAGAACTCAGGGTACAAGGGAGTGTTTGGTATCTTGATCCCAGTTCTCTGGAACTTTTTGGAAAAAAAAAATGGTGTGTGTGTGTGTGTGTGTGTGTGTGTGTGTGTGTAAGAGAGAGAGAAGACCCTGAAATATCTGTCACAGGTGCTTTTTAAACCTGACAGAAGGAAGCCCCTGAGTGTGGGGGTTCCACAGAGGAAGTAAAGCACACTCATCCTGTCACCTCTTACCCTGCCACAGGACTAGTGCTGCCCAGAAGACCTAAGAGGTTTATCCTGAGGCCATTGGGTAGAAGTCTTGGAGGACAAGTGCCTCATTGGGCCCAGGTCTACTGATGCTTGAGTAGTGCAGTTAGCGAGTGACTTCCAGGGCTGAGTCAGGCCATTGGACTGCGATCGGTGTGGAACTGGAAAACTCCATTAAAATCTAGATCCCCTCCTGCAGATTGAGTAGGTCTGAGTTCAGAGGCCTGGGGTTGTAAATGACCACCATGGCTTAGCTCCTCTATAATTTCTGCCTGATGAAAGCTCAGGCCCAGGGGCGAGCGACCCTCTGAATTTCTGTTTGTGAGAGCCAGCCAGCCAGCTCTGAGACTCGTAGGTCCTGTCTCTCCTGGAACACTCCCACCTGAACCACACCACCACCTACAACTTCTTCAAGGAGATGCCAGTGAGCATGCAAAGACAAGATGCTGTGGGATGCTTTGCCTTGCCTTCCGAAGCCTGGGTTCTACTCAGTTGGCCAAGTGATATGCAGGTTTGATCCTCTGACCCAAGAGTCCATTCTGAAACCCTAATCCTGAGAAGCCATAGGAAAGCTTGTCCAGCTTCCAAGATGCCTTGGGCCAGCCTACAGGCCACACACAAGAACCTACCAGCCTTCGCACCATGGGTGCAAGAGACTCTAAAGGTCTTCACTGAAAGGAGAATGCACAGGCTGGAAGAGTTGGACTAGAGGGTAGCCAGGGTGCTGGCTAGATCTGTCCCCCCATGATTCTAAAGCCCACTTGAATGGTATCAGGAACAAAGGTTCTGCTTATACCACGGGAACAGGGCCCTTCAGAGTCATCTCCAATAGCTCCAGCCCAAAAGTGGTATAGGAAAGGCAGAGGAGAACTCGTCACCAACTGAGACACGGCTTAGGTTTGAGACCAGAGAGAGAGCCCACTAGCCCTTCCTGTTAGCCTGGGTCTGTGCTTCCACCAGTGTGGAAATCTACACTCCACCAGAATGGGGATTTTTCTGAGAATCCCGTGCTTATTTTCCACCCCTTGGGTTCTGAGGGGAAAATTCCTCTGGAAACTTCCATCTCAGCCCCAGCTCAACAAAAGGGAAAAGGATTTTTCCCACAGGGGCCATAAGTTGCTGGGAGAAGAGGCCCAGAACCTTTCCAGGCACTGACTGAAGAACCTTTCCTATAGAAAGGAAGTCCTGGGAAGTCTGGAGCAAGAGCCATCAAGATCCACTCCTCCCTTCCCATTCCTCTTCACTTAGGACAAGGGTGGGCGTCCATACTCCTGGTCTTGCTCTTCTAACATGGGACAGCCAAGTTTCACCAGAGTGCTGATCAAGGAGTAGAGAAATGCATTCTGTTACAATTCTTATTCCAAAGGAAAGACTTTCTATTAGGACTTAAGTATAGAGACTTCTAGAACGTTCTTTCACACCTCTCTTTCCCTAAGAGCCTTCTCTTTATTCTTGACTTGTTAAATATTCCCTTCCTTTTAAAGGATGAAATGTAATTCACCCCTGATGAAGTTTGCCATTCAAAAGTAACATTCTGTGGTATTTACGCCATCATCTCTCTCCTGTGACTTCCTACTCCACAGTCATCTCCCAGGAGAGCTGAGAAAGGACTTGGTTGGAACTTTCCCAAGCAATCCAAGGCTGTGGTCCTAAAGCCTCCTCCAGCCATCTGGCACAGAGGTGCCCCTCTCTGGAATTTCCAGGATATCCTATCCATGCCACTGGACTCCTGCCATGAATGGACAAGGCTGGGCTCCCAGTAAAGTTTTCCATGGCTTAGAGCCTCTTCTTGTGGGTTAGAAAGTTCCTTTACCCTGTGACCCAACAGGGAAGTCAGATCTTAAGGATGAATCTTCAGATTCATATGTCTCAACTATTTTCTCCCCCAGATGAGGAAACAGAGGCCCAGAGACTAAGTGGAACAACTTAGTAATGGCATCGTGAAGACCAGAAGCCAGGTCTTCCCATACTTTGGCCACAGGCTTCTCTACTATCTGATTCTTTCAAAAATCAACATTAAGTGGATACACTCCTTGGGGCCCAGGATGTACTGGGCGGGCTGTTCTCAGAAGCCCCATCATTGGCTTCTTCCCCAAGATTGCCCATGGCTTCCATCTTTGGCCTCAGGTTAATGGCAGAATAACTATTGGCTCAGGTGGATGGAATACCATAACTAGATCCTACCAGCTCATAAGAGCTGATTTTCATAATTATGGGAAATTTGCAAAAAAGTATGATTGGGTTTAAAAATTACGTTCATACATTTTTATAATTCAATATATTATATTAGAAACAGGTAATGCATACTCAAAATACCACTACTTAATGGTTTTATTATGTGTTCCTGTTGTCTATGCTTAGGGGGTTGAGTTTGAATCTGATTGTGAATGTTCAGGGATGCCACACTGTGTCTTGAAATGGTCCACTCGGGGAGTATATAACCACAGGAGTAGGCAAATGTCACCAATGGACATTTTCATCTGTTGTTTTCATTACCCATCCATCAACAGGTCTACAATGGACGCCATGACTCCACCTGAGCAGCCTTCAGGGTTTCTTGAGACTCCCATGCCACGGTGGGTGGTCACCAGCCACGCTTCACAGGGAATAAGCTGAGATCCAACGGTGCTGTGGCCTCCTCAGGAAGGGGCTGAAGGGAGCCCACTCAAAGGAAGGTTCACTTGCCTCTGAGCATATCCTTCCCTTCCTTGCATCCATCAAATATGTGAGCGTAGGCACCCTGCTGGTCCTGGAAGAAGGCAAACTCCAAGAACAGGGTCCCCCCAACTTTTAAAAGGATGATTGGAGCCCACTTGGGCCAAGGAATCTATGTACTTGGGAAGTCACGTGACTCTCCAGCTCAACTCCCAAGTGTTGGATCACATAACCACTTCAGATATAATTCAAATCTTAATGATCCCTTCCAGTTTTAAGTTACTGTGAAAGACTGTTATTCCTACCGTGTTAAAGCTACTTTTTTTTCATTCAAGATTCTGTCTGTTCAAGACAAGGTTGTGCCTTCTCCTGTCGATTTCACTTATTATACAGTAAGTCATTGACTCTTCATGACTGCTCACTGGCTTCTGTCCCCAAACTTAAACTGCCTGGGGTAGGGCACCCATTAGCAGTACAAACTGTACCCTCCCCACAGCTCTGAGTATGGAACTGGGAATCTGAATCTTCACTGAAGCTCTTCAGAGATTCTCACGTAGATAGTACAAAAACCATTTTCTTTTCTTTTTTATTGGATATTTTATTTATTTACAGTTCAAATATTATCCCCTTTCCCGGTTTCCCCTCCTCAAACCCCCTATCCCATCCCCCTCCCCCTGCTTCTATGAGGGTGCTCTCCCACCCACCCATCCACTCCGGCATCACCACCCTGGCATTCCCCTGCACTGGGGCATCGAGCCTTCACAGAATCAAGGGCCTCTCCTCCCTGTCCTGCATCAATAAGGCTGTTTCTTTTGTTCTTCTTTCAAGAAGATTCGTTTTTCCCGCTGCTGCCCCGCTATCTTGATTACCACTATTACCAACACGATCCTTTGATGTTTTATTCATACTACCTGTTTCCGGCCAACCCTGTACTTTCATGACTCGGGCCTTGGATCAGTTTGAAGCTGGGCTACCCATGAGATTGAGGAAGTTAAAGAAAAACTCAGCTGTTAAAAACTGTCATTCAGAATATGAACACTTGGGGGCAGCATTGCTCTACTGTCATCAGTGTCCATGGGAGGCTGGGAGTTTCGACTTGCGCGGTTGGTTCGGTGTGAATTTCATTTTGATCTGCTTTTCATCCTCTGTAACTTTCTGTAATTTAGACAGACGGTGACATCGTGAGGATCAGGTTGCCTGCAATAGAGGCTGGGTATCTTCTCACTCTCACCACGGGTTTTGGGGATAGTTTTTGTAGTGGCTTCCAGGCATGGGCAAGGATGGAGGACAAAAGACGAGTTAGGAGAGCCGAAGATGTCTGGGTTACGAGAAGTCACTTGCCTGCTTTCTGGCCAGGACTTAAAACAGATTTTACAGACAGTGGAAGAGAGGTCTGTAATTCACTGAGTACCTTCTCGGTGCTGAAGCTTCTCATTTAGTTATTTTAAAAATCTTTTTAAAGGCTTTACTTATTTGTTTTATTTTATATGTACGAGTGTTTTACTTACATGTCTATATACATACCATATGCATCCCCGGTGTCCATGGAGGCCCAAAGAGGTGTCAGGATCCCGTGGAGCTGGAGTAACAATCGGCTTTAAGCTGACTTAGAAGTGCTGGGAACCGATCCTGGGAACCTGAGTTGGCTGTAAGTGCTCTTAAGCGTTGATCTGTCCCTCCAGACCTCTCATTTAATTCTTACCACATCATTTATTCAAGACAGAAAACTTCAGGCCTGGGACAGTGAACCCCAGAGAGACCTCCCCAAACCCAGCATGCTCTTGATAGACAACACTGTTCATTGGTCAGCATTTGCAGCAAAGCTGATTTTCTGGTGATTTTCTCGTGGCAGGCCAGTGCGTTCTACAACATCTGTCTGCACCCAGGAAGGAAGGCACTGGGAGCCTCCGTGCTGAACAGCAGTGACAACGTAATTCATTTCCACTTCCAAGGGCAGAGCAGAGAAAGACATAAAGGAGAGGAAGGGAAATGAAGCATTTTTAAGTGAATGGGCAAACGCAGTCCCAGCTGTAGCTAAAATCAATGAAGTAAAAATAGACTTGGAACAAACCTAGATTGAAGGTCCCCTGGGCTTAGAAACTCATATCTTCAGTTTCCTAAGGTCATCTACTGTCCCTCTTACATCTGCAGACTTCCACTGTGACTCCAAAGCTGCTGGAGGGAACTGCAGCATATTTTGTGTAATACGCAAAGGCCTGGCTCTTTCTCCTTGCTTAAGCTCAAGAAGGCACGGGTAGAGCAGAGCTCCAGAAGAGTGAAGACACAAATACACAAATAGAACTCAAGAGAGCTGAGTTTAGAAATGGCGCAGTGTCACTTAGGGACATGTTCAGCTTCCACAGGAGCAGGGTAAGAAGTGAAGGAGGACACCTGAGTAACACTGTGATGGGAGGAGGTCACGGCTACTGAGTGAAGAACAGAAAGCATCATATAGCGTCTGTTTATGAGCCAGGTATTTTTGTACCTAATATAATCTGTTATCAGTCTGCATACATGTGTGTGTGCACGAGTGTGTTTGTGTGCATGCTCATGTGTGTGTTTGTATGCATGTGTGTGTGTGCATTTATGTGTGTGCACTTGTGTGTGTGGATGCATGTGTGTGTGTGTGCGCTTGTACATGTGCATGTGCTCATATATTGGGAAGAGCTTTTTCAGACTGTTGGAAGTTCCTCACTTGGTCTCATCCTATGTCACATGAGAATTGTGTTAATCTATTCACTACACCACCAAGAGCCCTTCCTTAGCTGTCCTTTGAGCTGGACCCCATGCTTTCCTATCATAGCCCACAGGAAGGGATGGAAGAGCAGCAGACACATAAACAAGGGGAAGAAAAGAGGCGGAAAGGAAGGCAGAGGAGAGAGGACCAAGATGGCTCCTCAATGATAAATGAAGCCATCAGACCCTGTTTAATGATCCCCTCTTGGGCCTTTATTTTCAAAAAGCAGGGGAAAGAAAATAGAAATGATGACAATAACTTCTATTGACTTTCTAGATTTCTGCTTTCCCCGTGCATGGATTTTCTTGAACAACTCAAGAGAACATATTTCTGAGTCTCTTTAAGGTCTATTAATTTTGACATGGGCAATCAAAGACTATCATCAGCCTGTTTGTATGATTTGTTTTGCTGGGGAATTGAGCCACCGTCTCCTGGGTCTTCTCCCTCCTTGCCTCTCTGCAAAACTACTGCCATTTTCTTTTCTTATACTGCCTTTATTTGTACTCCTTGTACATGGAAGGCTGCAGTGTTGATCAAGTCAAAGGCAGCAGGACTTCTATGGCTGGTTTCAAAAACCGTGGTAAGAAAAGATACTTCATATTAACTTAAAGCTGGAAGGAACTATTACGATTATTAATTATGTGTAGGTGTGGTGCTGTGATCCCAGAACTTGTGAGTTGAAGTCAGGAGCTTGAGAATTCAAGATCATTCTCAGATGTACAGTGAGTCGGAGGCCAGCCTGGGCTACATGAGTCCTTCTTTCAAAAAAGAAAACAGAAACAAAAACAAAATGAAAGGAAACAGAATAAAGCACAGGAAGATCGTGAGCTATTTTTACGGAACTGGGAGTCAGAACAACTAACTGCCTAACTCAAGGACACTAGCTAATTAGTGGTATAGCTAGGAATAGAGTCTGAGAGGAACTCAATCAATCAGCTAGTAAATACTGATCGATGACCCTAGCTGTTCTATGGCCACAAAGGGCTTAGGCCGAATTGACAATGCATATCAATATGTAGGGGCATAAGATAAAATCCAGAAAGTACTAGCATTATTGGAAACATGGCTGCCTAGTTCATGGTGTTTGTGTCAGGGTTTGCAGAAACCGTTAACTCGTGGGTAGTGGTGATTTTAGTGGATTATAGAGACACTCCTCTTTTGGAGAGGGTGATAGTTAATGCTGAGGCTCCTATCCGGTCGAAGAACTGAGAATAAACAATCTAGTCTCTGCTCTATAGATGCCTCTCATGAAGAAATGCAGGCGTATATTCACAAAGTGGTGTATGCATCTGTAGGCACAGATACATTGATTGACCTTTCAGTATAAGTGAGTATACCCGAAAAGCATAAAGATTCAAATCTCTATGTCCTAGGGTGATCATTTATATCACTTATAGTTCTCTTTGCACAATTCTGGGACTTTCACCTGCTGCATAGCACCTCCTCTTGGAGACTTGAGTCACCGCAGGGCTCACATGCCCAACTGCTAGCTGCACCTCCCTCTGAACTTCTGTCTCCAGTCTCCTCTGACTCAATGGATGGCTCACTTGAATGGCTCCTGCATTTGCCCAGTAGCCCTGGCCAGCACTGGAGCTGTGCCATCTCCTCTCTCACAATCCAAGGCTAACTGATGGGTGAATGAGGACTGGTGGCTTCACCTGCAAAATATATCTAGGATGTGAACATGTTTATCATCTTTACTGCCACCAGCCAGCCCCTTACTGCTGGTGTCTCGGGCCCAGAGGACTGAAACAACCAGAAGATCCCTAGTTCCCATGCCTTCCCTCCAACAGGTTTTTTTCCCCCATTCACTGTCTCTTGGACAGTGTAGAACACACCCTCTCCAGCATCTGGAATGAAACCGAGGTCTCAGTGTGGCCCAGGGACTAGTCTGATGGCCTTGGGACTTTGCTTCTTAAATGTCTCTGTCTCTCTATATGTTTATCTTCCTCTTCCTCCTTGTCACCCCGCCTCTCCTTTCCTCTGGAAGAACCACGTGGTTGCAAGCCTGGAACACAGGAGGTACACTCTTGCTTCAGGTCTTCTGAAGTCTGTTCCCACAGCATGGGGATAAGTGTTCCGTCTGAGATGCCCAGGTCTTATCTTCTACTCTTACGTCAGTGTCAAGTTAGATGTCACATCTCAGCCCAGGATGAAACCAGCCTTCCCTATATGCTCCAGCACTGGACTCTGCTCTGCTGTTTTCCCAACAGGTCTCACCATTTGCTCCTGGTTCATCATTTTTCTTATACCTATGGAGTGTCTGTCTCGGTAGAACTCAGGCTCTTGGGAACCAGGAGGTTTCAAGTCTTGCACTTTCAATTGAATCTATGAGGTTTCAGCCACACAGCATACTCTAGTAAGCTGTTTATGGGTCAATGGATGGATTGGTGGGTGGATGGATGACAGATAGATGAGTGGGTGGGTGGATGGGTAGATGGGTGGATGGATGGATGCATGGGTGGATGGATGGATGGATGGGTGGGTGGATGGATGGGTGGGTGGGTGGATGAATGGGTGGATGGTGGATGGATGGATAGATGGATGGATGGGTAGATGGATGGATTAGATGGATGGATGGATGGATGGATGGATGGATGGATGGATGGAATGATGGATGGATGGGTGAGTGGGTGGATGCGTGGGTGGATGGATGGGTGGGTGGGTGGATGGATGGATGAATGGGTGGATGGGTGGATGGATGGATGGATGGATGGATGGATGGATGGATGGGTAGATGGATGGATGGATGGATGGATGGATGGATGGATGGATGGGTAGATGGATGGATGGGTGGATGGATGGATGGATGGATGGGTGGATGGATGGATGGATGGATGGATGGATGGGTGGGTGGATGGATGAGTGGGTGGATGGATGAGTGGGTGGATGGATGGATGGATGGATGGATGGATAGATGGATGAATGGATGGATGGGTGGGTGGGTGGGTGGATGGGTGGATGGATTCATGTGAAACTTGAGCTCATTTCTTTCTGTGGTATACATGGGTTCTGAGGGGACTGAATCCTTTTGGAGGGAACTATAACTTAACCACACTTGACCTCTTCAGCAACAGTGGCAGGCCAGTGCTCATAATCTCATTCCTCTTTTCAGTTCTCTGGGGAAAAAAACAGAACTCTTAGGGCTACCTGGGAAATCTGGTCCCTACAGCTGATATCATGTCACTCTAGAATCTTCTACTGTTACCTCACTCTAGACCTTGTTTCCATCTCTGTCTACCACCCTGAAGAGACTGATTGGCTTCCCTCTCTTGTTTACAGTGAAGAGGTGGGCTGGCTTCCCTCTCTGGTTATAGCTTTGCACATGTGAGTTTCCTGGTTGGGTCCCAGTTCCTTTTAGTATGCCTGTGTCACTCAGAGATTTTTTCCCTTATAAATAGAAACTTCTGCTAAGAGAGGAGTCTTATAAGAAAAGGCAGGAGAGAGGATGGAGAGACCAGAAAAAGAGTGGCATCTGGTTGGCAGTGTCTAACTGTCTCTTGGGACGTTTTAGCGTCTCCAGCACCATTGGTAAAACCCCATCTTACTGTCCTCCTTGGGAAATGTGGGGGATCCTGATGATGGTTCCTGGCTCTCTAGGTCTCCAGGCTCCCCTCTAGGTGAAGAGTGGTCCACAGGAAGGCCTTGTTTCCTTCACGCTTCAGGGGATGCCACAGAAGGCATTAGCGATGGCATCCTTTATAAAGTGTTGATTCCCAAATAAACTCGTTTATAAAGCATTGAGCTACTCTAGAGACAGATTGTTAGGCTGGAACCCCTTCTCATCCCCCGAACAAGCTGGGAAACCCCATCCATCCTCCTTCCCCCAACCCCACTTGCATAGAGAAAACTCCAGTCTAACAAGTCATCACTGCCTCCCCCTACCTCTGCATTTTTGGCAGCCCACCCAAGAGTGCCAGATCAGGGGCTCAGTTTTTAACCATATATGAGCATGATCCCAGCTGCTAGCTGGCTTGTCATCCCTCCTCCTCTAAGGTCCATAAACCCCCCTTTCAGCAGCCCAGGCTTGTGACTTCACCTGTGAGATTGGTGAACCCACCCGATAGCTGCCTCCTAATAAAACCCGCCTTTATTTACTTTTAATCTGGTCTAATCGGGCCTATATCTGCATCACAGAGGGAGAGAACAAGCCTGTCGCAAATCCTTTGTTTTCTCACTTGATCAATAAAGAAAAAGAGGGACAGAGACAATAGATGACTTTGCCTTTGCCATTGTGATGGGATGAATGAGTTCGGCCCCATAGACATATGTGTCTGAATGCTGGCCCATAGGGAGTGACATTATTAGGAAGTAGGGCCTTGTTGGATTAGGTATGGCCTTGTTGGAGTGTGTGTCACTATGGGGCAGGCTTTGAGGTCTCTTATGTTCAGGATACTCCTAGTTGGCTCCCAATCCCCTTCTGATACCTGCGGATCAAGATGTAAAACTCTTGGCTCTCCCAGCACCATATCTGTTTGCATGCTATTATGCTTCCCACCATAATGATAATGGACTAAACCTCTGAAACTGTAAGCCAGCCCCAATTACATGTTCGTCTTTATAAGAGTTGCCTTGGTCATGGTGTCTCTTCCTAACAATAAAGCCCTAACTAAGACACCCATGATCATGGAGATGGTAGTTTCAAAGCTAGGAGTTGAGATCTTCCCCACCCCCACCCCACCCCCCCACCCCCGGTCTGTGAGACAAACTCATTGTGCAGCAAAGACTCGAACTTGGAAGCCGCCTGCCTCGGACTCCCAAGCACTGCGACTAGAAGGCTGCGTCACCACTGGCTAGCTAAGAGTTGAGATCTTAACTGTTAACCAGAGCATCTCTACTGGACCCCAGGATGCTTCTAAGACTGACTCTCCCCTATAAGATGTACATGCACTCACCCTGCTTCGCAAATGATTCCTCAAAACAGTCAAACTTGGAAATGTACTCCATCCACCCAAAATAGTTGCATAAGGGCCTGCCACATTTATCTCAAATTATCACCTCTTCCTGTCCAACCCCCACACTTTTAAAACAAGTACTTAGAGTTTAGGCATCTCTCCAGACAATCCAAAAATCTGTAAAAGATCCTTATCTTTTGGAAGAAATTTCCCTTTAAAGTTTCAGTTAATGACTTCCCCAGCAGTGGAGCAACTGAACCTTCAAATGTCAGCTCTACACAAGAGAGAAAAGATCCAAGTCCAAGCCTGAACAGACAATTCTATGTCAAGTGCTACTGGTGCTGTGGAGTTTATTTAAGCTCCCAGGATTAGCACCTCCTCCTTCATCTGCACCCCTAAAAGTGATGATGGGAGCCCCAGATGTGTGCAAAGCATTGCTTTCTTCTTGGCAGCATGAAAAGTGGTCATGTGACAGGTGATGTCACATGACTTTGCTTGCCAAAGCCAGTGATAAATCGCACTCCTGCAGAATCTATGTTTCGGTATTCACTTTGTTGATATTTTTCATTTATTAGTCCTGTTAGTAATATCCACCCAGGAGAGAAACAAAATCAGAAGACAGCTATGAAAAGAACCACCTCGTTCAAAGGCCTGCTGCTTCTCTTGGGTGCAGCTTATGCATCACCTGTGTGCACATAGGATGGCTGAGTTGGTGCAGAACAAGCACAGCGGAGGCTCACTCCCCAAGATCCTGGGAGAGCCCGGCTGGAGGAGTCTCTTCCTGCAAGGAGAGCTGCAGTCAGACATTATTCTAATCCAGTCCTACCGAATTCAATACAAACACTGAGAACACAATACACAGTTAGAAAACAGACCACGGGAAGAGCAGGCTACCACGGGCTGTTCAGTTGGCTGGCTGGCATCTAAGGAGCAGCCTGGGAGCTAAACGCTGATCTGGATGCAACAGCAACATAGTAAATGTTTCGGCCTTCATCTTAGCTCACTTGCATGGAGCCCAGTAGGCTCAGGATTAATGTTAGGCCTGGGGTCCCATTGATACTTCTCCACCTGCTTGAGGGGGTGTTACTTCTGAAGAATAGGCTCTCCCAGTGACTTTTCTGGAAAGCCTGCTGCAACTGGGCTCCTCTGAACCCTCGTCTAATGTGACCATTTCTCCCTAGTGTTTGTTAGTCCTGTGCCTAGTTTATAGAAACCCATGGGTTGCTAGCTGCACACAAACAGCAGAGAGGGCATCAGATACCCTGGGATTTGAGCCATAGACAGTTGTTGTGAGCCACGATGAATGCTAGGAACTAACCCCTGATCCTCTGCAATGGTGGTAAGTGCTCTTAACTGCTGAGCCATCTCACCAGACCTCCAAAATCTCCAAAGTTTTAAAAAGTTATTTTTCATTTAAACTATCATACACATACAGGTGTTGCGATTAATATTTAACACGGCGGAACCCGGTCTGGCTTGTTCTTAAATAGCCGCCATGTTCTGGACTTGACAAGGCCTGAGGCAAGAGTGGTGGCATGCTCCCACCGCTGCTTGGCTCAGACCACGGCTCAGGCTGACCAGAAACACTGGCCCTGGCACCCACGAGATGCCATCTTGGTTGCTAGATCAGCTAATCCACCACTCTGTCCACAAGGCTTGGCTGAGCCCACATAATATCCGCCATCCACGCGGTACCCGGTAGAAATGAGACTCTAAAGCTTATTTATTATCCAAAGGCTTTATATATTTGGAAATGCTCAATTAACAAGAAGCCCACACAATTAGAATTGTTAACCCAATTAACTAACCTAGATATGAATTGTTACCTAGGATTGTTCTTATTCATCTGTAGTTCTCCATGGCTGCTACATCTCTCTCTCTCTCCTAGCTCCTCCCTCTTCCTTCTCATCTTCTCTCTTCCCTCCTCCCACATTAGCTCCTCCCCCATCAGCTCCACTGCAAACAATGTAGCAGCAGCAGGAAACCATCCTGCTACATGAGTGTGGGTATGTGAGTACAGGTGAAGGTTCTCGTGGAAGTTAGAGGTGTTGGGACTCCTCTGGTACTAAAGTCACAGGATATGTGAGTGGCTGGATGTGGGTACTGGAAACCTAACTCAGATCCTCTGCAAGACCAGCATGCACTCCTACCTGCTGGGCCACCTCCCCAGCCCCCTGCTTAGATTTTGAGACTATGGAAAGGTTAGTGGTTTAAAAAATGAGGGAGGAAAAGGCATACGTTTCCATAGTCATAGAACGCTTTTTTTTTTTTTACCCCTAAAATGAATAATAATTCCAATTATAACTATCCCACAGGACTATTGCGAGGCTCAAATAAGATAATGTGCATATGAAAGCTCTTTGCTGGGAGGAAACCATGATATGGGTATAAGGTGTTATTATCCCTTTAATCTTTCTAGTCTCATAATGGAGAAAATTTTCCAAAGACAAATTGGGAGCTCATTTCAATCTCTCAGGCTGCCTCCCTGCTACATGATGTCCATGACAATTAAATGCTGCAGAAGAGTGTGGCAGGATCCAAATAAACAGCAGCGTGGAATAAATTTGTCACCCCTCCAGCGCTGCTGGAGACAGGCAGCACTCTCCTCCGGGCTTCTGGAAGACATCGCTAGCTGAGGCACTAACTCACATAAGGCCGCAAATAATGTCGTCTGACAAGATCTTCATCTCATATATCCAAATTTTCTGTTCCTCCATCAAGGGCATCCTGCAGGAGAGCTGGCTATTGTCTGTGAGGGTAGCGGGCAACATCTCCGGAAGTAGATGCACCACATCTGCCTGGGCCTTCATATTTTGTGGCTGAAAGACCCACTCTCTGAGAATAGTAGTTACTTTCCCATCACTGTTAAGTACCTTACAGAAATGGTTTAGGAAAGAAAGGCTTTTTTTTGGCTGAAGTTTGAGGGTAAAATCTACCATGTTGCGTAAGTCCAACACGATGCTTCATGAGTGTACGGAGGTAGGAATGAGGCACCTGTATCAAGATGCATAGAAAGATGAATGCTATATTTACCTTGCCTTCTCCTACTTACTCCAAACCCAGCCTCTGAGTGGTACCACCCACTCTCGAAGCTCCATCACAGACATGCCCAAAGACTTGTCTCCTAAATGGTTCCAGATCCTGTCAAATTGACCATCAATATCAACTAGCACACTCAAGGTATGAAAAGTGACGGCCACTCATGGCTCTCAGTTGAGCTCTGGCATTGTCCTCAGACCAAGACACCCAAGCTGCATCTTCTCAGATCTCTATGACTGGTAGTCAAAGGAGGGTGGCCTCAAGGTGGGATGTCTCTGAGGGGCTCCAGAGTTCTCTAGATAAACTGATGCTGTCGTATAGCTGCTTAATTTGTGTCTCTTCGCCTGGACCTGTACTATCTGTCCTTTCCAGATATTGTCCCTAAAACCTGTCCCTAGAACCTGTGCTGATCTCTAAGGGGATCAACCTATGATGCTTTCAAATAATTTCATGATAAATGGTTGCTGGTCTCCAGGGACAGTGATGTGCTAAGTCCTGAGAAGCTGGAAGGGTCCCACGTCAGTCTGTGTCTTCAAACAAGATGTTTAGTTATCAACAGCATTTTCCATTACCCCAGGGATGAAGTGAAGTGAATACTTGATACATTTGAGGTGGGGCAGTGAGCTCTGGAACCAGGAGAGGAGTAACAGCCTTAGCAGCATTCGTGACCTCGTCTTCCTCATTCTGAGGATGCATGTCTTGGTCTCCGGCAATATGATTTGAAAGCTCTTTATTCTGCACACCAAGAGGCCCAGACTTACTCCTCAGAGGAAATGTCTTCTGTTGCAGAACCGCAGGCTTGTGAACAGAGGTCCTTCATTCCCATCTAGCTGATGACTTAGTCATGGAGGTTGTGTTCACGTATGCCAACTCTCTCACATATGGCTAGATGGGTTCTTTCTTTCTTGTGCTCTGTGCATGAAAAGTCACACTCTGAAACTGTAAGAAAGCCCCAATTAAATGGTTTTATTTTTTTATATATATGAATTGCCATGGTCATAGTGTCTTTTTCACATCAGTAAAACCCTAACGAAGACACAGTTCAACAAGTCTAAGAAGGTGACACTAACCTGTGCCTCACCTTAGTGTCCCCTTGAATAACACTGATGTCTGCTTCCTAAGAGTACATATACATACACGTACACGGACACACACACACACACACACACACACACACACACACACACATACATGTGCCTGAAGCCCAGCACTCAGGAGTCTAAGGTCAGAGGATTACTTGAGTCCATGAGTTCAAACCTAGCTGTGTCAGTATAGCAAGATTTCTCTATTCATTTTCCTTTTTCTTGCTTCCTTTTTTTTTTTCTCTTTTTCTTTTCTGGTCCAACACTTGCCCTATCTCCAAGATCTGCTAGAACCAGAACAGTTCTCAGGTCAAAGCAGTTGACTTTCAACCAGCCAGCCATGAGACTACCGGACAGAAGACTTCAAATGACTCTGCTCTCATGATTTCCCAGAGTCCCTACCTAGAGAAGGTGCATTTGTGTCTTCACATGCCTTATCTGAGAGCAAAATTGGTGAATCAGTATAACAACACCCATGTCTCCTCCTAACTCAGACTCCTCCCTTTCTTCCGTTGAAGGAGAACTACCCAAAGTTTAGTATCTCAAAGACTCTTCCCCTAATGCTAAAGGCCAAGGGTACCGTACAGGTCTATTTTCCAGAGTGTTTTAATAGCTGTATGATAGAAGAAGCTTGTCTACCACTGTCATCCAGCAAAGGACAGAATGGGAAGGGGCACTGCTGGGTTATTGACTTCCACAGCCATGGCCAGCCTTTCTTGGTCAAGGCACCCCAGCAGCCTCCCAATTCTTCCCGCACAGTGCACATCTCTCTCTAATATGCAGATAGCCCCTTGGCTAGGTGAAGAGGAATAACTGCTAGGTTTCAGGCTTTTCTTGATTCTGAGACAATGTAGGGTTTTAATCTGAGCTGCTTTGGTTGACCAATTAAGACACAAACACACCCTCTCTAGGTTTGTGCTTAGGCAGGGGCCGTGAGAAATCCTGAGAGCAGAGCTACACCCCTCCCACCCCAAGTTTAGCAGTTCCTTCACAGAACCACCACGCTCCCAGCATGCTCCTCTCTTGACCAGGCATATTGCTGCCCAGGAGATTTTAGGTCAGTCCTGCTCTGATTTTCCTGAAATTATACCTTACAAGCCAGCTAATTCTAGGATGCTGCTCTGGTGTGATGTCCCCTGCAAACCTCATGCTGAAACTTAATTACTATCATGACAGTCTTAAGAAGTGGGAAGTTTAGGTGGAGATGGGGTTTCTGGAGGGTCCTGTATTGGGGCTGTTAATGAAGAAACGGGTGAATTGTTGCAGGGGTGAACTCCTAGAAATGGGATATTTGGCCTATATCGCCACTCCAATCTGTATGCTAGCCTCTGGCATGTTATGATATAACAAGAGGCTCCAGACTAGATGGTTCTCTCTGGCCTTGAACTTTGTAGCCTTTCCAGACAAACGCACTTCTTCTATTTAAAATGTGTAGTCTATAGTATGTTATAGCGATGGAAACAAGTATCTCTACAGTAGACACACTTGCAACCTGGTACGCAAATCCCTAGAGAAGAAGGAAAGATGGGGGACTTGTGTCTCTTGGTAGATGGGATAAGATCCATCCAACAAAATTTAGGGCTCTCAGGAAGCGTGAAGGACTCAGAGAAAGCCAAAATCAACCAGGCTAAGAACAATTAGAAAGGTGCCTTTTGGGGAACTCCAGAGCCACAAGAAGATGTTCTTTGACTGTCCCAAAGCATCTTTGAGCTCAAGGCACACTGGCAAATACTAGTGACAGCATCACTAGGAAGAAGAGAAAAGAGAAAGTCAGGCACACTGGCTGGACCACTTCTAGAATATTGTCCAGGCATCTAGTTTGAAGCTGGCTAACCAAATACCATCAATTTACCCTGTTCTCTACTTGGTTATTAAGCTAACTCAAAATGAAGTCCAGGGTAAGGATGAGGTTTACCCAAGACTTTTGGAGGGGCTTGGAGAGGGGAGAGGAAACCATGCAATTCCCAGTCAATGTGTCAAATTTCTAGAAAGCTAAAAACAATCTTAAGGGGTCTCCCCACTCTAGGAGAAGCATGGGTCTTCCCTTGCTGGTGAGAACAGGACAGGTGCACGGAATCAGTGGGACGTATCAGGCTTGCAGTGCTCACCAAAGAAGCTATTCCAACAGAGAGAGCCAGGCTGAGTCCCACGCTACAGCTTAGAGATTAATGCACAGACAAGGGGGACCCATGAGTGTCATTTATTTAGACTTTCCAAAAGTCTAAAACGCAGGAAAGCTGTTTCTAGAAGTCAGCGTGGGATTTGGAATTTAAAGAACCAGCTTTCTGAGGTTGAGGAATGGAGATGCTCACCGTGTCTCTGGCAGCCAGAGCTGCTTGCTATGAACAGCCTGTGGTGCTGACCCCTGCAGGGCAGTTTCTAAGGAGATCCACCTCTCCTCCCCTCTCCCCTTAAGAGGTGAGCCCTTGCTCTCTGCCTTGAGATCTCCATCCAGTTCTGCACCCAACCTGAAGTATACAATAAACATGTGTGTTGGATCCCCCAAGTAGACTGGAACCTACCTCGGGACAGGACAGCATCTTATCCATTCTTGTATTCTGCCCTATACTGGTAACTGGGATTCCCTAACCCTAGCCCAGGGGATGCCAGTGTTCAGAGCCCATGATACTAACCACTGAGTTCATTATGGCCCTGTGATAGTTTGAATCTGGACTGTGCCCCACCAGCTCGCATTCCGAGTGCTTATTCCAGGTGATGATGATGCTATTTTGGCTGTGAAGCCTTTAGGAGGTGGAGCCAGTGCAAGTGGATCTCTGAAGCCAATAACCCAGCTCTACTTTGCGTCCTGGTCCACCATGACATAAGGAGCCTGTATCACACACTCGGACCTATGAGCTGTGCTAGGCCCACCCACCATGATGGATTGAGACGCTCTATAACTGTGAGCTAACATATTTTTTCTTTCCTTAAGTGATCTCTAATGGGTTTCTCTGAAACTGCCCCCATCTACCACACATAACTTCTATGTTCCTTCTTGGTGAGTGAGATCACTGCATCAATCTGGCAGTGCTCCCCACTGTCTCCCCATCACTTGCTCCTCACACTCATGAAACCAGTCAGGTCATCCCTTGCTTCCTCCCAGTGTTCCTGGTCCTCTTCACACTTACAGTAGACCCCAGGGATCTGAATATCTCTGCCCTTTAAGCATTGGAATTACAAGGGTGTGCCACTATGGCAGCATTCTTTTTTTCCCAACATGAATTCAGGAGATTGAATGTGAGTCTTTATGGATGCTTGTGAATGAGCTATTGTCCTAACCTGATACTTTATTGCTCAAGTAACTCCCCCATTCTTCTGCCACAGGACATTTGCATATGCTACTGCCACCACCTTTGAGCTCTTTTATCTGGTACTCTTTCAGTTCTGTGGTAGGAGGACTCTGTAGGTAGGCTGTCTCCAGAACAGGATACACATGCCTCATGGGGGAGACACACAGTGATACAGTGGGAAGGAAGAAAAAAACAGATATACTGTGCCAGGCACACATAGTGGTAACGATGTAATCCTAGCACTTGGAAGCTGAGAGAGGAGGGGCACCAGCTCCAGGCTTGTCTCAAAATGAGGAAGATGAGGAGACAGAGGGGAGGAAGAAAGGAGAAAAGAAGGCAGAGGAGAAAGAAGAAGGTGAAGGAGGAAGGGAAAGGGCGGAGGAGAGGAGGAGACAGGGGATGAACAGAGAGGAGACAATTTCCCAGTCCTGTGCCCTTGAGCACCCGTCTCTCTGAGCCTCAGCTGTAACATGCATAAATTATGGATGGCGGTGATTTCACCCATGGTTTTAAGGACAAGTTCAGCCAACACCTGCAAGGGTGACATTGAGCCTCAGTGCGATCCTGCTTCTGTCCTGCCTAACCTCCACAGGGCGGGAGTGACTCATCTTAGAGATCAAGCTGGCCAGATTGAGGTGACCATTGTTTAACCAAACACCAGTTCAGATGCTGGCACAAAGGTATATTTTAAATGTCATTCACATTTACCAGCAGTCGACTCTAAGAAAAATGGATTCTCTCTAATGAGCTGAGTGAGGCTGGTCCACACAGTTGAAAATCTTTCAGGGAGAAAACAGATTCCCAAAGAAGAAAAAAAGACTCAGCCTGAAAGTCAGGCCTGACGGTGTGGACCTGGAATCCCAGTACTGGGGAGACTGAGGCAGAAGCTCCCCAAGTTCAAAGCCACACTGGACTGAGGAAGCAGTGACAGGCTAGCCTAGACAACTCAGTGAAAACAAAGTGTAAAAAGAGAGCAGTGACTGTAGCTCAGTGGTTGAGTCCTTGCCCAGAACACACGAAGTCCTGGGTTCAAGCCCAAGTGCTGGTGAATTACAGATCTTACCCTTGTTTCCAGCCTTTGTACTCAAAGACAGCTTCCTGCATCCTCAAGGCTCTGTTTGTCCTAATGATGTAGGGCTTGCTAGACCCTGCAGTGCATGGCTGCAGGCTAGAGCCAGTCAATGAGAACCAGCAGGCAGTGGAGAATGGATTTCTGTGGCCTATCTCCTGAGTCATCCTCTGCTCAGCCAGACCCCATTGTATCCTCACTGTGCTCAGCAGCAGGACAATGAGGTTGCATCTTTGAGCAGGGATCCTCAATATCTTCTCCTTCTTTATCTTCTCCTCTATTATTCAATTTGAGTGGCACCTGTCTCCTACCAGAGAAAGCTCTGTAGATCTAGAAGACACAGTTCAGCAGACCCTGCGATAGGCTGGGTGAACCCAGACACCAGGAATTCCAGGAAGAAAACTTCAAGTGCTCATCAGTGTCAGTGTCCCTGAGTCCCCAAACTGGTGTGTCCCTGTTGTAATTATTTAAATCGGCCTCTGGCTCAGGCTGACTATCTAAGCTGCAGCCGCTCTGCCTAGCCCAGTCACCATGTTTCTCAGCCGGAGGCCATGTGCGTGCTGCAGCTAGAACCGGCCGCCAGAAACACCAGCCCTGCCACCCACTAGATGCCAGCGTGAGAGATGGCTCTGCCAACCTTCCATGCTGTCACCACAAGGCAGGGCATTGCCCAGACCATTCCGCCATCCATGCGGGCCCAGTAAGAGAATGAGACTCTAATTCTTATAGATTAACCAAAGCTTATATATATGTTTGGCAATGATCGGTAACAAGATACTCATACAATCAGAAGTGTAACTCAATACCCAACCTAGGTATACCAACTACCTTTGACTGCTACAGACTCGTGAACATCCGTCTCCATTGCTCCTACATCTCTGCCTCCCTTTTGCTCCTCCTCTTCCTTTTCCTCTTCCTCTCCTAACTCCTCCTCTTCCTTTTCCTCTTCCTTTCCTAACTCCTCCCACCTTAGCTCCTCCTACATGTCCCTAGTTCTCTGCCTAAGAAACCCCACAAACAATCCCTCCCCACTCATCCTAACATTCCCCTCCAGAGTTGTCCCTCATAAAGGACTGTTCCTTCAGATCCCAGAAGTCTGACTGGACCATCTCTGCACCTTCAAAGGAGGCAAGCAAGGCCTTCATGTATGTACCACCCTGCATCTGTTCCTTCATTCCTTGGCACCCGCCTGCATCTTCTTTCTCAGCCCTCGATTGGTTGTACTAGCTCACAGTCTCTGGAGCTGTCAAACTCTGGGCAGCACTTCTTCCTGAGCCTCCCTAGCTCACCTCTCCTCAAGTATGCATGCACAAATTCGGTGCCACTTAGATTCCCGTTGTTGCTTTCAGTTTCGGTGATATTCACAAGTCTGGTATTTCTGCAGCACTCCACAAATGGTTTGCACCTTCAGCTAACTAGCTGACTTTCTTGTCCCCCCTGCTCCCCTGGGGCAGCACCCCCATCCATTACTCCCATAAATATTTATAAATTCATTCCAAATACCAGCAATATATTTTGAGAAACATATCTCATTTTTACCGGAAACCTGAGGCTACAATGAAAACTCCTCACAGCCTTATCTGCCTCAGTGGCTCATTTTGGAAGCTGGGAACTTTGACTTCCATTCACCAACCACCACAGCACACTGGAAATTGTGGTCTAAGCAATTAGGAGCATGAGTGAATGGAAGCATGGTCCTCTGTCCTGCTTTAGCAACAGACGTCCATCTTAATGAGACATTGATACAACGTGGTGGCTTAGGTGTCCCCCTGATTTCATTAAATTGAGATTATGTGTGGGTGAGTGGGCATAGTCATAAGGACAGACTCAAAGACCAAAGGGAAGCTCAAAGACCAGCTGTGGGAGAGCTGATGAAAATGACCTTAAAGACTCACCAGTAGCAGAAAGCATGGGGGCACCTCCTTGTCTACCCCAACCTCTGTCACAACAACAACAGTGGGCCAGCATTTCTGCATCTAGAATCTTCAGCTCCTCTAGTCAATGACCCATAGACATGCCTATGACTGATCCCAGGGGCAATTTCCTATCTATCAGTTGGCCTTCTCTTCTGGCCAGCTTCTACTAGTTCATGGCACCTTGACTGGAGGATCCTCCTTAAAGAAGTCCACCAATTCATGTGACCTGAAGAAGCATATTCTACTCAGGATGGTGGAAGTAGCCTGTGAGCAGGCTGACAGTCTCTAGAAACAGAGTCTTCTGGGACAGTTACACAGACCTGAGCATCCAAACTCCACCGCATTCCGTGTGTGCTACAGAACACATGCGAAGCTCAGAGAACAACTTGTGGAGTTGGTTCCCTCCTTCTACCACATGGGTGCCAGGGATGATCAAACTCATGTCACTTATTTTTTTTTAATGAATAGGTAAATGCACACAGCCAACAGATGTGAGACCAACCCAATGGGAGACTTGCTTGGAGACTTTAAGAAATAGTTGGAATGGCTTCACTAAAAATTCTACCACCCCCAGAGAGGGTCCTTGTTGAAGAGAAGATGTAGCAGTGTCACAGAGATCACAGGCCATTGTCCCTCCCATTCTCACTAGTTTCTGAGCAATTCCCATATTCTCCAGAGGGCCACAGACATGTCTAAGCTTGTTCTGGGCTCTACACAGAACCAAAGACCAGGCACACCCTATAGGCTGATTCACAAACCCTTATCCAGATGTTCTGATGTTAACGGGGGTCTATATTTCTTTTTGTGTCTGCAACACCCACCTTTCCCCACAGTCAATGCAAGCACAAAGCCATCACTAGTTGCTATGAGAAATTCAACTAAGCTGGGCGTGCTCCTGCAGCCTTGAAATTCCAGTACTTAGGAGGCTGAAGCTGCAGGATCTCAAGTTTAAGGCCAGTCTGGACTGATAAAGAAGATTGGGTATTAAAAATCTCTCCAATCAAATCAAGCATTAGGTGGTATCTGTGGGGATGAAAAATATTACATGTGAACCCCCCAACTTGCTAGCTTCTTCATCTGCACGCTCAGATGAAACAAAGGCACAAATAAAGTTTACTCTCCTCTTATACAGAATAACCTTGGCTCTTTCTTTGAAGTGTTGGCAACACAGAATTGCCATCCTTCAAAGGAATTGACGCTTGTGAGAATATCAAGGCCTTGTCCTAAAAGAAATAAAGAAAGAGAGAGGAGAGAGAGAGAGAGAGAGAGAGAGAGAGAAAGAGAGAGAGGTATTTTTTCATAAGATAAATGTCTGTACCAGCTCCTAAGAGGTTGTGTTCTTCTTTTTCATCTCACTGTACCTGAGAACTACAGCTGAGTAAAGTCAGTGTCTGTCACAGAGACATCTCCTGGCCCAGACCTCATGGCTGCAATAAAAGAGTCAGACAAACCTCAGAGAGTTTTTCATCATTGCCTCTGCAGGGCTCTAAGAACAGAAGCACCCACTGCATCATCCCTGAAGCTATGCTGTGGTGGGGGAGACTGCCAGAGGCTTCAGAAGTCAGCTCTCTTGCTTGGGTACCTCATCCTCCAGTCATACAGCAGCTGGTGATAGTCACAGTGGTGACCCAAGTAAAGAGTCCAAGCTTGCATGACGCCTTTGGAGTTGGCCCAGTCTGCCACTAACCAATAAACTAGCCAAGAGAACTGCTATGTAAGCTCCCATGAGACCCCTCACCTCCTGGGTACCTTAATGCATCAGAGGGAGTTTATTATTATAAAAGATGAACAACCCTTCTTTCTCAGCAAGGGCTATAGCAGGGTGACCTACTGGGATCCGTGTCAGTTCTCTGTAACTAATGAGAAGCCACCTACACATGTGCTCTGTCAATTTGTCTCCCACAGCACAGGGAGTGTGTCTGGTCTTGCTCAAGGTTATTTAAGGATAAACTTCAAAGTATGAAGGAGAGAGAACTTAGCTAACCGGACCTTCTTTTTCCTTCTAGATTGTTTTCCAGCACCCCCTCCTTCCATTCTATCTGGAAGGTGTAGATATAGAGACAGTGTTACAAAGAATCCTTTTGCAAATCCAGAAAGGGCAGAAACAGATCAAGACACTCCCCAACTCCCCACAACAGCTTCGTTCCCAGACCACACACAGCCAAGTCCTCTGATGCACTTAAAGTAAGCTCTCAGTACCGTGAGTTGGCTGCACTAGAAGCTCCGTCTGGAAGGTTAAAAGTCCAGTTCCTATAAATATCAGAGCAAGCTAGCACTTCCACAGTCTTCAGAATCACTTAATCATTTTTATAGTGTGGGAAGCGACCGACTATCCTCATTGTCTTGTCATCAATATCCTTCTAATCTCTTTAAGTTGTAAATAGATGAGCCACAAATTGAGAAAGATAAGAAGTCTACTGAAAGAGAGTTGAGAGTTGTGTGCTGTCGTAAGCTTTACTGGATATCAATAGTAATTTGTTTCCTGTAAAGATCTGCAAGGAAATGAACATAAAGGGGAAAGGAAAGTTTGTGCCAATGGTGGTAATTCTTGTACTTGACTTCCTGGGTTCCAGTGGCTTCCATGGAAACTCCTGTGTGTGTCCTCCTCACTTAAGGATCAGAGGTTGTCTCTGACCCCCTCATCCTGCCTTACTTCCAACAAGGTGAAGAAGATACCCTGACCTCATGCTATGCATAGGATCCGGGTTCCGTTCCCAGCACCCACATGGTAGCTCATAACCATCTGCAACTCCAGTTCCAGAGGATCTAATGTCTTCTTATGGCCTCTGGGGGCACTGCACACACATGGTGCACATGCACTCAGGCAGCAAAACACTAATATACATCATGTAAAAATAAATAATAAACTTTCAAAAAATTAAAAATGTCATAGAATATGGCATAGAGGAAAGCTGCAGATATTGAAGGGCTATACATATATATACTGAAGAGCCTACAGAGGGGAAAAGCCACAGAAGCCTTTTATCAAGAAGAAAAAGTAAGTAGAAAGAATGATCCCAAGAAATGCTTGTATTTCAGATTCAGGAGAAAGAAAAGATGCTGAAGTCCAAGCACCTGGCCTTTGAGAAGCTGATTGGGTCTCCAGTCCCACAGGCTAAAGAAGCTATTGGGATGGGGAGAAAGCATGAGGTCAGGGTATCTCCAACAAGGCCACACCCACTCCAACAAGGCCACACCTCCTAACCCCTGTCAAGTATCTGTACTCTCTAATAACCAAGCATCTACATATATGAGCCTGTGGTCCATTCCTATTAAAACCATCTCCTGCTCCTGCTCCTGCTCCTGCTCCTGCTCCTGCTCCTGCTCCTGCTCCTGCTCCTGCTCCTGCTCCTGCTCCTGCTCCTGCTCCTGCTCCTGCTCCTGCTCCTGCTCCTGCTCCTGCTCCTCCTCTTCCTCTTTCTCTTTCTTTTGTTTACTCTTCTACACAGTCCGTGGTAGCTTTGCATGCTGCGTTCCACCTCAGGCATTTCGGCCACAACTATTCCCAACTGTAGTTCCCTTGAGCCCCATTTCCCATCATCCACACATTCAGACATCACAAGGAGGCAAAGTAGTTTATTTTTAGATTCCATTTATAAAATGAACTTATATTTATAAGTTCTAGCAGCTACTTTAGAAGTTGTTTATAAATGATAACGGACTTTGTCCTTGACCAGGAAAGTCAAAATTCAAACATGACCTTTTCCGTGTAGAATCCCCAAAAAGGACAAATAAAACTAGGGGCCAAAATTCTAGAAAGAATGTGTAGCCAGTGACAAATGCAAGCCAGATTCCCTTGACGGTTAAAACAGATATTTTAAAAATAAGTAACAAAGCTCAATAAAGGGCACATGATCGTACTTGGATAGGATTCAAGCTTATTTTTGGTTTAGAGTTTCACCGTTCTCCTGAGCTTATATAGAGGCTCACAGAGCCATTTATTCTCAACATGTATCTCTGTTATTTGATTTACAGGACCGTGCATTAAAGAGGTAAAAATATCTCAAGCCGAGAGTTGGGTAGGTATGACTCCCAGGCTGCCAGCAATTAGTGTTTTCATAAGGTATCAGGGTGTATAAAGTTCTTTTTATATTGATGTCAGTCTGCTCTCAAAATAACTTTTCTTCTGCATCTAGACCGTTGAGACAAATTTAATATTATTAGGATATTTTCAGAGCATTCCTAGCTAGGCTCACATGCTCTCCAGGTGAACCTTGCCGAGTCCTGTCCCCCAAAACCTTCGTCCCATCAGAATACTGATTAGGCTTTAAAACCTGAACACTACTTTGGGTAGAATGGAGATCTTTACAGTGTTCAGGCTTGTGCTCTACAATTGTGACAGTGCTCTGTCTCTTTTTAAAACATTATCCTATAGGTGGCAAAAATATTTCATGATTTTTGTTCCTCACATACTGTGCTATTTTTCCGTGTCCTTTAAAAAACGTTCCTTTCTGCTGTTGACTCTGCCATTTCATCGCTTCTATTTTCCTAAGGCCTGTTCTATTCTTGTAATATCCCCTGTTTACCTCTATGGGTTTACCTGTTAGTACAGCTTTGGTTGTTGTTATTATACAATGGCTGTAGGTGTTTGTTGAATCTATCCCCATTTCTCTTATAATTACCATCATAACATTCAGTTTAGTACATGGTTTAAGATGTCTTGTTCTTGTTTACACATTGAGTGTTGGCATGTATTTATTCTAACTTTTGTTACCTGGGTTGGAGAGGTGATAGATAATATAAACAATTAAGAGGTGTCACGCTAACACCAACAGCTAGCCGTCGCTGAGGGCTTGCGTGCCAACCACTGTGATAAGCTTCTCAAATACTCACTTGCAATGCCCATAGAAGGTAGCTGCGTAAATACACACATTTTAGAGACTGAACAACCCAGATTCTGTTTGTAAGCCAGGATGGGACCCAAAGGCTCTGCCTCGTTTTTCAGTCCTTATCGCGCGTTCCATCAACAGACTTGATTGAGCCTCTCGCTGGGCCTCTCCTCTGTAACGCTCCACGGAGGCACGAAGAGAACCGTTCCCAGTGACCCGCTCTGAAGCAGCCTCTTCATTAACACTCTCTCTGCTCTCATTTGTGTTGTCTACTTCATCAAAGCCCGAGAGGGTTGTCTGCGTCTCCGTGGTTGAGCTGCTATCAATTTCCATTGATTGTGTCTGTACAAAGAAGCCTGTTACGTTCCGCAGAAATCTGCCCCGTCGCCGTGCCTGTCCCCACAGCCCGTTTCTGTTATTACTGCCACCAAAGCGAGGCTCTAAAAACTCTCTTGCCTCTTTTATTTCTTGTGCGGCGCCTTCTTGCCCTCACCATCTCCGTGGCTTTTGAGTCCCAGTTGCTTCTCTTCTTAGTTTACTCTGATGTCATTGCAGAAGCCTTGACTCCCTGCGAGCTACTAACAATGTCAAATTACCCTACAAGTATGTCCCCTGGCTTCTGAGATCTGCATCACCCTGAACTGTTGATAAATGCCCTTTCTCTGAGAATTCTGTCTTTCTTTCT
This sequence comes from Mastomys natalensis, assembly GCA_021653895.1. Taxonomy (NCBI): domain Eukaryota; kingdom Metazoa; phylum Chordata; class Mammalia; order Rodentia; family Muridae; genus Mastomys; species Mastomys natalensis. The sequence continues at coordinate 311,136 of JAJTUV010002562.1, read as the reverse complement.
GTTCATTTGGAACATGGTACCTGCTAGAGAACAGGACAAAAGAGTAAGTTGGCCTTATTCCCTGCCCAGTTAGGTGCTGGGCCGGTTCCATTGCGAGCTCTGAATTTGGACTGCAAGTCATTCTCATTCTATCAAGCCTTTTTACATTTGACTTTTCTGGGCAGAGGAGACCTTATCTCCGCGACTGCCTGGCTTCTTGGGACCCCCATTAGCATGGCCAGTACAAGATAATCTACTTTCTCACGGTGACAAAGCTCTCCCATCTCTGTGCCATTTCAACAACTTTCCTTAAATGTAGATAAAGTAATGCAGAAATTTTAGGAAAACTTTAAAAATTCTGTACTTTCATTTTTTGGTTAAAAATTTTTAAAAAAGATTGCTATGAAAGTTAATCTTGGCCACAGTGATAATTTGCTGCTGAAAGATATTTACATAGAATTTGATTTAGTGTTTTTTTTCTTAAGTCGAGATTCTTAGAAGTATCAGGGTTAATGATTAGCCCAATTAGCAGAACTGGATCAGATAACAGCATTGTATCCATGTTTACTCTTGTATAAGAGAAAGCTCTTTTTCTTAGGAAATAGGTGTTGAAATATTTATGCATACGATAAAGGCATCATGTCGGCACATTATTCTTAAACAGTTCAATAAACAAGTGTGTGTGTGTGTGTGTGTGTGTGTGTGTATGTGTGTGTGTAGATAAATAGGTAGAGCTGAGCAAATGGAATAAAATGTCAGTAACTTAAAAATTGGTAACTCTGGGTGATTGCTCTATGGAAGTCCTTTGTATTTCTTGCATATTTTTTGAGAGCATGAAATCATATAAAATAGAAAGGGTTTATAAATGTCATGGTTTTCTTGGCCTCCAACATATTCTCTGAGTGTGAAAGAAAAGAGATTTTTTTTCCATTTAAAATCTATTCCAGTTTAAAAACACATCAAGTCTTCTACTGGATGCACTGTAGGATTGACTTATCACAGAAAACACAGACACTTTACTTTTCTATTTGAAATTTCTTTATTTATTTTATTTATGTGTTTTGTGACTGCCTGTATGCACATGTGCATAGATAGTCCATTAGGCCATGGTGTGTGTGTGTGTGGTGTGTGTGTGTGTATACCCAGAGCAACAGGTTTGGCAGCCAAGCACCTTCACTTGCTGAGCTATTTCACTGGTCTGAAATGTTCTATTGGTTCCTAAACACCATTCACAGCACCCAGTCTTGCCTTCAAGGCCTCCTTCCATTAAGCATAATGAATCCCATCAGTTACTATTTGCCTTTCATCTAGCAACACAGACAACCACTTCGGTTTCCTGGCATTCTCCTGTGGCTTTGGTCATGTTAGCATTTTGTCTGAAATACTACCGAGTAAGTAACTGTTAATCCCTTGTGAAGACCTAAATGATGCGGCTCCTTCCTTCTTGAGTCATATGGTTATGTCCACTCTAGGTTACAGTATCTGTATTGGCTGGTTTGAGGTGTCAACTTGACATAAGCCAGAGTATCAGAGAGAAAGGAGGCCCAGTTGAGAATATGCCTTCATGAGATCCAGCTCTAAGACAAGTGGTGCCATCCCTGGGCTGGTAGCTCTAGATTCTATAAGAAAGCAAGCTGAGCAAGCCAGTCAGCAGCACCCTCCTTGGCCTCTGCATCAGGTTCCTCATGTCTCAGGTTCCTGTCCTGTTTGAGTTCCTCTTATGGCTTCCTTTGGTGATAAACAGGGGTACGGAAGTGTGAGCTGAATAAATTCCTTTTCTCCCAACTTGCTTTTTGATCATAGTGCTTTGTCCCAGCAATAAAAACCCTAAGACATTATCCCTCTACAGGACTTTCTATGTTTGGTATCTATCACACAAGAATCTCAAGGGGTGGTGTGTGTGTGTGTGTGTGTGTGTGTGTGTGTGTATACACACGCGCACGCAGACAAGTTGCCCTGTTTCTATGTATCCAACGTCTAGCAGAGTGACCAGGAGCAAAGAGGAACACTGTCAACCCAAGGAGTTGAGAAGCTTAGATGACAGCTCTGTGGGTCGGATCCTGCCATGTATGAGGGTGGAGAGCATGACCTGCTTTTTGAGGGATAAGTTGTAAAGCTTCAGAAGAATTTGATTCACTCATATGTCCCCTACGCCCCTTGACAGCAATATTTGGAATGTCCACATTAATGTCTTTTGCCTAAAGCACTGTAGGGTACAATAGTTTAACTGCCTAATATTTTCTGCATAATTATGACAAATAGTCATTAATAAGCATCCTATATATTTGTGCAAGCCTTCAATAGTTATAATTGATGTAACATCCTTAAGAGTCTTAACTGTCTCTGCACTTTTTTTTTTTTGGTAGCCCAGGAAAGTTCCTGTATATAAAATTTTAAAACAGGCTAAATTAATCCACAACTCTCACACATGCTAGTTCAGAAAACAATGACATCTAAACCCTAAACAGACAGCACTTCTAACTTCAAAGTTCCTGAGGCCATTGACTAAGAGGTGAGGTGGGCGGAGTCAGAGCAGAGATCACTCCCAATGATTGGGATCTTAGGGGTGTTGGTGCTCCCTCATGGGGTGGGGAGAGTGAGAAGGAACTTTCTAAGCAACGATGGATTTACTTGGACCCCAAATAGGCACTGAGTTGGTTCTTCTGGATCCTACTGATTCAGTAAGGGGTTAATAGAAACTTTCAAGCAGGCTAGATAATTAACAGGATTAAATCTCTACCTGTCAATTAAGCCAATATATTTGAGTATAATGCTATTTAATTCTGCACCAGGAACAGTGCAATAAATCAAAGTTTACAGATGTCTTCAGCAAGCCCTTGATGGATGAAACACTGTAACTCAGAGGTGCATAGAAAATCTCAAATAAGATAACCTCCCATGTGATTAATATAGCTGTCTGCATTGGCATTGGCTCCAGAAGGTTCTAATCCAAACATGTTTAACATCACATACTTTATTGTGACAGATTTAGACACCTGAACTAACTAACCAGGCAAATGGTGCTTAATTATACTGACTCATTATGGACCTCAGCAATAAAGCCGGGGACAGAGAATTATGTGTTAATTCCTGTCACACACTTCCAGACAACACAAGTAGACAGTGTCCAGAGGGTTGTCTCTGGCCTGGTCCATAAAGTGCAGGGTCATCCTCTGATTCCCCTAGAGGCCACTTTCCTTCTCTCTGTTCAATGGCACTTGCCCCCAAGTGTCATTTGAGGCTGACTGGTCAGCAAATGTGTTTTACTGACCATGAAAAGGAAGGCATATGACCGTGAATGTCTCTTCCTGTCCATATTTTAAAAAAAAGAATCGAGGGTCCAATGTACTCGTGTGTGAACATGCACATGGACACAGACACTCATAGACAGACAGACAGACAGTCAAACAGGCGGGAGGGCGGGGGGGAAGGAGAGAGAGAGAGAGGGAGAGAGAGAGGGGAGAGAATGTGTGTGGTGGCTCTTCCCTAAGAACATATGCATTGGAAACATTGTTGCTCAGGAGGCCAAACAAACGTTTATCACTTACAGTGTGCATTCTGGAATGTGTGAGGTGGATTGAATGATACACTTTCCCACTGGCTCATGTATTTGAACACTTGGTTCCCAGTTGGTAACACAGTTTCAGGAAGCTTTGGAACCCTATAGGACATGGAGCCTGGATGGAGGAAGTACATCACTGGGATGGGCTTTGCGAGTTTCTAACTCCCACTATTTCCTGTTTGCTTTCTTTGCTTTCTGTGTGGATGAACATATGATCCGTGAGCTTTCTATTGTGCTCACCTGCAGCCAAGTCTCCCCACCATGAGAGACTCCATCTTTCTGGGACCACAAGTCTAGTCAAAATGAACCCTTTCTTCCTCAGGTTGCTTCTGGTCATGGTGTTTTGTCACAGCAACAGAAAAGTGACCAAAACAATGATCTTCTAGACAGACCGAATTATGAGACACGTGAGCTAACATGCTGGTACAAAATTCAACTCTAGGAGTCTTGTTTCTTTCGGGAACTTACTCCCAGGAGACTTTTCTCACTCTCATAAGCATGAAAATGAACACACTACTGGCAAATGTCTCAGAAGGGTCAAGGTGTTTGGTTCCATCTGTACTAGGGTCACAGTACAACCATAAAGTATGGAACCTAGTCATTGCTTACTGACTGTCGATTAGATCTATAAAGTGTGCCAAATACTAGGAAAAGATGACATGGGATAGAAACAAAGCATCACCCATGCCTTCTACCCTCAGGGCTCTTTCTCATTTGGAAAGAACAACATAACACATGTATGATCATGGTTGCAAAACGGGCTTTCCTTCAATGAGAAGAAACACAGAATTCGCTGGAGTTAGAAAGATTTTATGAAAGAGACTCATCTGAGATCCTTTTTAAAGGAATGTGTATTAGTCTTGTTTTCTACAGAAAGAGAAATGACATAATGGGTATATATTACCTGTTAGCCTGGCTTACATATATAGTTTGGGTAGTCCAGCAACAGCTGTCAGCACACTGAAGAGGCTGCAAACCCAGTAGCTGCTCAGTACATAAGGCTGGATGCCTCAATAGCTCCAGTGTGCACTGATGGATGGAGGATTCCTGGAGAGCTGTTGGTTTCACTCACATTGGAAGGTTGAAGAGGCTGGGTTCTGACGGTGGCAAAGGATGGCAGCAGGAATAACAAAAGAGACTCACTCTCCAGCAACTGGTGAAGGCATGCAAGCAAGCTAAATGCACACAGCGGACCAGCTGGAATAAGCTAGATGCCACTGCTAGTGACAACATGAGTATCACAAGGGCATACACTGAGTAGTTTCCTCCTACATTTCCAAGTTTACTTTGAGCACCAGGAAGCTGTCGTACATTCAAGGGGCAGAGGTCCCAGTGGTCCATTGCTCTGTGTTCCCCTTAATACAGGCTTCCATAGTTACCTACATAAGAAGATCAATAGGTGTTCCTCACTCCATAAAGCAGTGGTTCTACCTTCCTAATGCTATGGCCCTTTAATAAAGTTCCTCATGTTGTGGTGACCCCCAACTATAACATTATTTTTGTTGCGACTTTTAACTGTAATCTTGCTTCTGTTATGAATCACAATGTAAATCTCTGTGTTTTTCCAAAGTCTTAGGGGCCATTAGATACCTCCGAATGGTCATAACTTTCAGGTTGAGAACCACTGTGAGTAGCATGCATTCTCAGTATGACCCACCCATTGGCCAGCACTGATCACATGGACTGCCTGATGACGAGGAGAGAAGGCTATACACGCCTCCCAGAGCAAAGGCGACTGACCTTTCTGCTCCACTTCCTGACATGTGAGTGCCCAAATGCTCAGAAGGATATCATCTAGTTTTAGTGGTTAGAATTTGAAGGAACGTGTAAGATCTTTAATAGAGTAAATATGATCCAAATTTTCAAATCGATCAATAGTGGCTCTTGTTTTAGTGAATTCTTTTTAGAAGTCTTCAAAAAAAAATATGCGTGTATTTTGCTTGCCTTTGTGACTGGACACCATTGATGTGTTGTCCTAATGGAGGTCAAAGGCAGCCATAGGAGAGAATTACATCCCCTGGGACTGGAGTTCTAGGATGCTGTGAGCTGCCCCGTTCCTTCCCTCTTTTGGAGCAGAATAGATCTCAGGAAATTCCATGGGCTTCACACAGGCAGGAACATGTCTATGTCAAATCGGCCAAACCTGGGTCCTCTGGAAGAACTGTTAGTGTTCTTAACTGCTGAGCCATCTCTCCAGCTCCTGAGACCTTTCACAGAGCTGCTTTTGACTAGCCTTGAGCATTCTACTTTGGGCAATTGCATACCTTGACCACAGTCTTCCTCATGATTCTCAGTTGCCAAGGGGAAAAAAATAAGGAAAACACTTAAGATATAACTGGATATGAGTGGAGGAGAACTGGGAATCACACAGCAAGGAAATCAGCTGGAGCAGATCTGGAAAGGCTGGATACAGGTGTTTGGGGTGGGGTGGGGGTTGTTAATAGAAATGTAAAACGATCCAGTTGTTCCTCTGATGTTTGAGTCACTTCATCCTTTGTATTCCTCCTCCATGAACCCACCAGTTTTTCCAAAGGAACGCTGCTTAAATGTGCTTGTGGACGGAGGCCAATCCTCTGCCTATTCCACAGTTCCATCTGAGTAGTTTCCCAGCTTAACCCACTGTTGTGATACTATGATGCTTATGGGCAAATAACCCTGATGCAGCAGCACTAGGTCTGTCACACGGTCTATGCCGTTTGCCTCATTTCCTTACATTGCATAGGCATTGGGTCACCTCACATGATCACGAGAAGTGTGAGCAGAGTATACTAAGATGTTTGAGGGGGGAAGAGAGATCGCATTCATGTAATTTCTATTACAGCATATCATTAAATTATGTTATTATTAACTATTATTGTTATTATAGCTTGCTACTAGACTAATTTCTTGTTGTGCCTAATTCATAAATCTTTATAGGTTTGTATGTATAGAAAAAAACAGACTATATCTAGTTAAGGTTTATCCACAGTGTTGAACATCCCTTCAGAGACTTTGGTAAGAAAGGACTGCCAATGTATAAAATTTCCTGGTAAGCAATCATAATAATACTGTGACAATAATACCTCTCTCCTCGGTCTTTGCATATGGAACTAATCACGTTGCAGTTTCCAGTTTCTAGGCTCCTGGTTATAGCAGGGCACTGGAGTCATCTGAGTTTCCCCAAGACCCCTGTTGCTAGACATTCAGTTCTGCCATCAGCCATCTGGTAAACCAGGTGACCTTCTGGACAGGGCTAGAGTTATCTAAGAAGAGGCACACTCAGTTGAGAAAATGCCTCCATCAGATTGGTCTGCAGGCAAGACTGTGAGACATTTTCTTAATTAGTGATTGATGTGGTAGGGTCATGCCCATTGTGGGTAGTGCCCGCTCTTGACAGGTGGTCCTGGATTACACACAGAGGTAGGTTGAGCAAGCCACTGGGGAGCAGTGTTCCTCTGTGGCCTCTGCTTCAGTCCCTGCCTCCAGATTCCTTCCCTGACTTCCCTCAGTAATGGAGGGTGACCTGAGAGAAAAGAGCTGAAATTACCCCTTTCCTCCCCCAGGCAGCTTTTGCCTATGGTCATCACAGCAACTTAGATAGCCTCTATCCCCCAACTCAGGTATGAGTTTTTATTTGTTTTTTCACTTCTATTAGTAACTTGGGGTAGACAATATGCTGGGGAAATAACAAAATGAACAACAACAACAACAAAAAAAAATCATTCACCGAACAGGCTTCCTCTTGCCCTGCCTTTGCTCATTCCTATCCCTCAGCACCGGCTCACTGATAATTTTCCTTAAAATTTCTTATGCATTTATGCTTTTTCCAAATTCAAAAATAACACATTCCATATGGTTATATAGCCATACTTTTCATCATCTGATAGTCTATCAAGGGCTCCTTCTGTATGAGAGTATGAATATTCTGGCTGGAGTTTTGTTGTTATAACAACTGTGTAGGGTAACCTTGTGTGCATTGCATTATGGTCTATTCAGCCAATACCTAATTATAAACATTTATGCCCCTTTCACCCTTCCATCATTGCAAACAAGGCTGCAATAAATAATTCCATACTTACGTATTTCATGTGCGTTCAGACAATCGGAAAAATAAATTCTTAGAAGTGGTTTCGCTGATCCAAAGCATAAATGTGCTTATCATTCTGGTAATTGTTGTCAACTTGGTCTTCAGATGTATTCGACCACCCTCAGCTCCCAGTGGCAATGTCTAAGAGGGCGAGACAAGCCTGTTTAAAGCAGTTTAACAGCGGATAAGGGAAGGTAAATAACGAAAGTAAACTGAACCATGCATAAAAGGGCACTGTCATGGTGTAGGTTAAAATTGGATTATTTATTAGAAATTGAAGTTCTGTGTTGGTTTTATTGAAGGGAGAGATATGAGATTTATGATCCAAGCAGGACCTACATCACCGTTTCTAATAGCAACAGCTACTCACCTGTGCTTAGCACAGCACAGCTTACAAAGCCCTTTGTGCACCTGAGCTCAGGTGAGCTTCGTTACACCACATGATGCATGTGGGGGAAAACAGAATGACCTGTCCTGCTTATAGAAGGCTAAGTAACTGTCCTGGATCATGCAGCTGGATCCTTCAGAGACTCAATCTCCCTACTCCAGATCTGGAGCTCCTTTTTGGACGAGAACCCAGCTGAAAGCCAAATACTCTTCCAGCCAGCCGCCACTGAGAGCCCACACCCCCCTGAGCTCGCAGGCATTTCCTCGATCACTGCCTCCTGCTTCCGGTTGGTTTCTAACTCTCCCAAGGCTTGTGAGGAGGGCTCCATGATGGTTAATCCTGATTGACAACTTGACAGGATTTAGAATCTCCTCAGACACACCACTGGGCATGTCTGAGAAGATGTTTCTAGAGAGGTTTAACTGAGGAAGGGAAGATCACCCTAAACGTGGGCACACCAGCCCATGGGCTGGGATCCAGTGACTGGGTTAAAAAGAAGAGAGTGAGTTAGTTGAGCTCCAACATTGATCCCTCTTCACTTCCTGACTGTGCACACGATGAGATTAGGTGCCTTAGCCTCCTGTTGCCTGGAATAGCCATGGCATCTTCAGAAAATCACAAGTTTTCCTTGTCTGTAGAACAAGGTAATCAACAACTCTGCTGCCTCCCAGGGCTGCTAGGCTCAACCTGTCATCATTCAACTCTCTTGGGAGTTTAGTGCCTTTTCTTTCCAAACCCTGCCCTTCACCCAGCCTTCAAGGGAACAACTGATTGGTTCAAAAGCTCACTCCTGAACCCCAGTTGGAGGAAGAAGGTTTTTTACAAAAGGCTAAATTTCCCATTCTAAATGGAGTGGCTTCTCTTTAGTGTTAGTTTGCTGGCTTGGTCTCACCTTGGGTTTCGTTATTCTTTTAAAGATGTGACTTCCTTTGTAGGGAGAGGTGCTGATAGTAAAGTCTGGTTTCCTAAGACAGATGCTCCTAGGTTTTGAAGAATGGGGGACTGTCCAGGTAGTCAACTGTCTCTACAAATTGGTTAAGTTTCAGAAGCTATGTTTTGTGCTTCCTATATTCAGGTAATATTTAATTGTTCTCAGATTTCTGATGGTGTTTAAAGACTAGTTTTAGTCTCATAATCAAACTCAAGTTGTTTAACATTGAGAGAGAGAGAATTTATAGAGTAGATGATGTGGTTTTCAGGTGACATTACAGCTAAAATCTAAACATAATCAGTGATAGGATCATAATTCTTTCAGTTATGAAATACAGTAGAGTACTTTGTCTAATTGACAAATTGATGGATTGGATGTCATTTGTACATCATACTGTGTAATTTACATGATTGTTATGGTTTTGTTCAATTTCTATCTAGGAAAAAGAGGTTTTTGTTTTTGTTTTTGCTTTTGGACAGAAAAGGTGAGATATATAGGGGGAGATGTTGATAGTAAGGTCTGGTTCCCTAATTGGTTCTGGATTTTGTCAATAAAGAAGGCGGGAGCCAATTGCTGGGTGAAAGGGACAGGTGGGACTTCCAGGAAAGGCAGTAGCTGGCCATTGGAGGAGCTAAGCCAGGATCAAGGGCTGCAGTCCCAGGCAAAGGCGGGAAATGTGATTTTAAAATTACACACAACATTCCTTTTCTTCCTTTCCCTGTGGCTTAATTTGGTGACATTTTGAGCTCCTGGTCCTTGGGAAGAGCCTGTCTTTCATAGTCCATGAACCATGGAAGACAGGCAACAAACACTCCAGTTCCTTGGGGGCTCTGAGTACTATAAGATAAGATGTCCCAGCCTTGGCATGTGCCTTAGAAAGGGAAACCCTTCACCCACCTCCACATTAGGCCTAAATCTCAAAGGACAAATGGAGTTATCTGTAGTCATTCACCAATGGCAGACCCCATGGAGTGGGGAGTTAATTGTGGTCAACCTTGTACGTCACAGGCAGGTGTTCCCTGAAAGGAAGGCCACAGGAGTGGTTGGGGTTCTAGATCCTTGTCTTTCTCTAGGATACATGACTCCCAGTGAGAACGGAGTGAGACCACATGCATTAGGCCTGTAATGTTGGGGAAATAGCACTGTACAACCCAAGTGAGGACAGCACAGAGGGTGGAGCAGCCTGGCCTTGCTTCAACTTCTCTCTTAAGAGTTCCACTCAAGGCTCTGCAGGAGGGAAATCTGCAAGGGAAAATACTGACTCAGTGAACATACACTGGTAAGTAACCCACCATGTGCATATGTGCATATGTGCGTGTGTGTGTGTGTGTGTGTGTGTGTGAGAGAGAGAGAGAGAGAGAGAGAGAGAGAGAGAGAGACAGAGAGACAGATTCTCAATAAATACTTGGTGATGGAGTCCCCTCTCTCGCCATCACTGTGACTTCTAATGTAGGAGAGAACTTGGGTGTTTGGGCCTGATGGTTAAGCAGTGTGGGTAATCTGTAGCCCAGATTACCCTTGGGTTCCTACCAAGGCAAGTGAGTAAACTTCAGAGCTGAGGGAAACTGGGTTTAGTAAGGGCCTTTTTCTACCACCAAATGGGGGTGGGGGAGGGGTATATTTAAAATCCGAGTCTGCCTATGAAAGAATCAGAAGTGTGAATGGTACTCATTCATTCATCATGTGGAGTTGGAAGAGGGGAGAAAACGTGAAGACATCTGTACTGGAAAAGCCCTTTAACTTGAAGTCTCCTCTCTGGGCAGTAGGGAGCCAGCAGTGATTTCTCTGTGTGGAGACCCAGGGAGCCTCAAGCAAGCAGACTTAAGTCTCAGAAAATTTGCTTCTCCCTCAGAACCCGGAGCACTGTGGAAGAACAGTTCTATTTCACACACTTTGTCTCAAGACTCTGCTTCCCTTGCAACGCTGGGTTTAGGCTGCTGACGGCGAATCCCTGACTGACTTAGTCCATTTTGTGTTAATATAATACAATGCCTGATGTTTGGCAGCTGAAAGTAAAGGGGTTTATTTGGCTCACAATTCTGGTGACTGGAAGATCCAAATACCACAGACCAGCATCTTTGGTTATGTTGTAACATAGAAGAAAAGCAGAAAGGGACCAACTGTGTGCAGAAGGAAAGAGAGGCCTAGCTTTACGCCAACCCACTGGATAGATTTAATCTGTTCCTACCATTCCTGAGCCATTCCAGAGAAGCAGCATCAACTGTTCCTGAGGGCAGAGAACCTGTGGCATAGTTATTTTTCACCAGTCTCTCTTCTCTCTTCTCTCTCTCTCTCTCTCTCTCTCTCTCTCTCTCTCTCTCCCCCTTCCTTCCTTTCCTTCTGAAACAGGGTCTGCTATGTAGCCCGTTTGCCTCAAATTCACTCTGTAGCCCAGGATAGCCTCAAACTTGCAACCCTCTTGCTGCAGCTCCACAAATACAAGAATCAAGGGCACGTATCACCCCTACCCAGCGTTAGACTTGTATTTTAAAGATTCTATCCCCTCCACACTGCTACACTGTGGACCAACACATGCACTTAAACTTCAAGGGCTAAGCCACATTCAAGCCATGGTATTGCCACATCTACATTCCAGCATGCAGAGATGTGGGGGAATTAGGTCTCTTTTAAACAATGATTTAAAAAAATACAGAGGGACAACTTGTGATGTACCCTTCCCACCATAAAGATTCTGTCTTTCTCATCTTGGCTCATTTCATGGGTGGCAATGCCTTGGTTCAGGAAGGGCAGGACCACATAATGTTGAGCAGGGAGGTGATTTGCAACCACAGAGTACAGCCGTTGTGGTGTCTGGCTGTTCCCAGCGAGCCACTGAGCACAGAATACAAAGCATGAACTTAAAATTCAACATGGAGACACACAATTGCTAGAAGGAGCTGCCATGTTGGAAGGGTTCAAAAGGACAAGCTAGGACATAAAAAGGTCTTAGAGCCATCGCTCCTGCAAGGTCTTTCAGCCACTGTTACTGGTAACCTCTGCCTAGCAACCTGAGGCTGAGCAAGGTGACCTTTTGAGCTCCTTCTGGATTTATGATTTATATTATTCTGGTTGCTACTAGGTTTGTCACTCTCTCAGAGACCCCCTTCCCAAATCAGCTTAAAAATAACCTATGGGAATAAGAAATGCTATCTGAGGGAATGAAAAATTTGTTCCTAGGGAAATCCTACTTCCTAAGACATTCTCTTACTTCTCTGTTTTTCTGACCCAGATACTTGCAGGACAAAAGTCACAGGCCATGGTCTCAGGCCGTCTCCTCTTGTGTTTTGCCTCTCATCTGCTCTGTGCTGTGACAGTCTGTAGAAATGACTGCTCATGTCAAGTGTTGACAGTCTCATAATTTGGGATGTAAGCTGACTTCTCCACACCAAGCTGGTAACTGCTGTGCTCATCTGATTTACTGAAGAGAACTCTTCAGAGTCACAGGTTTTAAATCTCTTGTTCTTATTATCTATGTACAAATATGCTGTTTGCTGTGGGAACATGAAACGTCCCCTACTTCATTTCCTGGTTGGTGGTGTTATTTTAAGAAGTTTCTAGAAACTTTAGGAGGTGAGGGTTTCGTTGGAGGAGGTGTGTCACTAGGGTAGGGCTTAAACATGGATTGTGTCTTTTCTTTGCTCTCTGCTTCCTGTCCACCATGACATGAAGAGGTTTCTCTACCACACACTCCCTTACCACAATGGTCTTCTGCTTCATCATGGGCCCAGAATCAACAGAGCCACAACTCTGGTCTGAAATCTCTAAAGCTATGAGTCAAAAATAATCATTTCCTCTGCTAAGTTGTTTGTGTCAGGTCTTTGTCCCAGTGATGATAACACTAACACAATGAACAAAGTTGCTATCACTTTACAGGTGTGACAATTACAAATGACAGCAGGAGAAAAACCCTCCTGGTTTTGGTTTTATAGAAAACAAAGCAGACCTGTCTGCTCAGTTCCCATAGTTCCACAGCTCCACTGGCCAAGTAACCTAACTTCTGGCAAAAGTTTAGGAGGAAATTGTCATTCAAGGTGCTGGGTTGATGACAATCTTCATCAAAATCTATTCCCTGATCAGTTGAAGGTCCATAACTGGTTATTACTTGCTTAGAAAGCTGATGAAAGACAAAAGCTGCCTGTGGACCCCTCCTTCACCCAATTCCTCATTAAAAGGATTAGGGTGGGCATGGAAGGCACAGAAAGATAGAGGTGGCAGCTGAGGACACAAGAACCACCTTAGACTCATCTTCAGAGGCAAGAGGTTGTAGAGTAGAAGATGTCGGTAGTCACCATCTATCCTCCATCCCATCTGGAAGTCACCCAAGACATAGTGGGGGCAGTTCCCACCGAGGGGATGGAAGCTACCTATATTCACTCACACTTAGCTAATTGGTGGGGAGATCAAAGCCACAAAGCACCAGGAGGTTAAACTCTCATACATAAACCACAGGTCCACAGGAGATGAAACTGGGTGAGTTCAGACATCAGCTTTCTCTGCTTGAGAAGTAGCCCTCATATCTCTAGTTGTCCAGTGACAGCACTCCCACTCACCACTTTTGGTGGTCTTCTTGCTTGCATTTCTCTGTCCTCATTTAAAACCATCCTTCCTGCAATCACCACCCAACTCCATATGCAAAGTCTGCATCTGAGAACTTTCAAACCAGGACAGCACAGCGTTTCAAAGCCTAACAACATTGGAAATAATAATGGCATTCAGCACATTAAATCAATTCATCTATAGTCCTTGCAGAGTAATTTCTGCCCAAGCCACACTCTTAGTTTTCCCCAGATGTTCCACCTTGCCCTACCTCCACACCTTTCAGAACAGTTTACCACCCCAGCAAGAATGTTCTAGTTTTTCTCCCTGTCTAAAGTCTTCAGGATGCAATGACAAAGTGCAAATTTCTGGCTGTGTCACGGCGTCTGTCTTTCTTCTTTTCTTGGTTCTTCTTCTTATTGACTTGACCCTGCTAAATAAAAGGTCAAGATGCAGAAATGAAATTCACATTCGGTTAACCGGTAACTCCACAGCTACCTCAGATTCCAAGGGCTTAGTATCAAAATCACCTGCATAGAGGCAGCACAATTAAAACAGAGTGGGGGGAGTGGCGGGTGGGGGTGGAGACTCTTGTAGGAAGTAATGATGGGTTCATATTTTCTATTTTAATGAAAACTGGTAAGTTTTATGCTCTTTCAGAGCAAATACAATTGTGCCTTGTGCTTCACAATACATGTAATTGATTTCTTAGATTTCTGACAGCTCTATCATGTTTGTAATAAATATCTTCTCCTCCACAGGAAGTTGGTCATATGGTGTTGGGAGTGGGTGGTTTGAGGGGCCTTGATTATTTTCCTTTCTTTCAATTCCAAGGCAATTACTCCTTAAATCATTTATTTGGCACTTTGCAGAATCCATCTTGTATTTTAGATTCATTTTTTTCTACCTGCAAAAGCCCAGCCTCCCCAGGAAGACATCCTGCTTATACCTCTCTCCCTGGTCCTGATAATTGCTAGGTGTGTAAAAATAGAAAAATTATTTCCCCTTGTTATTGATGAGATGGCCGACATCTTTCTGAAACATGGAATTAATTTTATTCCCTCTTCCAGAAAGAGGCTGACAGAACAGGCTCTCCATGACTGCACTGTGCATTTACATTTCTGAACTTGGTTCAGATTATCTACCTTCTTCCTCAGTCAGGAGATGGGTAGCCAGAACTTCTGCTCCTAGAGCACATACTTCAAATGCCTCCCCCTTCCATGTGACAAACCCTCTCCCAATTTCTAGGTTACAACCCCATGGGCCAGGAATCTAATGCTCTAGGAGTGATTTACTTTGAGAGGTGGAAGCCACTGAGTTCCTGCATTTTGTGCAGCTCCTTCATGATGGAAATATCCAGTGTTCAGAACCCCGAGGTTGGTCAGGTGCAGAAGGCCAGGATTTCTGTGTGTGTAAGTCTAGGTCATGTCTGGTCAATGTTTAATGATGCAGAAAATGGAATTTATGGGCACCTGAAAATCCACACAAAACTGTGTGCACCACCACATGCACCTTCACTTTTCATCTTGGATTCCCATGTTTCTGGAACTGGAAAAAAACCTCCCTAGAATTCAGAAATGCCTGTTACAGAGCACCCACTCTATTTATCCAGGGCAGCCTTCCTCGTGGCCAGGAAATGTCTTCTCCTCCAAGCATCTTCAGATGGCCATCCTGTGTCCACCATGGAAACCGTGTGTAAACTGTGTTGTAGCTTTGTTTCAGTCATGTCAAAGTTTACATGCTAACTTCTCTAAAGAAACACAAAATGCACTCGAATAGTGATTGCTACCTCTTTATTTTCTACAGGTGAATTCTGTGAATACCAATCACCATGTACAGAAAGTGCTCGTGTAGCCAAACAACCGATTCTCAGAGATAGTGATCTTGGTCATCACAAGACTCCATGTGTACGTCTCTCTCACAGTATAAACACCTCACCAAGCAAGTTTTCTGTGTTTGAGAAAGAACCAAAAATAGTTTTGGTTGTACTTCCATGGAAAAATCCCTGGGAAGTTCTTTTTTCATGAATTTTCCAGATGTGGCATATGCCCTGTCAGAAACAACTGGAGATGTTCATATCATAGGTGTGCTGGTCAGGATACTAGTGGACAGTTTCTGCAGCCAAGTGAAGTCAGTTGAAGAAAGTTTACATCAGAATGTCTTAGTCCATAGAAAACAGTGGGAATCCAGAAACTTTTAAGGGAAATATTAATCAGAAATATTGGCATCCTGAAATGTATATAGTCTTAACAGATATGTTATGAATTCATTATTCCAAAGTCTACTTGGAGATCTGATGACTAACTAGACATCGTCCAGGGATATGACCCCTCTGGTGTATCTGTAGAGAAAGGTGAGGATGCAGTATTCATTAGGGCTATAGATCTTACCTTTATTCATTCCTACAAACACTCTGTATGGGTTGTGGATTAGGCTTTATTATTCTAATTTCATAAATGAGTCTTAGGAAGATGAAAATAAAGTCACCCAGTGGGTAAAAATCAGCGTAAGAACCCACAACTTTTAACAGGAGCTACAAGAAGATGTCCATTTGGAGATGAAACTTCTAGTAATATAATTATTTCCCAGGGGTGACTCCAAAATGTTTAACCACCTATATGATAGACTCATAGGCCAATCAAAAACGAGCCAACAGAAAATACCATGCACAATCCAACTGGCATCCCATCATCTCATCAAAATAGTTTTATTTCAAATAAAATCTTTGATGGCAAAATTGCAAAATATTTAATGTAAAAAAAAAAAAAACAATACTTCCATTGTAAAAATCTCTTACTTTGTGTTTGACTCTTTGGACTGCCTTCATCATAACATTCCACTTCCAACTGTTAACTCCTACAACTTCTGCTTTGATGGTATATTTGAAGGGATATCTTCAAAGTCTGAGCACTGTACTGTGCCTAACTAGAGAGTGGGTCACATGTCCTCCAGAGGCCCACATTGGCCCACATTGTCTTCTGTCTGTTGTGACACTCAGTGCCACAGGCTCTCTTCTCATTGGCTGTGGAGCTCCTTGTCAGTGTAACTGTGCCATTGATGGCAACCCAGTGATGCTGGTCTGATTTCTGATAGCATATCATTACAAACAGCTTGTGTTTAAATTTAATTTCCTGCTATGTTCTACACGAACCAGCAGACATACTCAAGGGATACTCACTCACTGATCTATAAGGACTTATTTATTGAACTTAGAGAACATTTCTGACTAAAATAAAATGATATAACTCATAGACATGGCAAGAATCTCAAAGCCATACACTGAGACTCTGGATAATGGGCAATCCTGGGGAGAGGAAGGAGATCCACCAAACTCATTCAAACAGCAGATATGTGCTAAATTCCATCAGGACACCCTATGTTATGGATTAGCAGTGCAGATATAGATTCAGTGATCCCAGCCAGTTATGGAGATCAGATTCCATCTTGGCTGTTGTGTAAACGGAACATGGCCACAGAGGAGGTGTCACATTTGTGAATCAGTACCCTTCCTAGCTCTGTATCTTCCCAGAGGTGGAGTTCTCAAATCCCAGCACATTCTGGAATCTTCCGAGACTAGCCCAGGATGATTCATCTCTCCACAGTCTAATCATATCTTCTTCCTTTACCCTCTGAGCTAATGTGTGGGTAAAAATACCTAAGAGCCAGCCAGCTCTTAGACTACAGGCTAGTGGAAGATTACAAAACTGAATGCCAGATGACTTGGATTCTAGGGCAAATTTTATACTTCTAGATTGTTTCTGTCAACCTTTCACCTGGAAATGGAGGTGTTTGGTGCTGATGCATTTCTGCACTCCTCTCCAGCTCCTATTTTCTAATTCTCACATATGTGAAATTTTCTTTAAAACTTTATTATTATTAGTTATGCTGAGGATCAAAGGACAACTTTATGGAGTTGGCTCTCTCTTTGGCCTTTCCTTGGGTTCAAAGGTGGACCTCAAGTTGTCAGGCTTGCATAGCAAGCAGACTTGTTGGTCCCCAAGGGAAAAATGTCTGAATATGAAACATCACTGTAGGCATTGGGCACATATGTTGAGGAGAAAAGATGAGTAGAAAAGGGTTATTCATTTCAACTTGTGAACAAATGTCAGATAAAGGATTTCATGTCTTGGAAGTATAGCAACTAGTAAAGGCCTTGGGAAGACTAGTCCTTAGCTGGGTTACAAAATAGAATCTAAACAGAAAGCATGCTGGTTGGGGGCAGGGGTCTTATGGGGACAAGGGGAGGTAGTGAGGATGGAAAGAGGCGAAGAATGCGCTGGAGGGTTTATTTAATGTGTGTGTGTGTGTGTGTGTTGTGGTGTGATGTTGTGATATATACTGAAAGTCTCCAAAAATGAATTAATGAAATATATAAAATCATGGCAATACATTATAATAATACTTCTTAAAGAAGAAGTATAATCAAGTAATTTTATCTGGCTTCTCTTAAAACATTTAACTGAAAAATGAACAACAGTCTTGACACTTTAAAAAGAAAAAGAAACAGTTCCTGCTGTGCGCTCCAGCCCGAGTGCAACTTTGTGTAATAAATTCCTCTTCTCGGCCTGTTCCTGAGAGAAGCAGGCCTCAGCAGGGCTGTTGTCATGGCAGCACATGAGGGGGGCGGGGCCTCATCATTTGTGTCCATTCTTTCCCCTTGCTGTCATCCTTGGCTGAACTTTGTTGTTTGGAAATTAAGTCTACTGCTACCATTTTCTGTGATGCCACTAGTAAAACTCACTTTAAGTCCCCACATGTATGTGTTGTCCTTTAGCTGTAAAATGTCCCCATAGGCTCTTCCTGGACTTGAACACTTAGTTGCCAGTTGCTGATATTGCTTTGGGAAGCCTGGAGTCTTTGGGGTAGAGAGCCTGGCTGGTAAGAGCAGGCTAGCACGGATGGGCCTTGAGAGTTGGAGCCTGCCCTGCTTCTGGCTCCAGATCTCTGCTTCCTGGCCAGATAACACAGTGTATCCAAGCTCTGTACTCCACGTTGTGGGTTCTACAGTGTCTTGCCCGTAGTGCTGGATCCTCTCCAACTATGAGCCAAAAATAAGTCCCTCCTCCGTTAAGTGCCTCTATCTGGCATTCTGTCACAGTGACGAGAAAGGTAACTAACACAGTTAGCACAACACATCTATTGTTTGATATTAACCCACATAAGAACTGGCAATTACTGCCCTTTCATTTGGAAGCAAAGGGGAATGCATGAGAATCAAGCAGATGCCAAACATAGACTCTGGGGCCTCTCTCTCACCCTCCTCCCTCACTCTGGCCTCCTGTGTTCCACATGAGTCACCTGACACTGCCTAGTCAAAGGCTGGGTAGCAGTTACAAAATGTTTCCGTCCATTCTCCTTCTTAGAAGGTCAAGCTTCTCTCTGTATTCACTTATGGATTTCAAGAGGGAAAAGAAAAAATGGGGAGATGGAAGCAAGAAGGAAGAAAGGAGCAGGAAGTGTGCTGTGGAATTAGCAGACTCAGAAGCAGATGATTGAAAGACCAAGAAAAGAATATCCATGTGCCACCTTGAAGAAGCCCGATGTCCGATCTCTGCCTTCGCATTCCCACCGCGCACATGGTTGCTGGCAGCGGCACCATGATAATCTGCTAGTCACATAATGTGGATTTATTTTCTCAATTGAATTTTTATACATTATTGAAATAAATTTGGACTTGGCCTTTATTAAACAACAGGGAACCGTTACAGGTTCTTCACGGAGGAAATTTGAATATAGCAGCTTATATTTGCTGTCAATCAGAATCATGGCAGAGCACATGGGGCACATGGGGCACATTCTAAAGTGGTGCCCGTAGAGAAATCCTGTATGGATGGGTGTGGCTTTAGCCTAGGAACACTGTGACAGAAACAAGAGCAGCCAGGATAATAGTCCTGCTCTCTCTTTACGCTTGTCTTAGTCAGGATTTTATTGTTTCATGACCAAAGAATAAATTGGGGAGAAAGGGGAGTATTTGGCCTATATTTCCAGATTACAATCCATCATTGGAGGAAGGCAGGACAGGAACTCTAGCAGAGCAGGAACCTGGAGGCAGGAGCTGATGCAGAAGCCATGGAGGGCATGCTTACTGGATTGTTTCCTGACTTGATCAGCCTGCTCTCTTATAGAACCAAGGACTACCAGCCTGGAGATGGCACCACACACCATGAGCTGGGCCCTCCCCCACTGATCACTAATTAAAAAAATTTTCCTACAGTTGGATCTCCTGGGGGGCATCTCCTCAATTGAAGCTCCTTTCTCTGAGATGACTCTAGCCTGTGTCAAGTTGACACACAAAACCAGGCAGTACAACTCTCCCGTAGTCTCCTGCAGAATTCTCCCAATGATGGAACCCAATCAGAAGCAAGAGGGCAGAAGCACCCACAGGTGCTGTCCAGGCGAGCCAGGTTCTGGGGATAGAGCAAGAATGGGGGAAGTAAGGCACTGACTCGGTGGACGCAGAAATGACCTGGAGAACAGGCGTGAATCTCCATCAGCATAGACGAAGACAGACAGACGGTAGCAGAGTTTCAATCTCATTTACCGTTCTCCACAACCCTGCAAGTTTCTTCCCTTATTCTTATAAAACATCTTGAACTGTCAGAGGTCAGACCATCTGATCCCACTGCAATAGGAGGCAGAAAGATAATCGACTCTGGATTTTGGCCCTGACAGATGTTCATTCTGCTTGCTATTCCTTTCTCTTCCCCTACCTGAAGGACTTAGGTGAGACCTGTATGAAGGAAGCACTTCCACTGTGCCCAGGCCCCCGCCTGACCAGCGCTGATGATGGTATTTAGTACCACTGCACACAGCAACTGCTTAGGTATTGGTTTTGTGTGATGGCGTGGGTGGGTGGTGGTCCCAGAATGGAGACTATTTTCCTAAGGATCAATAGAGAAACCTTTTTTTTTTTCATGTTGATGCCTGACAGTGCTTAGCGAGTCCTACCACTCAGCAGATAATCAATATATACTTCCTGCATTTAAAGAAATAGCATAGTAAGGCATTTGTCAGACCTTATAAGATGCGCGCACGTGTATCTAGGAGCACATGCACAGTGTTAGCTAAGGCCCAACCCAGGCAGCAGAACCGCAGTAGCTGAGAAATGAATGCTAGCACATCAGGTACCCCTGACCGTCACTGGGTGGGCAGAAATAAGGGGCCACCTTTGGACTATTGATTCCGAGACAAATCACTTTAGTCATGATTGATAGGTAGGAAAGACACAATTACTAAATCACACAATTGTCTCTCACCTTTGACATGAAGACCCATCATTGAGACACGAAGTTAAAGCATAACATACTTCCTCCTCTAGTGACCTGACATCCCGCACAGGGCAGGCAGAGGGCTTCCATCTACATCTCTGTTACAAGCTTAGCACACTAGCACATCTATGTTGCATCTGGAACCACAGCTCTAACAAAGCTTGGAAAGGAGGTATGGGGGCCTCTCTGCCCTCGAAAGAAGCCTGGGAAGGGGTGAAAAATTCTGTGTGTCAACCTGGGCGGTGCATGCAGTGGGCGGTGCATGATGTGCATGCAGTGAGCGTGCACACAGAGCTTGTGTGTGCTCCCATCATTGCGTAAATGAATGTGCTGTCCTGGCCCCATGTAATTGGAGCGTCAGGAAGCTCAGCAAGATGGAGGTGAGCTGAGGGATTTTAGATGGAGCACTTATTTGTATTCCGGTTGGTTAAAGTGGATGGATTTCGAGATCACACTTGACGGAAAGTGGGTGTTCCAGAAAGACACTCTGTGCTATGAAAAGAGTGTGTGGAGGAGGTCTCCTTTAGTGCCAGCATGGCTATGGGGTAAGACTGCATGGGGGTACTTTTCAGATGTGTGAACCTTGCTCTTTTACACAGTAATTGTTCATTAAAAGCATCTCTTTAATGTTCCACATACACACACTCCCTCCTCTCTAACCTTGGCCTCTTTATCGCTAGCGCCCCCTAGTGGTACAGTCCAAAATTATAGCTGTCCATAACATCTCATTTAGATGCCAGGAGAAACACAACAGTAAAGTGAGCAGACACCCGATTTGAAACTGGAGATTATGAGGCATTGATCCCGGTAACTTGGGAAACTCCCACTTCCCTGTGGTGTGCCAGGTTGACTCTAGTTAGTTGTGACTTAGAACAATGGTTCTCAATGAAGGCCAGGTTCACATCCCAAGTCACATTTGGCAATGTCCGGAGACATTTTTGATTGTCCAGATAGAAAAGATTGTTATTTACAGCTGGTGACAGGAAGAAATATCCAGTCCTTAGTGCCTAGAGTACCACAGTTGATGGGCTCCACCTTAGAGGACAACGATCATACACCAGGACTCAAACTCCTTATGCTACCCACAATGCTACACACACACACACAACACACACACACACACACACACACACACACCAAAATAAGTGTTGTTGAGGGTGCAGAGGAATTGCTACCCTACATATAACTGATAGAAATGGCCAATGGTGGCGAGTCTGTGGAAAAGAGTAAGTAGACACTGTAAAGAGTCGTACAGAATTACCAGAATCACCAGCTGATCCAGCAATCTGGCTTCTACCCAAAGGAACAGAAATCCAGGGCTCAAACAGATATTGATAGATTATCCTTGACCCAGAAGGAGGGAGCACTGTACATATATATAGTGTGTGTGTGCCTTAATTACAATACATGCTAAACATGGGTGAAACTTGAAAGCACCATGAAAAGTGAAATAAATCAATCACAAAAGACAACTATTTTATGATTGTATGATATCACAAATATGGTATCACACAATCAATATACATATAAAGCCTAGAATAGGCAAGTGTGTAGACCCTAGTGTGTCATCGGGAACTGGGAGAGAAGGATGGAGCGGTTGTATCTAATGGGTATAGTGTTTCGATTTGGCAAGGTGAAATGGCTCTGTAAATGAATATCGGTCACAGCTGCAAAACACTCTTGATTGTACCAATGCCATTAAATCACACATTTGATGTAGCTAAAATAAGACCCCAGGGGAGGTGGCTTATGCTTGAGATACCAGTCTTGAAAGGCAGAGGGGGAGGATTGTTCCAAGTTCAGGGCCAGCCTGGGCTACAGAGTGAGACTACTTTTGAGTTTCCACTGGGCTGAGCTGGGAGTGATCAAATGTGCCTGATTGGCTGCAGGAACTGGGGCCATCCTCATGACAAGGCCAGCTCCTGCACACCACAGACCTTCCCAGGGTAAGTGTTACCACAGCCTTCCCTCAAACAGTCTCAAAAGAGCACATGCCCTGTGCAGCTAGATATAGTGTCAGAAAGCCATGGGTTTCCCAATCCTGCATGTAGCAGTAATGTCACACAGGGCCACACTCAGGCCAAGAAGTGTCCCTGCACATTACCAACTTGTGTAGTATCTATGACAAGGTGAAATAACTGTTCTTCCTTATTCACCAGTCAACCTGAAATCCTGCTTAATAACTCCCATTTCTATTCTCTGGTTTTTCTTTAAACACCTTTTCTGGGTTTAAAAATATTGTTATTATTGTGTATGTGTGTATGCATGATGTGTATGGGCTTATGTGTATGATTACACATATATGTGAGGTATTTATGCATGATGTGTGTTTTATGATGTGTATGTATATGACATGTGCATGCATGTTGTATATCTGTGTGTGAGAGAGAGTGCAGGCATGCCCATGCTGTGGTGCCTATGTGGCAAGTCAAGGAATAGCTTTGCTTGCTGAGACAAAGTCTCTCATTTCTGCTGTGGCATATCCCAGGCTGGCTGGTGATGATCCTGTCCCCACCCCCTGTCTCACCACAGGACTGCTGAGGTTATAGATGTGTAACATCTGGATTTGTTACACAGGCTCCATGGATCAAATTCAGGTCCCCAGGCTTGTGTACCAAGCACTTTTACCCACTGAACCATCTTGTCTGTGTTCTGACCATGGTATTTACCTTAAACAGAACATCTCCCCGCCCTTACCTCTATTGAATTTCCTACATCTTCCATCTTAATGATTCCTATTATTTAATCATGTTGATCGTGTTGAATTTAAAGGCAAGCCTTCTTGAAAACCTGCTTTGTCTGGAAGTGGTTTTTTTTCTATTCCAAAGTATTCCACCAGGTGGCAATGGCGCACTGAGTGCGACATGC
Source organism: Mastomys natalensis (assembly GCA_021653895.1). Taxonomy (NCBI): domain Eukaryota; kingdom Metazoa; phylum Chordata; class Mammalia; order Rodentia; family Muridae; genus Mastomys; species Mastomys natalensis. The sequence goes on along the minus strand of JAJTUV010002562.1, from coordinate 287,538 downwards.
TAGAAGTCAAAAGACCGGTTCTTCCTGTCGTGACGTTAATATTACCATCACCATTTTATAGATGAGAGGAATGACTCCCGAAGATTAAATTACCACCCACCTGACTCCCTTGCCACAGCATTCATAGTGATCTAGAGTTATGAACCTAGCTTTGGTGTTTTAGAGGCCACATTGTTGGGCTTTACTGTTGGCAGAGAGCCTAAAGAGACGCCTTACTAGACGCCTCCTTTTCTTCTAGTAGATTGTGCTTACTGCTTGCCCTACATATAAGGCTCTGGTTTTTGTGTGTGTGTGTCCAGCTAACTCACCCAGTTACTGGACTGCAAAGGTCAGCAGTCTGATTCACCTTTGTGATCTAGGCTCAGAGGGTCTTACTGAGGACATTGGATATGTTTTGATGGTTTGACCACATAGGTGTCAGATGATGTTAATCACTGCCAGAAAGTTCAGTGAGGAGAGACTGTGTTGTGAAGCAAAGCTGCCGGGGAGACTTCAAGCCCCACCGGAGCCTCCAGTGTCCCTGGGACACCCACAACTTTTTGGCACACTTAGGCCACACTTGAGAAAGTAAAAGGTCCTTGGGAGAGGAGTGGACTTGAAAAGGGAGAGGTTGAAGGTGTGGGGCCAGAAGGTGTTAGAGGAAGATAAATGAGGGGGCAGGAAGAGAGAGCAGGGAGTGCTTTGCAAACTCCAAGCCTCCCTAAAGGACAGCCCAAAGGAGGGGTTTGCATGTTACTGAAAAGGTACACAGTATGGAGAGGGCAGGGAGACAGGCAGAAAGAGGACGCAGGAGTGTAGGACAGTATCAGACTCCAGTGGGCCCAGGGCAGGAGAAACTGAGCCCACTTCCTGCTCCTGGTCCAGAGCCTCCTGGACTCCAGCTTCTTCCTGAGTTCTGGACATTGCTCTGGCCACCACATCCCTGCTAGAGATGGTTCCAAACAAGCAGGACTCCTTGCTTGATTCCCCATCCTCAGAGGAGTAGCTGGGTCTCCAGGCTGATGACGGCTGTCAGGATGGGGGCTGGGATGTTTCACTGTCCATCTGGATATTAGCAAATGGAGACAAAAGTCACAGTCTAAATAGAACACAGAAATCCAGGAAGTGAAGAGGGGGACTCACAGGCCCCCAAAGTGAAGGAATCCAAGCTAAGGGACACAGGAGTAGAGTGGTCTTCCTGCATCGGCATTCTGAAGAGCTGAGCATATCAGGGTACGCTAGCACTCCTGGCTCTTCAGTATTCTTAGTTGGGGCACGTGATCAAGCTAGAGGTCTAAGCTTAGGGGTCACTGCAAGTTTTACTCAACAGTCTCAAAAAAAGTTAGGTTCTGGTCAAGGGTTGGAAGTAAGCAGATCCTAAAGGACAAAATAGCCTGAGATAATTTTGCTACTTGATGTGCAAGCCATCCATCTCTCTACAGTCTCTTGTTCAGCTCAACCAAAATCAGTTTGTTGAGTCTTCACCCTTTCATGTAAACATGACTACGACTTCAGAGAGGGTCAGCCCCACAGATGCCGACGGAGACTATTCAAACCTCCTTGTGGAGAAACTGAGTCCTGTGGCTGGAGGAAGAGGGTGTGTAGAGTCCAGCAGCTCTGAGAAGCCTCTCTGGGACACTGCTGCAGGGATGCCTGGAGAAGTATCTCAAAGGGGACAGTGGACCCAGAGAGATGACATGGCAGGCTCTTGGGTCAGAAAGCCAAAAAGCAGGCAGGTGCTGGCAGGATAAAACAAACTCACAATAGAACAGACCCTGTTCACTTTTGCAAGGACTCTTCCACACTCTTAGCAGAAGAGACTTCCCTCAGCAACCCCAGAACTGGGTATTTGGTCCCTGAGGGACCTCAGCCTGCTAATAGCCAAATGGCACTTTGTAAGGGGAGGGGAATACCTCCTTAAGAAAGATCACTGAGAACCTGGACTTTAACTTCCGTAGGTCAGAACTACTATAAAGGAGAAAGACAGACCCAGTCAGAGGAGACCATGTTTGGCGTGGAGCTCTAGCTGGATGTGCCCTTTGCTTGTCCCTAACAGTTCCACCCTGACTCACATGTGGAGCCTCATCCCAGACTCATGGGAGTTCTGAAGGTAAGCTTGCCAGTCCTGAGAAGATGGTGGCCCTCACCCCAGGCTACAGAACCAAGTATTCAAGTTTGAGTCGGTCAAGTTAAACCTGAATAGTTCACCTTTCATTTTTGATGAGGAAAGTGTTTGTAGATAAATCCAAATAATGAAAGATAAGGCCAACCTGGGTGTCTCATTGTTTATTCTGTGATTATTCACTTCTTGCTGTTTGCGGCATTAAAATGTCCCTTATGGAGATGCTTGTGAGAGATAAATTAATATTTTAATGTGTGCCTACTTGGAAAGGTTTTTTTTTTTTTTTTTTTTTTTTTTAATTGACAACCCTATGTTAGCGCTCAAAAGTTACATTGGAAACTTCCCTGGTGTTGGCTTCTCTAAATCTCAGAACCAGTGGGCCATATCACACAATATGCACAGCAGCATGAAGAGACAATGAGAGAGTGGCCATCTGCCAACCAGGAAGGGGGCCAGAACTGGGCCATGCTGGCACCCTGACCTCACACTTCAGCTGCCAGAGCAATGCGGGAATGCATCTGTGTATAAGCCTCCCAGTCTGCGGTAATATCATTAGGAGAGTCCTGATTGAAGGATGTTGAAACCCCTACTGGTAGACAGGCCAACACAAGGTCAAGCTGTCAAGTCTGTCCCAAACTTCTAACATAACTTCAAGTTAAGGCTTTCTCCAAGTACTACCCCACAGTTGACAGTTCCCTGGGATTCCTTATAAACCAGGAAAGCAAGGCATTCACCATTGTTATTTTTATAACAGCAAGATATTGGTCAGAGCCAATCAAAGAAGAGAAGGGGAAATCTGAGGGTTCCGAATGGGAAGTTTCTCTGTCTTCAGGGACGCAGTGCCCTCTCTTCACCAAAGTGTGATATTGTGAGCAGAGTATTGATGCCATCCGGAAACCTAGGCAAGCTTTGAAGACTTTAGTTTGGGAGGCTTCATTACAGGGCCTCCTTGATTGAACCCTCACCCACATGTACTCACACCCAGGTCTTCTCACAGGGTTGGCTCCACTTGGGGACATTAGCATAAATCCTTCAGTGGGCTCCAAGGGGGCCCCTGTAAATAACAAAGGCATTGTGCTCAGAGGCTCCTTCCCAGGAGCTGGAACCAACTCTAGCCTCTGTTCTGATAAAGGCAAGTCCTGCCTGTGCTATCTCTGTCTCGCTCTGATCCTCCAGGATGTCTCCCATGCCAAAGGTCCTGACACAGAGCCTAGTTCAGAAAGGCTGTGAACACACTGTGGCTGGAGCATGAACCTCTTGCAATAGACTTCCTTCCAGCCGGGGATGCACTCAGAGTATCTTTTCTCCAATGAGCACTGTAGGATGAAGTAAGACCTACATCATTAGGATTTCTCTGAACTAAACTCGGGGAGCCATTGAGTCAGAGGCACAGCCACTGGTCACTACTGCAGACCAGGAAGATGTCAGGTCACATGTCCTAAGAATCAAAACAGCTCAAGTGGGAATGTCATCTCTGAGGATGAGGACACAGGGACTCTCCCTTAAGATAAGCAGGCTTTGGCGAACAACTGGCACCTCCGTGGATTCAAAGTATGCTGCTTTCTCCACGTGAAAGCGATGCATTGAAAACGCAGCATTCTTACTACCCAAACTTCTGGGCTCAGTACAGCAGCTGAAGTTATTTAAAACTCTTTAAACTCTTGGGAAACAGGAAACTAAATGAAGTGTTGTTGTTATTTAAGTTTCCACAATCGATGCCTAATAAGTTTTAATGAATCCCTGGACATAGCACTATGGAGGTGAGAACGGAGCACGGCCCTCCCCGGAACTATTCCTGGCAGAGTGTGAAAACTGTCTGGCACCTATTGGCTGAACAATCTAAGTGGACCGCTGGAAACAGAGTGCAAATGTCCACCATCGGGCCACCGAGGGTTAGGTGTCCAACATAAATCTGAAAGCCTCGGTCTGTCACACCAACTTTACACATCTGCTCTTTGGGGACACTTCTATTAGCTTCAGTGGTTTTATCAACTTGCCGTTTTAATACAGGAAAAGAGCAGAGCCACACAGTAACTTTGCTTCCCAGTGTAAATACTATACAGCTGGTGACAATAAACTGGAAAAAAAATCAATAATCTTTTTTATGAAGCAGATCGTATCAAGATAACTACTGCTTTAGACAGTTCTGGAGAGTCCAGGTCTCTGCTCTCCTTTTGCCACAGCACCAATAGCAATCAGCCATGTTTCCACTTAATGGCTTGTCCAGTCTCCTTCACGTACTTGAATCCAAGAGATCATTCATTATCTGGAAGAATTAGTTTGTCTTTAACATCTCACTATGTAACAGAAATTTTCAGGCAAACTGCTCTAAGGAAAATAAAGGAAGACTGTCTACCTGAGGAGTCATCTCAGATTCTGAAGTTGGGGATAATGTAGTGTCACCATGCATCACCTTCTAGAATGTGTCACCATTGTGTCACCATCACAAGAGTCTTTTAATAATAAAGAATTATCCATGCATTTTTTGTGAATTGGTTTATGCATCTGGGTAGTTGGAAGAGAATAATTTCATGTATTCTTCATACCACAACACTGTCCCTTGTACCGTGCAAAACAGGTACATGATGCAAGCTTCGTGACCTGACTAGTGGTAAGTCTGCATATATTACATGGCTGAGTAGGTGGCAATTATAGAACTTCCTTTTGGGCAGATTCCTTGAGAAAGTCCCTGTGGAGTGAAAGGTGATTGGGTGCCCAGAGTCCCTCCATTTGTGTGTGCAAAGGGGAATTTGAAAGTGATCAGACAAGATACATAGTTGTGGAAGAAATGAAATCATTTGGATTTTTCCTTAACAGTTCCAGAAATACATTGCTTTAAAGTAAATATTTTATGTGTTTGGGGGTGTTTTGCCTGCATGTGTGTCCATGTACCACATTCATGCAGTACCCAGAGAACCAGCAGAGGCATCAGATTCCCCTGAAACTGAAGTTACAGATGAGTGTTGGGAATGGAACGAGAATCAGTCCCTGGAAAAGCAGTCAGGAATCTTAACTACTGAGTCATTACTCCAGCCCCTAGAAACACATTCTTATGGGCACTGACATGGAAAACCCTGGAAGGTTGTGGTTGTGCATACTCTGGAACAAGTGAGCAGGTTCTGGATTCGGGTGAATCTGAGAAGCCATAATGCATTCTAGACTTGCAAATAGTGCATTATGTACTTGAGAAAGGCTGTGCAAGCCCCAGGGCTTGGACAACAGATTTCCAAGGCTTCTCACTTAGTCCCTGCAGTCCACACAAAGATATGACACTCAGATAAAGGAAGGCTTTGTCTTCCGGCTGACAGGCCCACTGTGGGCAACTTCAGAGTCAACTTGGCTGGGGAGAGATGTAGGCTCTCTGAAGGTTCCAGTCTCCCAGAGCAGCCCACATCTGCTGACTGAGCCAGGCAGGGGAGTGCTCACTCCTCAGCTTATGCAGACAGGCATCTATCTCTGTCAAGATATCTTGGTTTTATAGGTATGGATCTCTAATAACCATTGGAAGTTCAGACTTTACCTCAGCATCTCTTCTAGAGGAAAACAGCTCGGATCAGCCATATTCCGCACAGCCAGTGAGCCAGTCACTCAAAGAACTCCTAAAATGTCACCTCCGGTTATCGTTCAGCGGTGGAGTGAGATTTCCACTACTGAGACAGGAGAAAAGACAGATTTGAATTGTGCTATTGGAATCCTTGCAGAGGGATGGTTCCATTTGTACACCAGTTCCGGTGTCCTGTGGAAGGACCCTGATGTAAGTGGAGGGTGCTGCTAGATCTCACATGCCTGTAGCCTAGCTCTTGAAGACGCTGGATCAAGAGGTCATGAGTTTGAGGCCAACACAGAGGGGTCCTTACCTAAAAACAAATGAACAAAACCAAACAGAAAAGAACTCGTAGGTGAGAATTTATATAATTACACTTTATCTTTGAGAGGTAACTGCCGCACTGACGATGAGAAAGAGCTCTCCATCAAAACAAATAGTTTAAAGGAGCCCAGTTTAAGGTCCCTTCACCGTGCTCCTTGTCATGGACAAGAGATATAGCTCACCATAGTCCGTCATAGACCTAGTGACATTAGTGATATCCCAACAGGATAAACATTCCAGCAAAGTTGACAAAAAACGCTGTTTGCAAAGGGTATCGATGGCCTAAACTTGAAAGGGGTCTCAGAATTTCAAATTTATGTATATAAATACAAATTGAAGACTTATAAAGTGGTAAGCTGTGTGGACATGCACTACAATTGACATTTCTGTTGTTTGACATTTTGGTTTTCTCTCCCTACTGGCACGAGTGCTCAGTTATTATTTGGGTACCAAATTGTTCTTTAGACCTGGATGTAGTCAAGAGACTGAGATCAAAGGTCTTAAATTGTATCATTTCTGGAGCTCACAGCATTGTTTTAACATTTGTTTCACTTTTTACCTTGCTTCATTATGAGTTGCCTATGCGTCTTCCCCATGAGTCCCCTCAGGGATAGAGATACTTTGGTTTACTTTTATATCCACTTCCTCAAGACCCGACACCATGTTTATTGCTTTTGCCCATTAGGCATGTGTTCTGGTTAGATTTATGTCAGCTTGACACAAGTTAGAATCATTTGGGAAAAGGGACTCTCAATTGAGAATATATATCCATAAGACTGGCTGGAAGGCAAGTCTATAGGCCATTTTCTTGATTGGTGATTGATCAGGGAGGACCCAGACCTATGTGGCTGGTGCCATTTCTGGGCTGGTGGTCCTGGATGCTATAAAAAAGAAGACTGTGCAAGCCATGGGGAAGGCGCCAGAGAGCAGCGCTCCACCACAGCCCTTGCACCATGGCCTTTGCAACAGCTTCTGCCTCCAGATTCCTGCCTAGACTTCCCTGGATGATAAGCTAACTACAAGTTGTTAGATGAACTAAACCCTTACTTCCCAAGTTGCTTTTGATCATGGTGTCTATGCTCAAAGTGTACATGGAGTACACGAATAGAAACTCTGTCACCTTTTTCTTTAATTAAACAAGAGGTCTTAAACAGCAAGGAAAAGTGAAATAATAATAGAAACCTGAGTTGCAGGGAAAAACATTACAGATATGTGATGTCAACGCCTGGATCAAGTAGCATATAGCTGGACCAAAGGAACCTCATCTTCCCAGTTAGGCAAGTTCTTCGGATGTCAGTGAGCAGAGGGTTCAGATACATCTATGGGTCTAGAGATGGCCCTGCTGTAAATCCAACTGAAACCCACATAAAGCTTATCTCTCTAGTTTATCTCTCAAGTTTATGTAGTTGAAACGGGCTCTGGGACTCCAGGCACCCTCTGTGGTCCTCGTAGAAGAAGAGCTGGGGGCAGAGGGCATATTATGGGCAAATGTGCACAGTTTTCCAATTGTAAGTTCTGGTCCAGGTGACATGCAAGGACAGATATCCTGAGATGAGGGGGACTTCAGCTGTGATTCTCCCATGAAGCATCTTGCCTCATCATTCTTAGCTGCCTGCATCCCCCTGTCCCTCTGTGGTCACCATGTTTTCTAGTTGGGAACTATACCCCAAAGTCAATGCCTCTGAAGCAAAGTTTCTGATCTTCTCCTTTCTCCTCGACTCTCAGCTCTTCTCCTGCCCCTGATAAGCCATGGAAACTAGCTTTTCCCTTCCCTGAGACAGGTCACAGAATTCCATCTTTCCAAAGTCAACCATGAGGTCCACACACATCACTACCCATTTCCAAAGGGGACCCACCCATGCCCAGGAAAAAGGGATTCAGAAACAGAGGTGTCAAGAGGCCCTTAGACACTCCGTGCTGCCTCCCCTCCCACTCCGAGCTTTTAGATCACTGCCTTTTTGCACAATCGTATTTCTCTGCAGTCATTCATGGTCAGTTCAACCTAAACATGAGATGGATGGTTCACCCTGGGTCTTTGGGTCTTCCGTCTGGGGACTTCTGTGTCATATAAAACTGTAATCAAATAAAAACATGATGCTTTGTGCTTGGCGACCTATCTTTTGTTATAGGGTGTCTGAGCACTTGTGAAGATTGGGGAAAGGTTTACCCTCCTGCTCTCCCTAGACAAGGCAGAAGGAATTCTCATTACTTTTTGAAAAACAGGTGCATTTAAATTCTAAGCCACGCTTTCCCTTCTATATATATTTCATTAGCAATACACATTATTCTAGAACAAGGCACGATTTATTCAAATTCGTCCAGACATCTTTTTAAGTATATACTAACATTGTCTTATTGTAGAAAAATATACATTTTGCCCATGAAGCATCTAGGCCAACTGTCCATGTCAATAGATAAATGTTGTCATCTTTTTCATATTTGCTGATAGTTCTGTCCAGTACGTGTAGCGTAATCTGCTTAGCGAGCTTCATTGCGGGTGTTTAGACCATGGCTGATTTGAGACAGTTTTGATTCTCCATTGCTGAACAGCATTGCTAACAGCCTAGGGGGAATTCGGGATCTTCAGGTTTATAAACCATTTTCTCACGCATCCTATCATCAACTCTTTTAAACAACCAGGTGAGATAGATAATTCCAGGAAAAGAAGGCTTGGAAATGTTGAAATTTGACCAAGATGGGTGGAAAATTGGCTTAAAACCAGAACTACTGACCCCCAGGCTAGTTCTTCTCGATTCACCCCCAGCTGTAGATCATCCACCTTAAGATACTCAATTATAGATAAAAATAATATAATAATAATAATAATGTGAGTGAAAATAATGATATCTTGCACAATGCATAGTGGAATTGTTTTTAAAGCATTATTGCATTTTTAGAGAATTCCTTCAACTTCAGAGTTCTTGAAAGGTAGTTCAACTCTTTTAACCTTTGTATTAATTTGTTCCCAATCAATAATTTCCAGACCATTTTACTTATAGCTACAAGATGTTTGAACAAATAAAACATCCAACCACAGAGGCCATTTTGGAGCCACTTAAATATCTTGGCCTGTCTACTAGAGTATGGAGACTCTTTCTCCTCTCTGTTCACTCACAGGAGTTCTCTGGGAAGTAAGCCACATAGTTGGTCTCAACTTCTTGTCCCTTTCATTCAGGCTGGAAGCAAGATCCACAGGGCACGTGACCATGCATTAGCAAAGCATCTTGCTTATAAGTGATTTTTATTCATTGATTAGTGAAGGAACATGTGCCACTGTCGATAAGTACAATGTGGCAGTGTGCTAATATTTAAAACCATATTCACTTGTATTATCAGGTATTATGTTATTAACATGATCTGCCATTGTGTAACAAAACATTGAAATTATCTTGCTATTTTAAAAAATAACAAAAATAGCCATTTTCCTTCCTTTCTTAACTTCAGATTTAGGCCAAGGCAATGTTGCTTTCATCCTAAACAAGACTTACAGTCCTTTCTTCTCTCTCCTTATCTCATTGTGTGTATGCTGTGCACACACTTCCATGCACACGTGCGTAAACATGCAATTTCTGAGATCCTGTTCACACAAGCAAAATGAATTTATAGTGAAAAACAGTGATGGAGGAAGAGCAGAGGAAAAAAAAAAAAAAAAAACAACCAAGATAGCTGGATGGATGGGCCTCCGAATCTCTGGGGCACTGGCTAATGTTAGCATAGCTCGGAGACTATCTAGTCATTTAATGAATCATAGAGACAAGAGAGGTACATTTGCTATTCTAAAAAGCCACAACTCGGTGAATGCAAATGTGTCCTATTCAGAAAACCAAATTAAAGGAACTGCTGGGAATTCTCTGCGTAGTTAAGCAGAACAATTTCTTTCCTCTTTAAGGCTGTGTTTACCCTTCAGAAATCGCATATCCTGGAAGCCTGGAGCATAGAACATATCATTTTCAGAACTGATGTGCTGCATTAGCCAGACTCTGTCCTTCAAAAGAAGCAACAGGAGATCCATTATTGTCCTGGACAGCTTCTGTCAGGAGCACTGTAGCTACAGGGAAAGAAAATGGGCGCCAGGACTTGTGTCTAGCTCTGCAGCAAATGACAGGCGTGTTGGGTGGCCAGAACCTCGGCCTTCCTTTAACTCGTTCGTGGCCATGTTTCAGCATGAAGAAAACTTAAGAGATGAGAGACCAGAGAAATGTCTTCCAAAGTCGGTGACAGAGAGTGGGGAACTGAATGGGATGAGGAGAGTAGGTACTTGGCCTACCCTGAGGTTTGTCACTGTGTCTGTCAACCCTTATTCAGGAGGCACACCCTCTGTTCAGACCACGGGAAGCAGCTGCTTCCAATATCTGTCTCTATCTCCAATCAAACCATGTTGCATTCAAATTGTGGGAATGTACTTGATCTAGCCCAAGCTAAAAGGGACTCTGAAACTTTATAAAAAAAAAATAACCAGTGCAGGCAGGGGTGTGTTAGCCCCCTCTGGACCTCTTTTGGGCAGACTTCTCCCCACTGCTCTGAGTAGTCCCGCTCTCTGTGATCATCAGAGAACATTTTATCTCTGATTCTCAGTTCCAGAGTCAAGACAGTAACAACTTGTAAACCAAAATAATACTTCAATGGCACACGTCTCCAATTCCAACACTTGGGAAGCGAAGGCAAGCAGATCTCTGTGAATCTGTGGCCATCCTAGTCTGCACAATGAGACCCTGTGTTGGGGAAACACACACACACAGCCTACTGCCTTTATGGAATAATTGAGAAGAGAGAGGAAGATACTACAAAAAAGAAGACACTGAAGTTAATCACAATAAAAGAGAAGATAGTACACCTACTTACAGGCCCCTCAATAATGGAGTATGGGGTGGCTCATAGATTGGAGGTGCTGGGAAGTACTTTAATTATGGAGTGGCATTTAAAATAGACACTGAACAAAGAGTAGGAGTTGGTCAGTCAGAGGAAGGGATGAGAACATCCTAGACAGGGGTCTCATGACCTTCTGTGAGGACCATATCTACCAGCACGGATGGAATGTGGAAGCAAGAAGTGGATCAGATGAGCTGAAGAAAGACTCGGGAGCCAGACTGCGTAGGTCTTCTACACCAGGATCAAGATTGGTAGGTTTTATTAGGAGTGCAATGAGAAGCTGGGAAGAATTTAGCAGAAGCATCATTTTGTCGGCTTATTTTAAAATGTCCTTCTATGGATGTGTGAGCTGGTTAACCAAGAAGCAACGAGAGAAGCCAAGGGTCCAGTTGGCAGCTCCTTTCAAGGAAAAACTATTCTGGCCTCGTGGCCTGAGGCAACAGAGGCAGAGGACAGAGGAGTTAGGACACACTTGGCAAATAAGACTGATAGGTGTTGGTGATGGATTTGGGACAGAGGGTTGAGTGATGAGGTAAAAGAACCAAGAATGGTCACCTTTTATGGATGGAGCAACTGGGCAGACACTGGTGTGGTATAAGAGCAACCCTGCAACAGGGACAGGAGGAGAGACATATTAAGCTTCAATCTTCTCTGAGACTCCAAAACAGAGCAGACAAGAAAGCAACACATAGCAATCTAGAACTCAGGATAGGGATGGAGTATGGGGCAAGGGGGAGTTGAGGGGTGAAGTCATAAACTGGAGACTCGCCAGGACAAAGAGAGTTTTTAAAATAATGCAAAAGAGGGCTTGGAAGATGACTTAGCTATTAAGAGTGCTCGCTACTATCCTGGAAGACAAGCTCAACTCCCAGTACCCACATCGGGCAGCTCAGAACTCTCTATGACTTCATGAGGGTGAGCACCCTCTTCTGCCTTCTGTAGGCATCCACACAAAAAAGTACTGTATGTATACACACACACATGCATGCGTGCACGTATGCACACGCACACACGCACACACCTATACCAAAACAAAATGTGTCTTTGAAAGGATGAGAATGACCAAGGTCACTTTGGTTACCGTACCAAGTGAAACACCAGCAGGGCCAACACTGTACCTGAACAATGCCAACAATGCCATGATTTATAGTTCATAGGCAGAAAAATTAACCAGGAACCCCAAGATGGCTGGTAGAATGAAGTATCCAGGTTATCATCTAGCAAGGCAAGAGGGGAAAGCGGGTGCTAGAACAAAAATTACCATCCTAATATGGAACCAAGACCTACTTAAGGAGGTATGAGACCGGCCAAGACCATGATTGTTTAGTTCTTGTTCAATTAACCCCCACTGTCCTGGTCTCCTTCCAGCTCCTCTATGTTTTGTGTTTCCAGTAAACTTTTTACTCCAAAATCTGTCAGCACAGTCATCCGTCCATTTAACCCGTCCACCCACGCTTCTAAGTCCGAGACTTCTTACTAAGGTTCTAGGGACGCAAAAGGTCACAAGGAGGAGCCCTCAGTCCTGTTTCCTTCCCCAGCTGCTTTTTGTTTTCTGGCTCTAAGGAAACTGAGCAAACTGCTTCTCCACCATCCTGGAATTTAGTCTTCATAAAGCACCTCAGATCCCAGTTTAATTACGTCGAGTTGGTAGCAGTAATAACAGCAATAAGAGCAGAACCGTGATTGGAACAATCTTCCTCTTAATGAAGAGAGGGGGGATATTCCCAGCCTGCAAATCACCCACCCTGTGTCTTCACAGCCTGCATGGCTCCTACCTCACTTAAGCCTGCTTCCCCTCAGTTAACTCCGCTTCTTCCAACATTTGCATTTTCTTTCAGCCTGTCAGCATGAAAAACTCTTATGTAGTGATGCCTTAAAGGTCAGCACGGTACCTCAGAAAGACTGATGAGACTATTTTCTCAAAAGACAGGCCTGCTGATTTCTGCCTGTCAGTGAGCCTCCTTCTCTTCCTATACCCCACACCCCTCTGGCTCACCGGGCTCTCTTCTCAGGACTGCCTCCCTCTCCAACTTCTGCAAAGTCTCCACTTGTCCAGAAGGCCCCTTCTACCTGCTGTCACAAGGTCTCATCTTTGTGTGTGCATCCTTTACCCATCTAGCTTTGGAAGAACAGTTCAGTTTGCTCAGGTTCCCTATGTAGATTAACATACTCCTAAATGACCTTCTGTAGCCCTGCTCCTTCTGGCTCTGAACTCCATCTCCACCTTATTGTCTCTTTCTGTGGACTAAAGGCAACTGACCAGAAGTTCCTGTGCTCCACACCTGCTGCAGCCTCTGGCCTGACTAGTCTCTGCCCTCATCCTGTCCCAGTGATGCCTCGTCCAAACCAATTTTTCACTGCCCCAATCATCTCTGATCTTTTCTCAGGGGCAGCGTAGTGTGCGGCAACTACCTTTCTCTTCTCCCTAAACTCTGAACCAACCCTATCAGCAGATTGCCTCACAGCCGTTTTGGAAGCAGGTAAGGGCATAAATCCTTAGTAAATAGATAGAGCCCATCAGCCTGTGTTTGCTGTGGCAGGTGATGAATTACAGGAATTCAACTTGCAGCCAGTGAGAGCTGTTAACAGCAATGCCTCCACCAAAAGAGAGAGTGCCGACCGTCCTTCCCTGGCGGGAGGAGGGGGCCTTTCCAAATGAAACGAAGCTGGTGCCGATGATTGAGGAGGGGACACTAGGTGACTTTTCAAAATTATTAGTTGTTTCTACGATTCATCTTTCCCCGACTCTGCCCTCTGGCTCCAGGAACAGGGTGCAGTTGTGATGGGCCACGCCCACCCTCCCCACTCTGTGTCTCTGTTGCCGGGATTTACTGTTGGGGTAAATCCATCAGAAGTTATCTGAAGTGTTTCTTGGAGTAGGTGTTCAGTCTAAGAACCTGATGTCCTTTTATGTCTGCCCCTGAGTGATGCTGGCCGCATCTGCTTTCGTGTGTGACTCTGCTCATGTTTGCAGATGTACTGAATTCGTTGGCTTCTGTTCATTGATCCACATCTTGAGAACATGGGAGAACCTCTCTGGGGTCCTGAAAGTCTCCTGAGAAAAGATTAATCTGTAGAACTCTTTGCTGGATGGAGTAATGAGGAGCCCAAAGGTGTGTTCCTGGGAAGTCTTCCAAAGTAAAAAATCAAAGAGGGAGACCACACCCTGATACTCTGCACAGGTTCGGGGTGTGTACTACCAATGGTGTGCACTAGCCATGGTGTGCATTCGCAATAGTGCATGTTAGTGATGATGTGCACTAGCAGTTGGTACATTAGCAGTTGACTCATTAGCAACAGATACTCAAGCAATTCAGTTGCTCCACAAGGATTCTCCGCCATGTATTAAGCACCACCAGATGGAAACTCCCCAAACCAGATTATGTCATTAGTGGTACAGCTGGGGAATACAGTTGCCTTCCAAGGACAGAGCCCACTGTATAATAGATAGGAGGGAGCTCCAGAACCAAGGGTGAGAGGCTCTCTCTGTACCTAGACAGATCTGAGCTTCTTCCCAACTCCAGCATGACTCCCTCTCATTACCAACCCTTACTGAGCCCCAGAGTTCTTCTGTGAAGTGAGGTGAAATGTAAGACAGTTGCTAGGGTTGAATGAACAAACATTATGTGTTCAACCAGTGTCCAGTGCATGGTTAAACAGGCACCGAATTTAGCTGGGGCTGTTTTGTTTAAGACACGCCTCAGGAAGCTTGAGAACAAATATCTCTTCTGAGCGTGTCATTAGGAGGCAGAGAGGACACTCTAAAGTCTCTCTCTTATTGGGGCTTCTATTTTGGATTTTGTTACAGTCAACTGCAGACCAAAAATACTAAATAGAAAATTCCAGAAATAAGCAATTCATGTGATTTAAATGGCATGTATTCTGAATAAGTGATGAGATCCTGAGCCGTCCTGTCCCCTCCGTCCTGGCATGAATCATGCTTTTCCTGAATGTACTACCTGCTCATGAGGCATTCAGATTTCCTTAGACGCCATCTCTGTACAATACTGGCTGTTGGCTTATCACTGTCCTTGTGTTCCTGTGACCCCCATTCTCACTAAAATGACCACAAGCACAAAAGCAACGACACTAGCAAATCAGGCAGGCTAGAAAGAAGCTTAAAGTGCCTGACCTACATGAATGTGCAGTAAGCTATTTGAGGAGGGAGGTACAGATTCATATAACTTTCACTGTAAAATACTGTCCGATTGTCCTGCGTTAGGCTTCATTCCTTAAGACTGTTTAAGTTAACATACCGAGTAGTGGGTTTCATCATGGTATCTTCACACGTATGTGTCATTACACTCTATTCTTACTCATCTCCCACACTCTCCCACAGTGCTCCCTTCTCCTCCCAGCTGGCTCCCCTTCTCCCTTTAGTCTTCCTCTGCTTTCTTATTAAATGTATTCTGTTTGTCCTGCTTTATTGCGATTATTGTTATTAATCTTCTGTGGTGCCAATGCATACATTAGCTCCATCATCAGATGGTGTCGTAGGTCAACGATCTGATGAGGAAGCAGAAGTCTTCAGGTCTGGTACCATCAGCAGTTTCAGGCTCCCACTGTGGTTCTGAAACAGATCCCTGCTTGGTTTCTTGTCTTGTTTGTTTGTTTTGTTTTGTTTTGTTTTAGTGGTACGGGTGGGGAGTATGAGCATGTGTGCATGCAGGTGTGTGTGTGTGTGTGTGTGTGTTGTGTGTGTCTTTCTGTCTGTACACAAAGGCATTTGGAGGCCCAAGATCAATCTTGGGTGTCTTCCTTGATTTCTCTCCACCTTATTTTTCAAGACAAGTTACATTTCTCACTGAACTTGAGCTCACTGATGGGCTACTGACTTGCCAGTGAAAGTCAAGGATCTGTCTGTCTCAACTCCCCCAGCATGATGGTTCTCTTGGGCTTTCTACCGCTCAATTAAATACCATGACCAAAAAGCAAGTTGAGGAGGTAAGGGTTTATGTGTCTAACACTTCCACAGTGCAGTCCATCAATGAAGGAAGCCAAGGCAGGAATTCAAACAGGACCAAAACCCTTCCCTGAATAACCCTATCTAGCAACCTACGACACCCCATCTGCATTGAGCTGCACATGTACCTGCTTTAAACAATGACCATAAGTTACTCCCTGCTTTAGTTAGCTTCTTTGTTGCTGTGATAAAACATCACAACCAAACGCAATCTGGTAGGAAAGGGTTCATTTGGAATCTCCATCACGGTTGATCATTGAGGGAATTCAGGTCAGGAACTCAATCAAGCAGGAGCAGGGTAAAGAACCAAGGAGGAATACTGTTTACTGACTTGCTCCCCATAGCTTGCTCAGCTAGCTTTTCAAATACAGCCCAGGACCACCAGACCAGTGGTGACATCACCCACAGTGAGCTGGGCCCTCCCATATCAATAAAAAAAGCATCCAACAGACGTGTCCACATACCAGTTTGATGGAAGAAATTCCTCACTGAGGTTTCCTCTTTCCAAGTGAGACTAGTTTGTGTCGAGTTGACAAAAGGCAAGCAGTCTACTGCCCTTTCAACCCTTTGGTAATGTACTGCTTCTACTAAAGCTAATCCTGGAACCAATCCCCTAGCTCTGGGCAATGAGCTGATCCAGTGTAGGCTGGTTTGGGTTACATGCTCAGTAAGGCGGACTGTGTTCTTTGAGTGAACCTTTAAGAAGAATCCTCCATTTATCATCTTACACCTAAGTATATTAGCATGTGTATGGTCAAAGTCAGATGTTTTATGAGAAGGACAATGAGCAGTAAAGAAATTATCATATAACTTAAATCTGTCAATCAAAATAGAGAACCATCCAAACTCTGTCCTTTAACAACCAAACTCCTCCTTATCTTGAACCCAATTAAAAAAGTAATCAAAGTATGTCACTTTCGTAGCCTACTGCCCTTCTTGATGGTATTTCTGACCGTCCTGTCATTTGCTTTGAATAAAGTTCTCTAGTTCCATTTGCAAGTCTTTGTAAATCTTTACTTCAATTGCTTGAATAAGAATCCAAGAACCTGGAAACAAGCAGCCCAGATGTCAACCAAATAACACAAAGACTTCCAAATGGGTCCCTTTCCTGCATTTCTAATTAGGCATTCTCAAATGTCTTCTGGGTCCATAAGGAGACAAGATTTCAGGAAAGAAAATACTCGCCATTGGAATTTGGTTGTTCCCTGACCATTTCTTCTGCCGTTCTTAGTCCTGTGAAGGATTCTGCAGACTGGAGCACTACTGCAAAGATAAAGCAGAGCCTCAACTCTGATCTCCATTTCCCTTGTGGTTTTTTTGTGTGTGTGTTATGTGTACGTGTGTATATGTGTGTGCATGCATGTGTGTTCGTGTGTATGTTGTGTGCATGTGTTGATGTGTGTATGTGTGTGCTCATGTGCATGTATGGGCAGCGTGTATGCATGTATGTGTGTCTGCCAGAGGTCTATGTTGTATGGTGTCTTTTTCAATTGCTTTCCACCATATTTCTTTGAAACAAGATCTCTCTGAACCTGAAGCATACAGATTTGGTAGATTGCCTGCAATATGTGCCAGGGACCCTTGTCTCTACCTCTCCAGTGTGAGATTTCCACTGTACCTGACTATTTTCTAGTGTAGGTTCTGGTAGAACTTGGTTCTCTCTGCTAGTATGGCAACAATTTCACTGGCTGGCCTATCTCCTCAGCCCTGGGTGTTTCATTTCTAGGATAAGAAAAGCCATCTCTAAATATTTTCTCTATCACCTAGCCTCTGAAACATCTCTGTAGGCATTTCTTTAGTAGCTGGCCCATCCCAGGTCACCATTGTCCCCATAATTACCCTGAAAGTGAAAGCTGTGGCTCCTCCTACAAGGGTCAAGTACAAGCTGACCTCATTTCCAAGATGGCAGGTGTCTCATGTGCTTCAGCTTTGCAAATCTTCTGAAAAAAAAAAATGTTCTTCTGGGGCCTCTAGCCAAGGACTATGTCTGCCTCCTCCAGGTCCCCACATTGCTGTCTGGCATACTATTCATTGTGTGCTAATGAGAAAAGCAAAAAAAAAAAAAAAAAAAAAAAACCGTGCTGATGCCAGCCAATCAAGAAGCCAGAAGGGGAAGCCTTCCAGTTCTCTTGATATGCTGGCAAGTCACAAGTTGAAGACAATCGTTGAAAACTTGAGTAGGAAAAGTCATTACCAGCCATGTGTATGGCCATTAAGAACCTTAACCAGATGGAAGGTAGAGAAAGCACAGCAGCAAAGCACCTCTTCTCCCCTGTCAACTACTCCGAGCAACAAAGCACAAAGCCAAATGAGCTATACATTTAGCAGACAACCAGGGCCAGAGGCTCTGGGTACCTGTAATTTTAGCGGACAATGGGAATTGGCCCAGAGTTACAGAGTCCCTATAATGATATAATTATTTTCTGTACTTACAATTCTGAATGAAGGGTTTACTTTTTCCTCTGCTCATGATTTTCTAGGGGTCCGAGCAATGCAGAAGGCAAAGATCTCACAGTGTCAGATGGGACACTGACAGGAGATTGCCAAAGAACTCTAGAATTCTGCATGCAAACCTGACTCCTGCCATGTCTGTTTACTTCATATTGTAATTTTGTGCTTCCGTTTTTAGCTGTAACAATTAGAGAGAAGAGCATGCACATACCTACCCCAGGACTGTGGAAAGGGTAAGAATGTAGAGGTCAGAAACACTCTGCAGGGGCTGGGAAGATGGCTCAGTTGTCAAAATTCAGCCTCTCAAACCCACGATTGAAAAACTCTGAGCAAGGCAACATGCATTTGTAATCCCAGCAGTGGGAAGATGGAGACCTGTAGGTCCCTGGTGCTCGCCTAGCCTACGTGATGAGTTACTCACCAGTGAGCGACCCAGTCTCAAACTAACAAACTCCCAAGGTGAGCAAAACATGAGGAGTGACAGCTGAGGTTGTCCTTTGGTCTCAATATGCTACCCACAATGTGCACATACACCCCATGCACAGGTGTGTCCCATAAGCACACACACACACATACCTGTACACACACACACACACACATATACACACATACACACACACACACA
Organism: Mastomys natalensis; assembly: GCA_021653895.1. Classification (NCBI taxonomy): domain Eukaryota; kingdom Metazoa; phylum Chordata; class Mammalia; order Rodentia; family Muridae; genus Mastomys; species Mastomys natalensis. The sequence goes on along the minus strand of JAJTUV010002562.1, from coordinate 268,661 downwards.
CACACACGCAGTGAGAGAAGAGAGAGAGTAATATGCTGAAGACATAAGCTACATATGCAATCTGTAAGTCTTCCCTATTTGTAAAAAAGTAAATTTACTTTGCCAATATTTGCATAAACTATCAGTGTCCAGGAAGTGATGAGGATACTGAACAGAAGATATAAATTCTCTATCCTTAAGGAGTCTTCATTTAAGCCAGAAGAGAAAGAAATGAATGTAATAATTCAATAATATAATGATTTTAGGTACTAGAAACAACTACTTAAAAAATAACAAAGTAAAGGGTGGGCTGTAAGGAGAGGTGCCAGCCCTGTGAAGTCCTGAATGACCATGTATTGTTGACATTGGCACTGCCATGCCAAATACACCAATGCCTCTGTCCTACCAGAGGGACAAAGCCTTACTTAGATATGGCTCAAAGGAAGTGGCAAAGCTTTCCTTGGAAGTCGGATAGTGAGTGACCAGTCTGTACAAAAATAGCAACTTCAGCTTCCTCCTGGATATCTACAGGCTGAGATACTCATCAACAGACACCTCCTATCAGCTGACCCCTCCCTGTGCTGCACATAATAACAATAACAACAGCAGCAGCAGCAGCAATAATAATAAATGTTCCAGGTTGCCAGAGGTGGCAGGCTCCCCTCATCTGAGGTAGCTGAGCCCCACTGGATCCCAGCTTTCCTGTGTATTTGATCTTTCTTCATTCCCCCACCGTCTCTAGTCAGGGTACCAACACCCCAGCCATGTGGGACACATGGGAGAGCGATGGAGTGAGAGGGAGGTTGGTTCAGGAGGGGTGATCAGTTACAGTTCTTCCTGACAAGGTGATACAGAATACAGTCAGTGGCAGAGTGATTGCTATCCACACACAGAGCCCTAGGTTCTATCCACAATACCGTCAGAACAAAAACAATCGACCTGGCATTTGAGCAACGTTTGGATAAAGTGAGAAATGTAGAGATGTAGATGCCTGGAGAAGGAACATTCCAAGCTGAGGGAAGTACGAAAAGCAAAGGGTCATCCCTCGGTCCCATTATGGGAAGAAGTCAAAGATTTACTTCCTTAAGCAGGGGCCCAGAGAGGTCTAGTTACATGGTCTCCACTGAACAAGGGTGAAGAGGTGAGATATACAGTATCCATCTCCCCTATCTATCTATCTATCTATCTATCTATCTATCATCTATCTATCTACTATCCATCCATCCATCCATCCATCCATCCATCCATCTGAATCAGTCATTCAGCCTGAATGTCCACATCCCCATGCCTCAGATTCATGGATTGAAATCCCGATCCTGGAAGGGATGGTTCTAACAGGTGAAAGGAAGGGCTGGAGGGGTGGCTCAGTGGTTAAAGCACGTACTGTTCTTGCAGAAATCCAAGTTTAACTGCCAGCACTCATGTTGAGTGACTCACAACTGCTTGAAACTCCAGCTCCAGAGTATCCAAGACCGTCTTCTGGACTCCTTGTGTATCCCCCACACAGAAACAGACATGCACGTGATTAAAAATAAAAACAAGTATTTTAAAAAGAAGTGAGAGGTAAGGTCTGAGCTCTCAAGAATGAACTAAGTATTTTGTGAAACTGGCTAGACGGGGCTCAAGAGTTGGCGTGGCCTTGTTCTAGTTTGGTTTCTGTTGCTGTGATCATCTCAAGGCCAAAAGCAACCTGGGGAGGAAAGGGCTTATTTCTCTGACAAGTCCACGCCGCAGCCTATCAGTAAGGAAGTCAGGGTAGGCACTCAAGTAGAAGCTGACACAGAAACCTCGGAGGAACGCCGCTTCATGGCTCCTTTGCTCACTGGTTATGTTTTCTTAGCTCTCTTATATAACCAGGACCGCCTGCCTAGGGATGATACAGTCCACAGTGGGCTAAACCCTCCGACAACAGACATCAATCAAGGCTATACCCCAGACACCCCCCCAGGTCAATACAATCTAAGCGATTCCTCAGGTGAGCGTCCATCTTCCTGGAGGTCAGTGTCTCTTAGCCTTCCTAGTGATGTGACCCTTTGTCACCATCCATGTTGCGATGACCCCCTCCAACCACAAAATTATTTTCGTTCCTACTTCATAGCTATAATTTTCCTGCTGTTATAAACTGCAGTGTCAATATCTGTGTTCTCTGATGGTCTTAGGTGTGACCCCAGTGAAAGGGTCACTCAGTGCCCAACAGGGTTGCCACCCACAGGTTGAGAACCACTGCTCTAGGTTATGTCAAGTTGACAATAAAAATTTACCTGTACACTGTTCTTGTGGAAGACCAAGATGTGGTTTCTAACACTGCGTTGGATGGCTCGAACTCTAGTCTCAAAAGACCCAGTACTGTCTTCTGGCCTCCTGGGGTACATGTGTGTGCAAGCCTATACTCTCATGTGTGTCGGGGATGTGTGGGTGAAATTAATTAATTAATTAATTAATTAATAAAAATAAAATAAAATGAACCTTTTAAAAATGTTTTGAAAAGGTGCCGACCGTGAGAAGAAAAGTATGCAGACGCTTGCTGCGAGCACCACTTCAATGAGCAAATATGTGATGGAGAGATGGGAAAGATGGAGTGTGTGGTGGGGAGATGGGAGGGAAAGCGAAGCCGAGGGATTTGGATGCTGTGGAGAGAGGTGGAACTGGAGACTCATAGAGTGGTGAGGACCAGGTGGATACGAGGAGCCTGCACAACCACCTGAATATCTGGGCCAGGCTGCTGCTCAGGGCCATGTCTGAGTCATGTCCCCGCTGCAGCTGGGGTCTGTGTCAGTGTCTGAGGCCTGAGTTACCACCAAAAGGCCATGCAGATATCCACAGTCTGGGCTGCCACCTGAGACTATGAGGATATCTGAGGGCTATGCTACCTGGGGACATCTGAGTGGCCTGTGAGGCTACCTGACACCATGATGACATCGGGGCCCAAGCTGTCTCCAGGGACCATGTCCGCGTCCATGGTCCTATCTCAGTCAGGGTCTGTGTTGATGTCTGAGACCTGTGTTATCACCGAAGGCCATGCAGATGTCCTGGTCTAGGCTATTGCCTGAGGTCATGCTGATGTCTGAGTGCTATACTGAGCTGGTCCTGTCCCTCATTGGCACAGGTAAGGGAGAAATCCTCCTCCCACCTCATGAGCTGGGGCAGGTGGGAAAGCTGGCCCTGGTTCATGAGAGCACGAGAGCTGTCCTAGCCCCTCACCAGCTGCAGCACTTGGAAAGTGGGCAGCACAGTAGAGCTAACCCTGGTAGTGTGGGGTAGGTGAATGTGCCAGCTGTAGCATTGGGTGACCTAGCCCTGGCAGTGCTGGAGGTGTGGTGCAGGAGGGCTGGAGGGCTGACTATGTCAGCTCCCACTCAGGCCCAGATCCAGGGCTTTGAGTTGGTCTACCCCAACATCTATCCCATCTATCCCACTGGAGTGAGTGAAGGGTCCAGTCATGCAATCCAAAGCTGCGGGATCTCCATGACACAGGGCAACAACAGGATATCTGAGAGGAGTCCCATGAGGATCCAGTATTGATAGTACGGCAGAAGCCAGAGGCCTCCAACCTGACCAGTGACTCACTGCAACGAGCATTCGCAAGTAAAGAAGTGTAGACAAGGGGGTAGACTGTGGGACACACGGTGACATACTGCAGCTTACACAATGAGATGTTCTTTTTGCATGGGTGTTGGGGGTCTATTTGTTTGTTTTGTTTTTATTTTCTTTGGGGATGTGTTGCTAGGGCAGAGGGAGGGTCCGAGGGAACAGGGAAATGAATAAGATTGGGATATATGATGCAAAATTCAAAAAATATATCAATAAAGAGCTGGGATTTTTAATGTTTAAAAATGGCAGAGGCTAGCAGGAGTGCTCTTGCCCCTTGCTCCATGTAAAACCTTCTGTGAGAAAGCAGGCCCTGAGATGCCCGCTCACCAGCACCTTGCTTCTCAGTCTCTGGAACAGCATGAGTGCTGCCTTTGTGTTGTTTACAAGCCATTCAGGCTACAGCACATTTCCACAGTGGCCCAAACTGACCAAGCCAGCCAGCGGGAGCCTAACACAGGAGCCTGACACCAGGAACCTGGCACCTGGCTGAGGCCTCAGCTACAGCAGCCTCCAAACTTTACTCTGATCTGTAAAAAATTTCCCCCTTCTCCTCTCCTCTTCCTCCTTCTCTTCCTCCTCCTCCTCTTCTTCCTCCTCTTCCTTCTCCTCCTCCTCTTCCTCCTTCTCTTCCTCCTCCTCTTCTTCCTCCTCTTCCTTCTCCTCCTCCTCTTCTTCCTTCTCTTCCTCCTCCTCCTCTTCTTCCTCCTCCTCCTTCTCTTCCTTCCTCCTCCCCTTCCTCCTCCTCCCCTTCCTCCCCCTCTCTCTTCCTCCTCCTCCTTGTTCTCTCTCCTCCTCTTCCTCCTCCTCATTCTCCTCTTCCTCCTTCTCTTCCTCCTCCTTATTGTCATCCTCCTCCTTCTCTTCTCCTCCTCCTCCTCCTCCTTGTATTAAAGAAGTTTGAACCCTGTGTGCTTTAGAAAACATAAGTGATACCATCCTCCATTCGTACCACACCTGGGAGTGGGCAGCAGACGAAACAAAGCCAGGTCCCTTCCCTTTACGTGAAGAGTGCCCATTACCTCCTCACTAAATATTATTTCTTTCAAAGGCTTTTGCTAAATTACCAGCCACTTTACAGCCCCAACACGCCCTGTTGTAGTGTGTGTATTATACTTAGCCTTAAAATGTTTTGAGGTTTCTAGGTATGGGAATAGGTATAAAATTACAGTCTATTATTATCATAAATTTCTGTGTGATATTTCTTAGCACTAACTGAAATAACTCTTAGTCTGCTGACTGTTCACAGCCTTCAGACACAGGGAGATGGTCCCCAAGTTCCAGCTCATCATCTTTTGCTGAGCTCTACCTATTCAGCTCTTCTAATCTCTCTCCATAAATCAAGTTGTCTTCCTCCATCACTCTTGTTGCTTCCCCCGCCAGACACGCAGCCCATTTGTCTGTACCTGGCTGGTAATTAGGAGCTCCGAGCTGAGCGCAGCCTTCCAGGTGGGGTCTCGGCAGAGTCATCTGTTGCTTGAGTGTTGCTGAGAAGATCCATTTCCGTTTCCTCCTGGGCCCCACATTTCACTCCAGACAGAGCCGAACTGCAGACAGCACAACAGAGAACAACGGAGATTACTGAGGCCAGCAAATGGGTCTGGGAGGAAGAGACAAAGCCAAGCTGCGTGTTGTTTAGATGCCAGAAATGTTGCAGGGAAACATGGCATACAGGGAGAAGGGATTAATCCTCTCCTCCATCTTCAGTGACAAGCTGCACACACGACTGTAATTTTATTTATCTCATGTCATGGCTTAGATTATGTACCTGGATGATCGAGTATAATCTCTCTAACAAATTGGCCTGAGTATATGGACCTAATGCAGAGGAGACACTGTGTGCTCAGTGTTATGTGTGTAGGGCTCAGCTTCATAAGGTTCCATTTCTCTCCTTATAGAAGATGCTGGATGTCTCCTTCACAGTGAGATAATAGAAATAATATATCGAGATGGCTCAACGGGTTAAGGTACTTGCAGCTAAGCTTGTTGACCTGGGTTCAGTTCCCAGAAGCCATATGGTAGAAGATCTGACTCCCACCTCAATATGCAAGCCATGACACTGGTGTGTGCATGCACATGAAAGCACACACACACACATGCACACACACATGCATGCCCTCCTGCACACATATAATTTAAAAAACAAAACAATGAGGTAATAATCAGAGTGGAGCCTCTTTACTGTGGACCTTTACTGAGGTCACAACCAGCAGCTGTGCTCTCTCTCTCTCTCTCTCTCTCTCTTTGCTCATTCGTTTTGTTTTTGACACAGTCTATGCAGTCCATTCAAACTCAGCATTCTGAATGCTGGGCTTTTGCTTTCAAAAACTGCTTTCTTGCCCACATTTCCTCTATTACACACATGCTTCTCTCTCTTTCTGTCTTCCTCTCTGTGTTCCCCTCTCCTTCTCTCTCCCTCTCCCTCCCTCCTTCCCTCTCTCCCTCCCTCCCTCTCTGTCTCCCTCTGTCCCTTTCCTCTCCCCCCTTCCCCTCCCCCTCCCCCCTCCATAGAAAGGGGCATTTTCCTAGCTCCACAACCACAGAGACCTGGAACTAATTCTTTTTTTTTTTTTTAAATTAGCAGTTTTATAAAAGGAGAAATCCACACTAAGCAGATAGTTTGCGTGTTCCAGTCAATCTCCACACTATGGCAATTTTGCCAGCTCAGTGTTTACCTGTCTTGATTATTTTTTTATCACTATAATGGGACACCATAACAAAGGCAACTTAAAGAAGAAAACATTTAATGGGAGCTTACTGTTTCAATGGGCAAGTCTATGACCGTCCTGTTGGGGACCATGACAGCAGACAGGCAGATATGATGCTGGAGCGAGAGGCAGAGAGAGACTTATTGGTCCTTGGCATGGGCATTTGAAAGCTCCAAGGTCACCCACAGTACCACACCTCCTCCAACAAGGCTACACATCCTAATCCTTCCCAAGCAGTTCCACCATGTGGGGATCAACTACTCAACTATATGAGCCTATGAAAGTCGCTCTCAATCAAACTACCACGCTGCCCTTATTAAACACCCACTCCAGCCTTTTCTACATCTTGTTGAAGAGTAGGCATCTGACAGACATTCAGGAGGAAGCCCCAAATGGTGCACTGGCGTACTTCAGAACCAAAAAGCCCTGGGTCTGTCACCTGGTCACAACCTGTGACCCATGTGATTTGATGGCTTCCTTAATTACCCTTGCCTCTGCTCCTGTCATTTAAGCCATTTAAGGACAGGTGATAGAGCATGAGCAAACTCCTGACTTGGAGCAGACATTTAGGTGTTGCTAGTTTTCTGCCAGGAAAACTCACTCTGACAGCAGACTCCAGTAGACCTTGCAATCTCCCAGGCACCCGGAGTTCCCATAATCATCCCTACACAGAGGAAGTTAGCATATGGGAAAAACTCAAAGAATGCTATTAGTCTAATCCATTAGCAAGACAGCATAGAAGTTCATAACCCAGCTTTGATCTGCAATTGGGAGGAAAAAAAAAATTTCCAAATACTTATGGGATCATTTCTCCCCCTTGATGTGATATTGGAGTTTAACTCCCATTAACCATAACAGGCATAATGAGTCGGCAGCCAGGGGCAACGTACCCTCTAGTGCCTAATGAAACAAAATAAAACATTTCCTTTTATCTTCAACATCTACCAGAGTGATTTGAATAATGATATTCATATTCGTGATACATAAGACCCCTCCATCAGCATTGTCACTCAAGCGCCTATGGAATGCCAATCAGTGCGTGTGGAGGTCTTTCTGTGCTGATGTGGTCATGTGGACGAGACTGCTGTAGATGAAGATCTAGGAGCCAGGTCAGGGAGACACTCAGGACGTGAAGGACATTCTACGGTCTTGTCATTTTACCCCACACCTTGTTCCTCCGGCCAATGGTACTGGGTGACTTAAAGTAATAAGCTTGAACGAGGGCACCCATCACCTCTGGCAGAGCAAGGCACTACACCTGGCTGGATGCCAGTGAGCCCGTGTTAATAATGAAGGGCGTTTGCTCAGACGAGTGTTTCCGCCATGGGCCCAGCTGGGAGTCACAGATATTTTGAGGAGTTAGTAGAGGAGAAGAGAGAACTGTGTGAATGAAGTCCAAGTTATATCATAGTCCCAAACCAAGGATGAGAAAAATCTCAATAGGTGTGAGTCATTTTCTCACTCCCAAGACAGAGTATCTGACAAGCAGCTCTTAAGTGTTGGGGAGATGGCTCTTGTGCAGTTGTGAGAACCGAAACTCATTTCCCCAACTTCTCACAAAAGGTGCTTGCATGGCAGCTCACCTGTAATGTCTGTGCTTGAAGGCAGAACCAGGGTCCCTGGAGCAAGCCTGCTAACTAAACTAGCTTACTTGGCAAGTGCTAGGTTCAGAGCACACATGCGCACGCGAACACACACATTCACGGGCACACATATGTGTGCATACTACATACAAGTGAAAAAGCAAACTTAAGGGAGGAAGAATTTATTCTGGCTTCCGTTTAAGTGTGGACACAGTCCATCGAGGTGGAGAAGCCAGGAGCAGCTGTGTGACAAGTCACTTGTGTCTGTGCTCAAGAGCAGAGTGTGGGCAGGAGGTAGGGCTAGCAAGCATCAAAGGCCTCCCTCACTGGCTTGCTTTTTCTGTCAAGGCTTCTGAATATTCTAGAATGCTCCAAAAACAGCTCCACCAGCTAAAAGCCAAATGGTCAAACACACAAGCCTGCGGGAGTTATCCAACCACAACAGTAAAGCTGTCTCTCTCCCTCATGGTCTCTGTAAAGCTGTCTCTTTCCCTCATGGTCTCTGGGACATCCTTGAGACATAAGCCTTGTCTTCCAAACCTTTCTATTTCCACTTCTGAGCAGAACCTGCTCCTTAGAGGGAGCACAGGAACAAGGTGCTTAGCTTTTCATTGTATCCTCTTGTGTATCCCTTGCTACAAGTCTGGGAGGGAGGTGAGGTGCTATGCTTCATCACACATGAAGAATCTGCAGGGCATGCTCTCTCTCTCTCTCTCCTCTCTCTCTCTCTGTCTCTCTCTCTCAAACACAAGCACACACATACACATATGCTCTCTCTCTCTTTCTCTCTCTCTCTCTCTCTCTCTCTCTCAAACACAAGCACACGCATACACACATGCACACACAAACTCCTGTAATTCCATCAGTTCATAGTGGGCACAGGGCATCCACAGCTATGCTGTGAATTCGAGGCTAACCTTGGCTACAAGGGATTCTGTCTCAAGCAAAACAAGAGAACAAAAACATCAACAAAGAGCCGAATTTGGTTTCAAGAGTTCCGAAACCTGGCCCAATGTCTGCCGGTAAATATCAGAGCTGAGATGTGAACTCAGCTCTCACTGGCACCTGATACCACATTCGCTTAACCACACTGGCGTGGGGCGGGGCTTGGACAAAGGTGATGTGACTTTTATATGTATCTGCAAACAAGCAGTAGTGGAGTTGGGAAGTGAGCTTAGGCAAGGAATACAAGGCTCCACTGTCACAGAAGTTTTGTTTGGGATAGGACTTTTTGCAGTCCAGCTGTGCAAGGACCTAAGATGCTGAACCCTTGAGGTCACCAATGATTAATGTGGGGCAGTGGCTCCAAGTTCATCATCTCATTGCAATTTAATTAAAAATGTGGATTCTTGTGGGAGTATTCAAAGTGGAAGCAGGTTTTATTAAGAGTTACTACAGAAAAACTGGGGAAAAAAAAAAAAAGGAAAGATAAAGAAAGACTGAACAAAACTCCTGACTGAGAGTGGGAGGGGTTTCTTCCAAAAAGATATATTAATTTCCTCTGACTGTGGATTTTACAGAATATCAGCCGAAACTGAGCAAAAGCTGAGTGATCTGTATAGAGGTCAGTTAACTCTCTGGGCTATCCTGCACTAAGCTAAGGGATGGCCACATGATCTATGTATGACATCTATGCCCATTCATGGAAATGATCCTGTAATGTTGTTCATGTGCTGCCCACCCATATTGGGAAAAGCTGTAGCCTCCGCCTGTCCGCCTCTGACTCCAGCCTTGACTATCTGCTGGCTGTTAGTCTCTTGGTCAACGTTTCTGCCCTCTGATTTTGCGGATATCTGAAAGGTTGTGAATCACACCAGGTGTTCTCCATTCTTAGATTTATGAGCAGCATGCTGCTTTACGATGGGAGAGAGTTAAATCTGTAGCGCTCGAGGTTGGGTGTTGTTGTGCTGTCTTTTTGTTGGTTTTGCTGTAGCTGTTAGCTTCTTGTCTATGGGGTGATCTGTAATCTCTTTCCTAAAGCGGGTGCAGGCTCACTAGAAGCCATTCTTAGTTACAGTTCAATCTGTCTCCGTTAGCTGTGTTAGCAAGAGTATATGATAACAGTGCCTTGCCTGTGTTCCTTCAAGGTGTCCACATAGGCCAGTTGGACAGCTATCACTGACCCAGAGGGCAGTCCCTCTTCCTCCTCCTCCTCCTCCTCCTCCTCCTCCTCCTGCCTAACTCGGTCATCTCATAGCCAACTCCCACCTGCTCCGTTATGCCCCCTAGTGTTCTCCTCCTCCTGTTAACCCACACATTCCCTTGGCTGTGTGAACAACTTGCAGTTTTCACCCTGGGCCCCTTTCCTTTCTTACCGACAGGGGTCGGATGACCGTTTCTTAACAGTGTTACTTCGAAGACCTCTAAGAAAATGTGTGCAGAGGTAAGGAATCAACTTAAAAAGTATGAAACCCTGGGAGATAAGCAAGGGTAGGAAGCAATTCCCAACTCTGGGCCCAAAGGGACAAAAAAACAAAGGGAAAAAAAAAAACCAAGATGTCATGAATGGTATTAGTGGAAGAGCAGCCTTCTAACAGAAATTATGCCCGAGGGTAGGCAGATGGCAGCCATTGCCAGAACCCGGGCTCAGTTCAGGGAGCAGGGAATAAAGACTCCAAGCTCTCTCTCTCTCTCTCTCTCTCTCTCTCTCTCTCTCTCTCTCTCTCTCTCTCTCTGCTCTCTAACATCTAGATCCAAGCCTTCTAAATACCAAACTCACTCAGAAGCTAGAAAGCTAGCAAGTCTGGTGATGTGTCGATGCTCAAAACAGGACAGACAAGATGAGCTGTGTGTCTGGGGACAGTGACCCACACACGCTATTGTCTATTAGCAAGTGAAGCATCTGCTCCCCAAGCAGCTAGTTTTTATTAGTTGGCTATGGGGTGCTTCTAAACCTTCTACCTACTTTAGGAGTTGGGACAAAGAAGTAGAGAAGGGCCATGTCCTGGGCCAAATGCCAGCAGTCCTGCATGGCCACTCTTTTCAGAGAGCGGCCTGATGGTCTCTGTCGAGTGTTGTTGGAAAAGTCACTTCAAACTCAGCTGCCTCATTCCATCTGCTGAGTGTCAAGTGTGACTGTGCAAGCCAGGTCACAACTGAACAACAAATACCCACCCACCGTGATAACAATGTATCAGAAACAAATTATCCTCTCCCAGTGATGGGACAATGGGTGTTTTTCCTTTCCTCTTGATACTTCTGATATTATCATTTTATTTTATGATAAAGAAAGAGAAAACATCTAAGAACAACTAAACAAACAAACAGACAAAAACAAAACCAGCAATCAATAAAAAGAAGAAAAAGGAAAGAAAAATCAGCCCTGGCAACACACCTTATAGGTCAGCAGTTTTTCAACCTATGGATCGAAACCCCTTTGGCGGTGGTGGCGGGCCAGGGGAGGGGGAAGGGGTGTCATTGAATGACACTTTCACATGGGTTGCCTAAGACCATCAGAAATACCAAATATTTGCAAGTCATAACAGTAGCAAAATTACAGATATGAAGTAGCAGCAAAAATAATTTTAAGGTTTTGTGGGGTTACCACATGAGAAGCTAACTGTCAACAAGTCAGAACGTTAGGAAGGTTAAGAACCACTGATTCAAATGAATGTCAAGGTTTGGCACTCGAGGCTCTCCCACACATATGTTACTACAGGCCTATACGGGGTCATTCATTCATTCATTTTCTATTGAGTCTCTTTGATAAATCAATTATTATGCTAGGCACTGAGGGAGCAGTACAGCCCTGACTATACTAAGCCAATGAGACAAGAAACAGATAATAAGATCCAGGACTTACCCTGGAGGTGTCCTCAGTTTAAATACATCTTATATCCAAGAAGGTACGCACTATGAGCAAGGCACAAGAACACCCAGAGACACATCAAGGGAGCTTCAAGGGCAGGATCCTAAAGGAGAGGATGCGTGATGGACACTGGAAGAGAGACGGGCATGGAAAGAACAGTCCAGGCAGAGGGACCAGCTTCCGAGGGACAGTGCTCGGCAGAAGCCCAGTGCAGGCGGTGAGCAGTGGGTCTGGAAACCAGGTAAATGGCGGGGAAGGAAACTTGGGGTCTTCTTTCCTATAAGTGCATAAGAGATCAACGGAGGCTTTTAAACAGAGAGAAAGGGACTCCTCTGTAATTGACCTTGGCTTAACCATCAGTCTCTCTGAGCTTCTCATTCTGTGATAACTGTGACTTTTGAATAATAACTTCCAGGGGTGGGTCTCTGCAAGTGCCTCCAGGTTTCCTGCACTGAAGTGACTGTACTGAACTAGTTCATTCTTTTCCGGGTCCTCCTGACTGTTTTGTTAAGACTTGACCCCTTGGGGGCGGCTCTCTGTCCCAGGTGACACATTCAGAGACTGCTTTCCAAACAGCAAAGCCACCCAAGTATCACCTCCCACCCTTCTTCATGAAACTGTGGGTGTCTAGGAGCAGGGAAGAAACCAGGAACAAATTTAGAGAAATTGAAAGGTTTGCTAGTGAATAGATGCCAAAACATTTCTTTGGGGGTTTGGAAATATGTATTTTTTTTAAATTTTTAACTGACAGGTCATCGTTGTATTTATTTATAGGGTAAAATGTGAGAGCTTCATGCGTACATTACAGAGTCAATCAAGCTAATTAGCATATCCATCAGCTCATCAATTCACTAGCTTCCCAGGTTTTTACTTATTTTGTTTTTAATGAGCTATAACCATTGATCATATTTATGGAGGACAGTGGGATACTTTTGTATATGTGTACGTACCTAGCACATCAGAGTAGTTTGTGTATCTACTATCTGAAACACTTTATCACCTCTTTAGGATGAGACTATTACAATTTTATTCTTTTACCAAATTTGAAACACATAATAAATCCAGAATTATTAACAGGCATTACAACAGGCCACTAAAAGTTATTTTTTTTATTCTAGCTGAAACTCTTTACCTTTTGATCAACATCTTCCCTTCCCCGCCTCTTCCCCTTCTCCCTAGCCTCTGCGAAGCTTTCTAGTCTCTGCAAATTTTCATTTTTAATAAAAATCCCGACCACCACATTGATGCCTCGTGGGAGTCGGAGTCGATATTAATTCTGAGTTCTTTTCATTTGCGGTGAACTGCTTCCCTCTACCCTCCCTCAAAGAACGAGAGGAGGGGAGAGCAAGGCGGGTTTGTGGAGCGTCTGCTGACTTCCCAGCTTGATGAGCGCTTCCACCAAAAGGCTTGGGGATATTGGTGCCCGCCCAGAGCACCCTGATGTCACCCGCAGCTAGCGAACAGCTCAAGGACAGCAGTTACGTGAAAACCAAATACCTGATGACTCATCAGCAAAACTCTGTGGGAGGCTTTCCCATGACCGGAAAGTGGGCTGGAACACACAGTCACCGTTTCGCACCCCACGTCACTTATTTCCAACAAGCCATCTGTCTGAGTAAGAGATCTGAAGGACCCCAAATAAAACCTTTGAGTTACGTAGTGTCCTGGCCTGGCCCTTGGGAGGTCACGCTGAAACGCCTGCATCCAGTTTCATCACTGTCTATAATAATGGTGCAAAATGCCATCAGTGTGAAAACAGAGGAGAGATTCTTTGCCACGAAGAGCTCAGGAGACATGGAGAGCTCTGTAGGAAAAATCAAGCCAGGAAGCAAGGCGGGCTGTGTGGTTCAGACACCGGTCAGCCTCTCATACTGGGGGGAGAATGTTCCTTATCAGCTTTGTAATATGTATATATAGTATATATACATATTGTATGGGATATATTGTATATATATAATATGCTATATATTTCCTATATATACCGTATATCCTGTATATCCAATGTATTTCATAGGGCTGGGGCAGACTAATAAATGAGAGACCACAATGCAAAATATCTGACATGGTACCAAGCACATGTTAGTCAGCTTAAAGAATTTTGACATATAATAAAGGAATGTGCTAGCACAGGAGATATTGAGTGCCGTGTGCCAGGCACAGGTCTAGGCATAAGAGGTGCACCCAAAATCACTTGGTATCTACTACCAAATGGAAGAGACTATCCATAAGATCTAAATATGTTTTAAAAGATTGGTTGGCCTGGAGGAATAGCTTGTGGTTAACATCATCGCAGCTCTTGCAGAGGACCAATCTGTTCCCAGCCCCACATAGCAGCTTCAACTGCTCCTTTCAATCAGATCTGAGCCCTCTTCTGCCTCTATAAGCACTGCATATAACTTACCTGCAGCAAGGCTCTCATATATATTAAAAAAAAAAAAAAAAAGCGGCGGTGTGGCGCTCGCCTTTAATCCGCACTTGGAGGCAGAGGCAGGCGGATTCTGATTCGAGGCACCTGGTCTACAGAGTGAGTTCCAGACAGCCTGGGTTACACACAGAGAAACCCTGTCTCGAAAAAAAAAAACAAAAAAAAAACAAAAAAAAAAAAAAACAAAAAAAAAATAAAAAAAATAAAAAATAAATAAAAAAAATTTTTTTTAAAAGTTTTTTTTTTTTTTTAAGACCATCAGTGTCATTTTGAAGAAAATAGAGAAGCTACCTTCAAGTGCTCGGAGAGACCTTCCTGAGGAAGGAACACATTAATCACAGAATTAAAAGAAAGAAGAGGAAGCCATGGATACACCTGGTGGCACACAGTATTCCAGGCCAAGATGGTGCTGTCACAAGAGGAACCCAGCATGGCTTGAGAGCCGTTTGTCCAAGAAAGAGTGGGAGGTGGGGACCAGGAAAGAAGGAGCAGGGACCAGACCACAAGCTGGAGTGTATTGAGGAGTCTTGCCAGATTCTTGGGTGACAATCTCAGCTCTGACGAGGCCAGGGGCCTCTTGGGTCAGCGGTTAGACCTTTCATGAACGTAGCCACTGGAATCAAACAGATCTGGGTTTTCACAGATTTCAAAACTGCTGCCAGGTTTGCATAGCTGCTGATCCCTGTAAGCCTCGCCTTCCTCAACCATAAACTTGGTGTGAACAATGCCTCCCTAAGGGGTGTAAGCTGTGTAGAAGGCCTGGAACAAGGGCTCAAACCTCTGCCAGTATTATTTAAGGCAATGATGACATGCTCTGGGTCATTCTTTTGCCTTTCAATAAATATGCATTAAGCGCTTACCTTGTAATGCACATCTGCCTATTTCCTATGCTTGTCCTGGTCACATAGCTAGGCTTTTCATGAAATTTACAGACATACAAAATAGCAGTAACTTTTTCACCAGACTGACAACTCAATTCAGAAGGCAGGAGCTGAGAGGGAAACAAAATTTGCCTTTGGATTTCCAACGTGCCTGTCAGAAAGATTATGACTAAAGCTATAGACACGTGCCGTGGAGACCTCTGCTCCTTGCTTATTTTGAAGCTTCGGCTTACGTGCTCAGGCTGCAGAGGGATAGAAAGGACAATAGCCAGAGGCCAAGAGGAGAAACATAATAAACACAGCAATAGCATGAGACAAGACAAAAATAAAAAGCTACAGAACAGGTTAGAAGAACTTAATGATAGAACCTAGGAATCTATCCATTCCCTTTGTTTGTTTGGTTAGAGATGAATTCACAATACAAATGCTTATGTGCGAGTATCTCAGTTAGGTGTTATGATGGGAGCTGGGCACACATAGGGGCAGACGTCATCCTTACCCTCATAGAGCATTCATTAGATGTGCAGAGAAAACAAGTAAATTCTAGGCTGGAGTTGATTGCATACCAGCCACTAGAGGGCAATGGTGGAGCACGAATCAATCACCATCCAGCCTAGCAGGATTCCTAGAGGAATGGGGACCTGTGGTATGGGGTGCTTGGTTGAATAGCTTAATAAGGACCAGCCCACTATAACGGATGCCCAAAGCCACCTGTGTTGAGTACAGAAAGTGCTCAACTGTGCTCAGTGTGCAGTATATCAAACAGGTTAGGGTTTTCATTCAGGTGAGCTCAGTACAGTGAGTTTCAGTTCTGAAATAGATTCATCATCTGGAAACTCTCCCTCAGTTAGCATGAGCTTGTTCCTAGTGGCATTCAATCCTTAAAGAGCCATTGTTTTTATGGTATATAATGTGTAATATTTTGTTGTGCATAAGTATTAAACTATTGATTGTTGGTTTTAATTTTTTTTTAAATTTTCCAAAGATTCATTTATTTTATTATTTTGTACATACGGGTGGTTTTCCAGAAGTCGTAGGGCTAGACATGGAGCCCAGGTCCTCTGCAAGAGCAGCGAGAGCTCCTAATCACTGAGCCAACTCTTCAGCTCAAAGACTATTTTTTTTTCTTCTTTAGATAGGCTTCCTCCATGTAGCTCAGGCTGTCCTCAGACTCACAGAGATCCACCTGCCTCTGCCTGTTGAGTGCCGGGATCAAAGGCGTGTGCCACACCACTCCTGTCTTGTGTAAAGTATCTGCTTGCTCACACTTGGCCTTGAGAGTCTCTGAAATTTATTGCTGGCTTGGGAAGATGGCTCTGTGGGCAAACCTCTTACCAGGCACAAAGGACACCCTGAGTTCCAATGTCCAGAACCACTCCCAGTACCTCCTACTGAAGGATGAGAGCAGACTGAAGAATCTACCAAAGCTCGTGCCAGCTAGCCCAGCCTGCAGAGAGGGAACAAGAGACTGTGTTTCAAACAAGGTGGAAGCCGGGCGCTGACCCTGGAGCTGGCCTCTGACCTCCACAAGTATGCCATGGTACATGTGTGCAGTCACACACATCATATACCCACATATGTATACACACAGACACACACGAGAGAGAGAGAGAGAGAGAGAGAGAGAGAGAGAGAGAGAGAAGAAGAAGAAGAAGAAGAAGAGAAGAAGAAGAGAAGAAGAAGAAAGAGAGAGAGAGAATTAATGCTATTAACACTTCTGAGGAGCACAAATATGGGTTAGTTGATTAACTTCACTTAGTTTTATCACTAACAAATGGCTTGGCTTGCTGTCTGCCTGTGGTAATAAAAATGGAATCTACCTCTAGGTGGAGGTGTGACCTTTTCTCCAGTTAATCTAACAAGGCAGAAGCGCCCCCAGGTGGGAGGTTCCTTTAGAATGACATACATTTCCTTCTCAGATTTTCTGCATCACTAGGGGCAGCCTATGAGCTCTCATGAGGTTCTGTGGGCTGGCATCCCACTCCCATCCCCACCTTCCCCACCCCTACCCCACAGTAGTCTTTCTTTCTTCTCTTCTGTCTTTTTCTTTTGGATGCTGGCCAGAGCCCCCTGTGCTCTCCCTGGTTCTTTGGGCTTCCTTACTCTTTCTCTAAAGCTCTCCTCCCACCATGTGGCTGACCTCTGTTTCTCTCTTTTCAAACAGTCATTGTTCTTGTTGTTTTCCTTCTTCTCTTCTCCATACTATGTCTCCTCTCCTCCAGCCTCCAGGCAACTGTGAGACTGACAGTTAACCTGCTCTGAGGTTTTCCTTTTAGACTCTAATAAATTGGGCTCAATCTTCCATTTGAGTCGGTCCTTAAACTGTTACTCATGAGACTAAGAACCTCAAGAAGAGATCCTTACTTTCCTGGTATCATTGGAGGCTGAGTTTGAGTTTTCTGGTCGCATACCCATTTAGTTTGTTCAAGAATATAGTAATATTCAACATATTGCCATTCATTACTGCAAGATATTGGAGAGTCTAAGTATCCAAGAAGAGGAGAGTGACTGAATATAAGATGTCACATCTATAAAAGGAACACTGCACATATTAAGAAGAGAAACATAGGGCCAGGTATGGTGGCTCACATCCGTTATTGTAGCACACAGGAGACAGAGGAGGAGGCTTGCCAGAAGAATTGCTGCAAGTTCAAACCCAGTCTGGTTTACACAGCAAGTTCCAGCCAAGGCTACATAGTGAGATGCTGTCTGGCAAGCCAAAGCGACAGTGGTGGCACCACCTCCAGACCAATGTGGAACAGTTTCCAAGACATATTAAGGAAAAATATTTGTGTAAAAAAAAATGTACCTTTGCCTGTTGGCTAATGGGAGAAATGTACAAAGCACAGAACTGTACAAAACACCAGAAGTATGCAGGAAAGGGATAGTTGAGTTGTTGAGGTTTGAGAGAAGGGCTTACCAATTTTAACCTTGTCATGGTTTGAATATGCTTGGCCCAGGGAGTGACACCTTGGGGGTGTGGCCTTGTTGGAGTAGGTGTGTCACTGTGGGCATGGGCTTTAAACCCCCATCCTAGCTGCCCGGAAACCAGTCTTGTAGCTGCGTTCAGATGAAGAGGTAGAACTCAGCTCCTCCCACACCATGCCTGCCTGGACACTGCCATGCTCTCACCTTGATGATAATGGACTGAACTCTGACCCTGTAAGCCAGCCCCAATTAAATGTTATCCTTATAAGAGTTGCCTTGGTTATGGTGTCTGCTCACAAGAGTAAAACCCTAAGACAAACCTATTTTTTTTTTTTTGTCTTTTTGATTTTGTACTGTTGAAATATAAGCAAATCGATGATATATTTTTAGCAAATTAGAAATAGGTAGATTCATCAACATAAAAGGTTAACACACTGGGGCAAGTATCAAGTGAAGGGTAGGCTGAGATGGCCTCCTGCTCCCCCTAGCTCTGTTGCTTAGAAGTAATCAGAGGTCAGACACCATCAGACTAAAGAAGGCTCCAAGTTTGTTCTTTACTGTGATTCTAAATGTAAAGTCAAAGAACAATTTGAGCAGATATTTTTATATGTGACCAATATTTGACTCATAAGTAAATAAACAGATGCTTAACAATCCGTAATCATTAAGCAAATTTCAATCAAACTCTGAATGCAATGCATTTCATATGCAGTTCAACCTTCCTGTAACTTTTTTACTGTAATGAATCATAATGTAGATATCTGATATGCAAAACATAGACTATACAATCCCCAAAGGGGTTGTTTCCCACAGGCTGAGATCGCTGCCTTGGGATAACTACCCAGATATGGTTGTGCAGACTATTTTAAGTCTATTTTACACAAGTTAGAGTCATTTTGGAAGACAGAAGCTCAGCTGAGAAAGTGCTCCCACCAGATGGGTCGTGGACAAGCCTGTGTTGCGTTCTTTTGATGATGACTGTAGTGTGTAGTGAGAATGGTGTTTGTCAGCTCATATGTTTCAATCCTTGGCCCCTCATTGGTGAAACTGATTGGAGAAGAATTATGAGGTGTGGCTTTGTTGGAGGGGGTGTTCGAGGCTTCAGAAAGCCTCCAGACATCCTCAATACACTGCCTGTCCTTGCTTGTAGACCAAGATGTACGCTCTCAGCTGTTCCTGCAGCCGAACCTTTGTGCCACCATCATGGATTCTAACCATCAAAGTCATAAGCTCAATTAAACACTTTATTTTTACAAGTGGCCTTGGTTATGGTGTTTCATCACATCAATAGAAAAGTACTGAATACAAAAGGTACCAGGAAGGGGGCTGTTGTTGCAACAGACTCACCATGCAGTGTTGGGAGCCAACTTCTAACAGAAAGCGGCTATCATCTTTACAGCCATCTCGAGCCATATACCCTGACAAGAGACTTGTTTTAACAGCCTACAAAGCTAAGCACACTCTGATAAACATCTTGTTTTCTCACATAACTTGTTTTGCTGCTTAGTGCCCCCAGCTACAAGGCACACGTGTTCTCCACCATGCTAGGCGCATGTGGTATCCACGCTACAAGACACATGACGTAATGCCTTCAGCTATGCTTGTCCAGAGGGAAAGGCACATGGTAAAGGATATAAATACCCAGGATTTCCTTTCAATGAACGAGACTTGTTCAGACTCTCTGTCTTGTCTCCATTCTTCGCGTCTCTTGCCCATCCATCCCCACTCTTTCTCTTGCTAGACCCTGACCCACAGAGCAGAGCAACAGCTCCGGCTGAGAACAAAGTGGCGCCTCAACATTGAGCTCCAGTAAGAGGGATACAGTGAAGGACACTTTGGAAGCGTGCATCCTCACTCCTGCGCTGGAGAACCTGTTGACTGACCCGAAGGACCGGGTCGTTACAATGCAGTTCTTTTAGAGGAATGTGGAAGATCTGGACATTTTTTGAACCAGGAAAGTTGTTGAATGTTGTAGGTGGGGCTTAACAAGATATTCTAGTAGGAACTTGAAAGACAGTTTGAAGACAGATATCAATATAGACCTTGGAGGTCCAGCTTAAAGGTAGAACAATATTAGCTACTAGAATACAGACCATTGTGATAATTGGGTAAAATACCACACACACACACACACACACACACACACACACACACACACACATATTCAGCTGCTTTCTAACCTTCTCTTAAGAACTTGCCTGGGGCTAAATTGAAAAGCAGAGGACTAATATCTTTAGCAGAGATTTCAAGACAGTCTAATATTGACTCTGTGGCATGGTTATCTCATCAGGACTTTATGTTCTACATAAAGTTCTACAGTGAAAAATGGGAAGGGGACAGATGCAAAACAGACAGCTTGAAGAGAGAAAGAACATCAGGAATGTTGATGTTGGAGCCAAGGCTTGTGCTGAAAAGAAGGAGGTTGAGGAGAGTCCCGACTGGACCTGGGAGAAAGGGAAGAGTTTCCACAGGGCAAGCTCCCACCTGGATAAGATCCCAACTTGTGAAAGGAGAGCTTGAAGGAATTTTCTTTTTTTAAAAAAAAATTACTTATTTATTATTATTTCTAAGAGTACACTGTTGCTGTCTTCAGACACACACCAGAAGAGTACATCAGATCCCATTACAGATGGTTGTGAGCCACCATGTGGTTGCTGGGAATTGAACTCAGGACCTCTGGAAGAGCAGTCAGTACTCTTAACCACTGAGCCATCTCTCCAGCCCGTTGAAGGAATTTTCTATTCCTACAATCATTAACAAGGAAAGCTGCTGCAAATGTGACTCAGAGGGGCCAGGCTCTATCCCAAGCAGGTAGGCACATTGGGCAGGGTCATCCACAGGGCTCTAGCTTTAAAGTCATGAAGGTTACCTGAGTTAAAGAGGTTGGTGATAAGGACCACCGAAGAGGCCAGGGGTTGGGAGTGGGGCATGGAGGGAGGGCTGTTTCTGCATAAAGGCCCTCACAGGCCATGGCGTGAAGCTGTGAAAGAGAAGCCTGGATTGTGTTAGGGACGCCAAGATGTTGGAGATGCCAGGGCTGTGGGATACTTGCCAAGGAGAGCTGCAGACAGGGAGTGGAAGCAGCCCAAGAGAGAAGGATGGTGTTGCAATTAGAAAAACTGGAAAGGCAGAGCTGTCCAAGCCCTTTGACATCAGATATGGAGCTACAGGACTTGGAGCTTGCCCTGCTGGGTTTTGACATTGCCTTGGTCCAGTATTTCCTTACTATTACAAAAGGAAGCCCTGATTACTTCCCTTTGTAAAGGTAATATATATTCTTTGCTAAGGTATACTTGAAGTATGTAATTTGTTTTTGCTTTTTTTTTTTTTTTAACATGGGATTATAATTAAGAGGTTTCCTTGAGCCGGGCGGTGGTGGCGCACACCCTTTAATCCCAGCACTTGGGAGGCAGAGGCAGTGGATTTCTAAGTTGAGGCCAGCCTGGTCTACAGAGTGAGTTCCAGGATAGCCAGGGCTACACAGAGAAACCCTGTCTCGAAAAACCAAAAAAAAAAAAAAAAAAAAAAAAAGAGGTTTCCTTGAGTCGAAGAGATTTTAAACTTTAGACTTTTAAATTGTGTTAAAACTGTGAGAGGCTATGGGGGCATTTGAAGTTGAACTGAACGCATTTTACATGATGATATGGCCCTCAAACCTGTGGGGGTCAGGGAGTGGAACGTGGTGGTTCAAATAAGAAAGGTTCCCGGAGACTCTTATGTTTGAACACATGGTCCCCAGTGGGAAGGAGGAGAAGGTATGGTCTTCTTGGAGGAAGTGTGTGTCACTAGAGGTGGGCACTGACATTTCAAAATATTTTACATTTCAGTAGAAATGTAAAATAGTATAGAAGCTGTAGAAACAATATGGAGGTTCCTAAAATAAATACACACAGAATTATTCAGGGACCATATGATTCAGGGATTCCTTCTTTGGGTATATTCTCCAGACAATTGAAAGCAGAGTCTGGAAGCGACATGTCTATATCCATGTTCTAAACATGAGTCATAACAGCCAAATGATAGATGCAACTCGATTGTCCATAAGTGGATTGTATTAGTCCCTTCTCTGTTGCTATAACAAAAGTGTTTCTGGTCCGGATACCTTAGAAATAAAATAAATATATTTGGCTCATATTCTAGTGTCTGGAAGATCCAAAAAGTGTGAGTGTGTGTGTGTGTGTGTGGTGTGTTGTGTGTGTGCACGCACACACACACACACACACACACACACACACTGTGTAAACCACTTGAAAAAAAAGCATATGGTAAACCAAGCATCATATAAAATGGGCCAAACACATGGGATGACTTGCCTCTAACAGTCTGCTCCTAAGTGACTTCTCATAAGAAGAATATGACCTTAGAGAAAAGTATTAATCCATCTCCAAAATATAGTCAGCTCTGAAGCCCCCGTCATTTCTCACCATCATCACACTAGGGACCAAACTCCCAGCACCTGATCCTTTGAGAATCCATCCAAAACAGCAATGGATGAATGGATAAAATGCATGAAATGGGGTTGTGGGTGGAGCTGGAGAGATGGCTCAGCAGTTAAGAGCACTGGCTGCTCTTCTAGGGGTCTTGAGTTCAATTCCCAGCAACTACATGGTGGCTTACAACCATCTGTAGTGGGATTTATGCTCTCTTGTGGTGTGTCTGAAGACAGTGACAGTGTACGCATATACATAAAATAAATCAATCTAAAAAGAAAAAATACATAAAATGGCATGGGGATTCTGGCTCATCCTACAACATGAATGAACCTCAGAGGACACCATGATGAATGAAATAAGCCACACACTGAAAGGTGAACAAGGTGCAATCCCATTTGTGTGAGATACTTCCAGTATCCAGCTTCACAGAGGTAGAAAGTAAAACAGAGCTTGCCAGGCTGCAGTAAGGTAAGCTCCGGCCTTGCGATCTGGTTTTCTTTCTTTTTAAGACAAGGTCTCAGCATGTAGTTCTGGTTGGCCTGGAACCCACTATGTAGCCCAGACTGGCCTTGAACTCACAATTTCACCTGTCTGTCTTTGAGTTCTGGGAGATAAGGTGTGCACCACCACACCTGGCAAGAAGCTATCCTTCTTAGCCAAGACTCTTGTTCCTTGGCTGCAGTAATTTGAAAAGAAAACTCACAGTTGAGTAATACCTTTGAAGAAATGAAAGTGAAGTGTCACCAGGACACCAGGGCATTGCTTGAATATGGCTTCTGAAACACATAACGAGATGATTTCAACTTTATAAAACAAAACCTGAGTGATATTTATGGCGTACCTCGCTCGTGTGCAGCTCAAGTACCCCAAGATTTATGTGAGATACAGATGAGAAAAGCATCCTCATGTGATAGATATGGAAAACATGTTCTAAAAAAATTGAAATGACAGATCTCTGTAGGGTTGTCAACTTGAGGCTTAGTAAGCCACATCCCACAGGAGTCATCTTACTTAATTCTTTGTCAACAACTTGGTTAAGTGGGTTTTATAAATGATTCAAAATATGTCTGAGTGGCTGGACGAGAAGTGAAAACGTTTTTTGAAAACAGCCTTGACAGTTCTCCCCGCTGACATCACCAAGGCAAAGATGCTGAACACTCCCACAGTGCTGGGTCTTTTCCTCACAAGGTGAGGACAGGAAGCAGAGCACAAGCCTACTGCGTCTGGTTGCTTTTCAGAAATGCTGTTCACTCAAAGATGTTAGAATGTTGAACTCAAGAGAAAGAGAAGGAAAAAAAAGAAAAGAAACAAACGAAACATACACCAGAGTCCATCACTAGGGGAGCAAATAAATATATATTTTGTTATGTTATACAAGAACATGTAGTAGAGCAATAAGGAATCATTCTATTGACTGGGCAATTTAAAAACCTATAATAAATGTAATTTGGTATATAAATATACATATATAGTTTTAATAAAAAATCTCCCATCTGGGCTAACAATGCTCCTTCTAAGAGCCATAGACAATCTAACAAAACCCCCCAACAGCTGGACATGAGACAGCCTTTGAGTTGTTGGTCAGGGTTGTCCAAGAGACTCTTAAAACATTTTAGACTGTTGCTATCCTCTTCACTGCTTCCCAGAGGTGAACAAAAGTCTTCATTGCTGAAGACACCATGCACTTGATCACAGGACCAAGACACCCCTGAACTGAAACTTACCTGAAAATGTTCTCTAGTCAAGCTTTCAAAGGAGGGAAACAACAGTTCTACCCAGCTATAATGCCTATGAACCACAAAAACAGCCATCACGGCACCATAGCCTTAAAGGTGTTGTAGTGGCATGCATACCTTGGCGGTAACCAACAGATCTCTAATTGGACTTACTTCCCTCTCATCAAGAAGGAAATCATGCCTAGTACTGGAAAGCTAGTACCAAAGGTTACTCAAATCATAGATCTTGGAAAAGAACCTACCACTGCACTTTTTGTCAGGAAGGAGTGCAGCAGGAGGCCTGTGACTGGACAAGGAAAAGGAAGGCAGAGCTAAGAGATGAAGAGAAAGAGAGAGGAGGAGAGAAGGGAGAGGGAGGGAAAGGAGCCAAGTTGGAGACGAAGGATGGAATGATTCAGAGCTAGTGTGGCTTTAAATAGCCACAAGTAGTTATGAATATCTTATAAGGTTAGAATAATTGGGATAACTTGTCTAATCTAGTTGGGCAGCTTGTATCATTATCAATTGGGTCAGGAATTATTGTGTGGGCATCTTGTGAATTGAAAATTTATGGATATATAAATCTGACTTGTTAATTATAAACTTCTAGAGTTTTGTTTCTACTGGGTAAATGGGTGTTGTGGCGGCTGACCCCAGAGAGTTGGCAGCTGAGAGTAGCTGACAGGACTGCTCTGGGACAGAGAGGGGCGGTCAGTAGCGTGGGAAGTCTGAGGGTTTGTTTCTTTAACACTTCCCACAACAGCTTTATTAAACCAGTATGATCCATAACTACACTCTAAAGTTTTGTCCTCATAGATAAGTGTAGTCTTCACTCTTCATCAGGGAAACTTCCCTTTGCAATAGACAGAGACCACTAAATAAAGCCACAGCCAATCAAAACACAGACTGTGGAGCAGTCCCAGTGGATACAAAATATTCCCAATACTTAAGGCTCAGGGAACAATGTGGGAAAGGGGAAAGCAGATAGATTGTAAGAACCAGAGGAACAGGAAATTTGCTATGAGATTGTGTCTCCTAGGATGTCAGATGCCAATCCCCCCAAAATCTCACCAACATGACTTACTAAACAAGAGCTGAACAATGATGACACCATGCTAACCCAAATGGGTTAGGAGAAGCTCGCAAAGCCTCAGTCCTACACAAAGAACTATAGGCAGTCAAGGAATGCTGAGAGAGGGAGAATTCATCTTCCTCAGGGAAGAGCACACTAACTGGTTATTCAATACTACACTGTGAGCCTGAAAACATACATACTAGTAACATTACATAGATGGAGCAGGCTATGCTTACATATTTAGAAATATAAACACACGTGTGTGGGTAACAACAATTAACAAATAAAGAGCCCATGATTTTGAAAGAGACCAAGGAGGAAGATGTGAGGGTTTGAAAGGGAGGAAAGGGAAGGAGGAAAGCTATGTTATAATCATCCAAAATCATTTAAAACCAGAAACAACAACACACACACACACACATCACACACACACACAAGCTAAACAATGGTACAGATATTAAGAGGGTACTGCTTTTCCAGAAGACCCAAGTTTGGTTCCCAGCACCCATGTCAGGCAGTTCACAAATGCCAACTCCAGGAGATCTGATGCCTTTGGGTACTTCAGGCATCTATGTCACATTCATATTCTCTCTGTCTCTCTGTCTCTGTCTCTTTCTCTTATACACACACACACACACACACACACACACACACAATTCAAAGAGAAGAATTGTTTATTTGGGGCTCCCTGTTTCGGGTTTCCAATCTGCAGCTAGGAGACATTAATTTGGGCCTAAGATGAGACTAAATATCATGGCTGCAGAGGAGGAGCTTGTTTACCTCAGAACACATAGGAAGCAGAGAAAGAGAGAGGAGGGCTTCTTCCCAGACTGAAATAAGCGCTTAAATGTGAGCTCCTGTGAAATCAGAAACAAGCCACAGACTTTAACTCAAAATTGTACCAGACATTCTCATCTCATTCAAGAACTGAGGAATGGGGCCTAGTGAGGGTGGTCAGACCAAAGCAAGACCTAAACCCGGCCGGGAAACACCAAATCCTGAAGCTCCATGTGTGGCATGGGCTCACAATGGAATCATCTGGGCTTTACTAGCCTTGGGTAGCCCTGCTTTTCTATCCCTGCTACTTGTAGCATATATTGCTTCTCTCCTTTGTCAGCTCTGTTCCATGCCTGAAGCATTCCTTGGTGGTTATCCTACTGTCTTAGCATCTTCAACATCCTAGGAGCTCCACTTCAATTTATTCTTCATCTCTGTAGCATCATGCAATGACCTTTCAGGGCCTTCTTGCAGGGAACATGGCTCTGCCAGTCATTGCCCTGCCTCAGTGACTTTCTGAAACCTGAGTGTAAGCCTGCGTGATCCCCTTCACTCTTGAATCCTTGATACTTTCAAGAGTGTACCATATAGAAAGATGATACTGCCAAATTCTGTCAGCTCACGTAGTGTGTCCGTTCTGTCAAAGCTGTAGTGACCACTGTGCACAGTGGTGGCTGAATCTGAGAGGACATTTCCTTGGTAGTTGTTTTTGAGCAGGAAGTCCCTTTGGTGGCATTTTCAGTTCAGGTTTTCTCACTTCAAATAATTTGGAATTTGGAGCCTTCAGTGGGCGGGATCTGCACTCAAGGCTTATTTCTCTTGTACCTTTGGAGAGTAGTAGGCTTCTTATATGGTTAATCCTTTATCAGTCATAGCTAGTTGCCCACCTTGTCTGCATGTTAAAAACTCACTCACTGCTTCTTTGAAAAACTATACATCTTTCATGTCTTTCATTAAGATAGTGAGCCGTGAGTTCTCGTAAGAGCAGCGAGCATGCACACGCACATACACATGTGCACACTAGTCTATCACTTTTTAATTCACCCACACTCAAAATCTCAGGACACGGCAAAAAGCCACCAGATTCCTTGCCAGGGTGGATTTTAGCCCAGTTCCTGATAGTATCTTTATTCCTTTCTCAATCTCCATGAGCTAGAGCCTCTACTCCCTCCTTCCTTCCACTGGAAGCCCCTCCTGGCTAGAGGAGATGCCCACTCAGGCTCCGTATCACCCAGTACCAGGAGTCTCAGCTAGGATCACCCCCATAGACTCTCAGGAGACTCCCCTGTCCCAGCTTTCCTGCTTGTCCGGGTGCCCCCTTTCCCACTGATTTCCATTCTCTCTCCCAGCTCTGCCACACATACACCTGATCCCCCTGATCCCTTTGTGACTTGTAGTGCACTGTGTGTCTTCAGGAGTCTCTTAGAATGCTTGTTCTAAGGGAAAGCAGCTTTTACCTGAGAAACTCACTACCGTGGGGCCATTATGATGTGGGAAAGAATAGATAAGAGACTATGTGGAGAGAACTGTATCATCTAGCCAAGACAGCATGATTCAGGTCACAGCCAATATCTGGCTGCAGCTGTACGAGACACCACAAAGAGAGCAGCCCAGCTAGATGCTGAGCAGGCATGCAAGATCAGCACAGAGTGGTAAGAGAGAGAAAAAAATGGATTCTTACTTGATTGGTTGTTTGACTTTTGTTTTTACTTCCAACCAGTACATTTTGGTGTCATTCATTATGTGTTACTGAGTAACTAGAATAGAAATCCTGAAATAGCAGCCGACATGAAGATTTGGGATTTGTTTTGGGACTGCTGTGGTGCGCTGGTGAGCTAAGAAGGAGTGCTGAAGAAAGCATCATGTTAGAGGGCTTTACAGGAGGAGAAGCAGATGCCATGGGAGGCTGGACTCAAGAGATACTGTGAGGTGGAGCCTATGGAGTTAAATAGACAGACAGAAGGGACACACAGACAGGCAAGCAGGCAGGCAGACAGACAGACAGACAGACAAAGGTGTGGTAGTGGGAAGGGGAGGAAGACTGAAAATCTTTTAGGGTTTTCCCATAGAGAAGAGGTAATAGGTACTGCCCTTCACAGGAAGCCAGTGAGGTGGAGATCATGTATGCACTGAAGTTGAGGGACTCGGGCTGGGGGGAGGAATGTTAAGGAAAAGCTCAACTTGAGGTTGAAGCATGTGGAGCATGTGGGGGATCATGGTGATAACCCTGTACATCCACTCATAGTCTTATATGAAATGGCAGAAGTCTTCACAAAGGAAAACAGAAAGAGCAGAGTCTTGTGTAGAGACCCTTTAGGTCTATGTGATCCGGATGTAATGCAGACCGCTGTGGATTACAGCATGATCTGGCTGGAATATAGACAAGCCCTTAGTACACACCTTTAATCCCTAACAATGAAGGTTCCTTTGTAGAAAGGAAGCAGCCATATTTGAAAGTGGCGTCTAATTGAGGGGCAAAGCGATGAATCAGAAAATGATCTGACAGAATGCGTCAGAGATAGGATACACCCAACTCTCATGAGAACAGACAAGAAGAGGCTACTTTAGAGCAGCACAGTGAGAAAGGCATGTGAGATAGTTTTAGTGGGACAGTTTTACAAAGACAAGTGGTAGGGGAAAACAAGCTAGACACAGGTGAAGACAGAACAAGCCAGAGAATGAGAAGGAGCCAAAAGATTAGAACAGATTGCCAGAGTTAGTATCAGGCCAGGCAGAGCAGTTTAGTCAGAAGACAAGAGAAACCAAATTGAATCAGTCAACTTGGAAGATTAGATTGTATGGAGACTAGAAGCTTCCAGGCCTAGGGCCAGGGAAGATGAACAGAGAAAGAAATGCTCTGGGCTCAGCCCAGCACATGTATGTGTACAACTTAGGTACAGTTCTCATCTCATCCCTTCATCTGAGGAACTAAAGGTGAAATTTTATCCTTGGCCTTAGAAGCAGGAGCAAGATGAAGTCAGAAGCCACTGAGATACAAGTCAGATGAGCTGGTGGTGGAAGTACTTGATAAAGTCATCAGGGCTCTCTTGAGACTACTTTCATTAATCTGGCTTTGATCTGAGCAGTTTAAGGAGCTAATTGAAGGGTTTACAAATCAGACTAAGAGACAGCGGCTAACCACTCAACGGGTCAAACTACTGAAAGTCTGTGGATGTCTCAGCCAAGAATGGGAACATTTACATCACACCCCCACCTACAAAGCTCAGGGAACATCATGGAAGAAGTGACAGAAAGACTGGGGAGGACTGAGGAGAAACAGTGTCCTCTAGAGGTGACAGGATTATTGCCCTGAACTCAAAGCAGCTGTGGTTTCTGGCAAAAGATTTCCTAGCACAGATCAAGCCAGTCAACATTCCAGCACTGGCGGGGAGGGGCACAAGAGCCTTCACCTCTAGCTGAGGGGCTACCAATTGTTGATGGCTGCTGACAAAGAGAGTCATTTTTCTTTAGGTGTGTGGTCCCTGGTATGTTGACCATGCCCAGTGGATGGCCCCCTAACCATGTGTATATAAACTGCATCATGTGATCAGTGGGTTACATATAAGAGTTATGAAGTTGGAAGGGGGACAGGTGTGTTGAGTTTCACACTCTGGGCAAGGGATTGAGGTACATATTTTACACAGCAAAGCTTACCTGGCCTCCAGTTTTCTCAGCATCCCCCAGTTCCTACCTGGACTTTCCAGCCAAGGAGCTGAGCTGCCCTTCCCAGGATGTTCTTCTATTCATAATTCATTGGTCTCCCCTTCTCCCTTTTCCTTCTCTCTACCAGCATACTTTCTCTCTCTCTCTTCCCCCTCCCCTTTCTCTCCCTTCCCTAGTCTCCTTCCTTGGAGCCAGTGTACTTGGCTTCCTGAGAGCAGTTTCCCAATAAACCTGTATTTGTATATATTTTAACTGGGCTTGAATTTGCTCATTTCTCTGGCGGGAAAATAACCCTTTAAGGTGCAGGATACATGAAGAGTTAAGGAGGGAGAGATGGGGTAAGTATGATCGAAATACATTGTATGCGTGTATGAAATTCTAAAAAAATACTGAAAGCATTTTAAAGTAGACTAAGAATATTCATTACTATCTGAAGCTATTTGTCATGAAAATGAGGAAGAAGAAAAATAAGTTTTTTTCTTTCTTTCTTTCTTTCTTTTTTTTTTCCTTTGGTGGGGCTTTTTGCTGGTTGGCTGGCTGGTTGACTGGTTGGTTGGGTCTTTTTTTTTTTTTTTTTTTTTAACATGATTGCAGGCTAAGGAGAAGGAGGAACTCACAGATAGTTTGGTTGGCCTGAATCCTCTGAACCAGTGAGGGCAGAAATAGAGCAGTCTCTGACGTGAGTTAATGAATAGGCTTCTTCTTCTCGTTAGAGTGTGGCCCCTGGACTAGGAAACCTGGTACTAACCAAAAGCTTGTTAGAAATGTACGACCTGGGTTTCACCTTAGAGAACCAGAATCAGCATTTGAACAAGAGCCCGGGTCATCAATACGTATAGTGAATATATTATTACTAAAACCTGGGATAGACAGAAATATGGAGGAAGATCAGACATAAGCAGACACTCATGCTCTCTCCTTGTTAATTTACTTTGATTTTTATCTGAGACTCAGAAGGAAATTAGAACATTTTTCAAGTGCCTCCAAGCTTGGTGTGTGCATGGGCGAGGTAGATGGGAAGTGAAGGTTTGTCTACCGTGAAATAATCTCCAGTCCAGTCAGAGCTAAGGCTTGGCTCTTCTCTAGGCAGAAGCATCTACAGATGTCACTGCTTGCACGTCAAACTTGGGTGTCTTCTTTATTTGGTTGGCAGTGGCTCTGATATTTCTGGGCTTGGCTTTGTGGTTCAGCACATTGTTAAAGTCTCTCGTGTGACTCTATTATGTAGCCAGGCTTGAGAACTGAGTTAAGTAACGGGATATTTCTCAGCCTTGGAGTTTCAAGGTCACGAGATACTTGGTCCTATTCCCTAAGGATTTTGGGTTAATCAGGCTGAGCTGACACCTTAAAGATGACCTGCTGATGTCACTGATCCCAGTCCTTTAAATACTTCCTTCCCTCCCTCAACAGCTCTCAATGTCAGCAGCAGAAATCACCTGGGGGAACTCTGAGAATAACAATGTTCAAGCACACCAGTCAAAACTAGCCATACCTGGACAGGAGAGATGCTTCTGTAGTTAAGAGCACTGGCTGCTCTGGCAGGGAACCCAGGTTCATTTTGGGGCACCCAGAGAGTGGCTCACAACCTCTGTAACTCCAGTTCTAGATCTGATGTCTTTTTCTGGCCTCTGAGGACACCGGGAACACACATGTTGCACAGATATACATACATGCAGGCAAAACAAACCGACTCATACCAGCATTTAAGTGGTGAATGAAAACACTTGCCCCCTTTTCTTCAGCTGAAGTCTCATGACATTTGTTACTGAGCCTCTCGGTGTTTATTTACTTCTATTAAACACCAAGAAAGAAAGACTGCATGGTGACCGCCAACAATGTACATAGGCCAGTGCTTTTGTGTTCTGTGTTTGTACACCTAGCAAGACCGGTTTTTGATAGATGCGATGAATTAACAGCCCTGTTTCCCACTTTCTATTATGTAAGATTAGTGCTACTGCTCAGTACTCTGCCCCTTCATATATGTAATTACACCAGCACTGATACCACAGGATGGGAGACAAATTAGGGAATGAACTTAATTAGGAGATAAACATAAACACTCTGAAGTTTTCCTCAAGATTCACAACAGACTTGCTTGGTTTCCCCAGCTTGTGACCCAGAGATCTTATCAGAATCCTGGGCATGCATGTCTAAGTGATGGTTGCTGAGGCTAGCTTCAAATTTTTCTGAATTGCAATTCTTATGTGTGGTCCCGAACTTTGTATTTTCAATAAGCACCAACGCATTCAGAAATTGGAAATGTCTGACTTTGAAAGGAGACTAGAAACAAGAACTACGTCGAAAAAAAAACCACCTTTTATCAGTTAATTTCAATGTTTAATGAGCAGCTTAAAGCTGGCAAAATGCCAGCACAAGACGATATGTGCTTGGTGCCTCCACAAAAATCACAACATAAAGCAATATACTTACTCTGCTAGTCTTTTCTACAACAACAAGTAGTAAGACAGGCCTGTCTTCCCCTAAGATGAGAGTGGAATACTAAGCCAATGCTCTAAATTGGCAGTTCAAACCAAGGCTCAAATCTCAAAACTTTTAAGTTCACTGTTTTCCTAGAAGTCGGCTTAGATATTACAGGAATTTCTACATTCTTTCAGTTTCAGGTGAGTTGTTTCAGATGCTAGAATACTCTAATGAGTAGTCACAGGTCTAGGGCACACAAGCTATTTTGTCGAATCCCATTCCAACCTTTATGGTACCGAACACGAACATTATTGGGACTTCATTTCCCAGAAGGCAGTGCGACATCGGCTCACGCGAGGCTTCGGGAAACTTGCCTGTTTTTTTTTTTCCCTGCCTGCCGTAAAGGCGCGCGGTCTGCTGGGACATGTAGTTTGGACAGCCCTTGACGCCCCCTCAAATGAATGGGACCGGGTATAACTGAGAACTACAGCTCCTGGTCTGGCCGCGTCGGTGGCAGCCGCAGAGGAAGAGTTGATTAAGACGGCCCTCAGGGAGGGAACTGCTGGCGGTGGTGATGTTGCGCGCGGATTTTTTAGGGTAGCGATCTGAAAGGGCGCTTTTTTTTTCTGCGCGCTGGCTCCCGGTGCCCCGTACCGGCCATGCGCCCGGCCTTCGCGGTGGGCCTGGTGTTCGCAGGCTGCTGCAGTAATGTGATCTTCCTAGAGCTGCTGGCCCGGTGAGTGACCCTCTCGGGCGGCGCCCGGATTCTCGAGGCTGGGCTGGGGCTGCTCGCCCTAGCCGCCTCCTTAATCCGTTGCACGGGATACCCACGCAGTCAGCTACTCCACAGCCCTGGCACTCCTCCATTCCTTAGCATCCAGATGACAGGAACATCCAAGGTGCTGCTGTCGGCATCTCCATGCCACACTTTGGGAGTTTGAAACCTGGAGACTTTCTCACGTGACTGATCCTAGGTCTCAAGGAGCACCCTCTCCCTCCTACACATCCAACTCTAGCATCTTTCGCTGTCCAATTAATGAATGAATGACACGTGTTTGTCTGGAGCAAAACTTTCTCACAGTCCTGTTTTGTACACGTTGCAAAGAAAGTTTCGTTTGTGTGTGTTGCCATGTTTTGCCAAGCATTTGTTTTTATTGGTCGTAGAGATAGATGATTGTGAGCACTTGGCTTGACTCAGGTGAGTGATGTGGTGCAGATACTACTGAGCTGTCACCGTGGTCCCTGAGCATTTTGCACATTACAGCCTTTAGTTGAGAAGTGTGCACTTTGAAGTATAGCTTGGGAACAGAGTTGGCTTTGTGGTGGTGTCTTACAAATAATGTTGGGTAATAATGTGCAAAGTTCAGCAGGCAGAAGTTAGAAAAGAGACAGGAGGTGCACTGGAAAACGATTAGGACTGAACAGCTAGAGATAGTAATTTCAGATTTGGCTCCTCGCGCAATATAGCCTTGGCCAGTTACTTAGCTTCTCTGGGTCTCTTTTTTCAGGCACTTCAGTACTATCTCAGTTCAGAGTAACTAGCTACATGTTTCTGAATCTATATACTGTGTCGGTTTGACTATCGAACATCCCTGTGACTAAGTTACATTGTTTTGCTGAAAGTGAAACAGATGCAAAGTTGGGCGTCCTATTTTTAAGTGGCAGAGCAAGAAACGGAGTTGAAGATGTCTGTCTAAACTCCTAGCCCAGTAACATTTCCAGATCCTTTTCATTTCTGAACTTGAGTTTTGAACATATGTGATGTCTGGTAGAAATGTATTCTATTGGATACTGTTGGTTTAAGTCCTTCTGAAGTACTTACGGTCAACTCTGTATGGGTTATTGTTTGCTGTTAGAGAGCTTACCATTTTATTACACAGAGTGTTGAAGATTGATTGTCTTGGGAGTGGATAGGAATATGAAAATGAAAAAGAAAGTTTCTGGATACACTTCAAAGGAAGGAGACTTTGGAATTCAATATATTTAGTATATTTTTAACTAAGAAAGTGATACATTCAGGCCAGCTATAGAAAGAAAGTCAGGTAATTGCATTGACCATGCCACTAAATTATGTGAAACCCGTGTGCTCTAGCTTAGGAGCTCATGGCTAAAGCACTTTTTCAACCATCATAAGGAAGTGGGATAACTCCCTTCATCCCCATGGGTTTTGAAGGGTTGAATGAGATGCCTGAGGAACGCTCCCTGCACTTGGCCTCCCCTTGACTTCTCCCTTACAATTTGTTTCAGTACAGACATACATTGTTTTTTGTGATGGTCCAGAAAAGTTCTGTATGTATCCAGAAATGGATACATTTGTCTTTATAGTCTTTTCATTCTTTGTAGGAACTTTTATTTAGAGTTTTATTAGGACCAATTTGTAAATGAATCTGAATTCTTTATTTTAACCTTTTTTGTAAATCTGCATTTTTCTGTACAACTGAGAGTTTTCCTTAGGAGGTAAGGAAGTGGGCTTATTAACGAAGTGTATACCACATTAGACTGATAGCAACGTATACCTGATTTGCTTAAGTAAGCTCAGACTTCCTACTGTAGAGCAGTGAGATCTGACCTGATTAGGCCAAATAGTCTTTAAAGTTCCTTCTAGATATGATCTTGAAATCTGTGGGTTTAATCTTGAGGAATTAGCATGGAAAGTCTATTATACAGCAGGAGCTGTGCTTTTTAAATGGCTTCCTCAGAACACTCAGATGTCACTCTAAATGCAAAGGCTGAATGACTTGTTGAAAGAAGGGAATGTTGAGCCATTTTCTCCCAATTGAAAAACAGACTCACTTTCTTCTTGCTGACTTTTGTAGACCTATGATTGGTGCCAGTGATAAAGTACAAACCTTGTGTACTGCGTAAGCAGCTACACAATAATAAGTGAGATCTTGATTCCCTTCGTAAGGTGCTTATGCTCAACCCTGAAAGCATGATACATATGTTTTATGTATGTGCTGTACACACACACACACACACACACACACACACACAGAGAGCTAATGAAGCAGGTATTGTATGTCTTAATATCAGGATAACAATCTGAAAGATTTTATTTTTCCCTTTAAAACATGACGTTGAATTACATAAGAAAGTTTTGTGTCTAGGAAAGAAAGAAAGGAGGTGTAAACGTCTGCCTGAGTCATTTCCTTCAAAGTTGCTGGGTTTTTTTTTTTTTTTTTTCTTTTAAATTGAAATTTGGGTTTTTGCCAAAGAAAATCCAAAGTAAGAGAAGGTGTCTGCAATTAATGGTTATAAGTTTTTTTTTCTTTTTTCTTTCTTCAAGACAGGGTTGCTCTGAATAGTCCTGGCTGTCCTGGAACTCACTCAGTAGACCAGGCTGGCCTCGAACTCAGAAATCCACCGGCCTCTGCCTCCCAAGTGCTGGGATTAAAGGCGTGTGCCACCACCGCCCGGCAATGGTTATAAGTCTTAAATAAAGTTTAAGAGAAGGAAAGATTCTGGGAAAACATTTCAAGTTTTTATTTCGAAGCTTTAAAGCGAATTATTCCAGTTAAGAGAACCACACCCCTTGAGCTGTGCCAGCAATGTATCCCTAAAATGCTCTCTGCATTAGCTTAAAGGAGTGCTGAATGTCAGATCACAGGAATGCATCGTACACCTCCTATGGAAAGACAAAAAGAATAGAGGTAGCAGAGGACCCTATGGGAGGAAGAACAGGAACGTGATTCCTGGTGAGATTCTTCTGGAGTAGTAGTTTCTTCTAATGCGGAGATATATAAAACCGGCAGCACCCAGTCTTGGTTGTTCTTAATCAGCTACCATCTTCCCGCCTAGACAAGGCCTGAGGTCACGAGCAGCGGTGTGTTCTCACTCCTGCCACGGCTCAGGCCACAGGTTCAGGCCACCAGCTCAGGCAGCCAGAGATACCAGCCCTGCCACCCATGAGACACCAGCATGGCAGATGGCTCTGCCAATCTTCCACACTGTCTCTACAAGGCTGGGCTGGGCCCTGATCATTCCGCCATACACATGGTACCCGGTAGAAATGAGACTCTAATGCTTAGATTATCCAAAGGCATTATAAGTTTGATAATGCTCAATACATTTAAAGTGTTAACCAATTAACTAACCTAGATATAAGTTGTTACCCAGGACTGCTCCTGGTACATGCGTGGTCATCCATGGCTCCTACATCTCTGCTCCGTAGCTCCTCCTCTTCCTCTCCTTACTCCCCCTCTTCCTCTCCTTACTCCTCCCACCTTAACTCCTCCCAACTTGTGGGGAAAATATGCCTCTACAGTACCCTAAAATTAGATGGTAGTAATGGTTGCATGTCTAAAACCTGGTAATAGTAGCAGTGATATACCAACCCTAGTCATTTGCCATGAAGTCCAACCTAGCACAGTACATGTGACCTCCATGTCCTTAGCCATGAAATATGGATAAGTAAAGGAAAATAACAAAGATCATATGAAGGATACAATTGTAAACCCTTTAAACTTTTAAAATCTTTTGTACAAATGCTAATGTGCCAGAGTACATTTGCTTAAAGTGAAGCCTCTCCACCCCATTGACTTGCTTGAGTGAAGGCCAGACTCTGTCCCAAGTGGCTCCTACACAGTTAGAGGTCTTCAGAACAGTGACAGCTGTCTTTTCCTCTGCCCCCTTTTCTTGAGTGTGTGTGCACGTGTGTGTGTGTGTGTGTGTGTGTGTGTGTGTGTGTGTTATATACAGATGAACAAGGTCCACCCTCTGAACTTTTCACGATGGCACTGTGTCCTTGCTGCCTGTAGTTCATTGGTGGCTCCCAGGTGCTGCTTCTCTTTTTCTCCAGGGCAGAGGTCCAGCTCATGCCCACTTGGAGCCCTTTCTCACTGGGCAGAGTGGCTTCCCAGTAACTACTGTGTAAGGGCTTTGGCCCAGCCTTTTAGTAGAAAATAGAAGGGAAAGTCAGAGAATTGTTGATACTCCAGAGTGGTGCTTGGCACTTGATGCATATTTTCTTATTGATTTCTGATGGCAACAATATATAGTTTTTATTTTATAAAGGAGAAAAAAAAGGTGTCCAGTATGATTGTTTAAAAGGGTAACTTTTGGGCTGAAGAGATGTCTTATGGTTAAAGTGCTTGTTGTACAAGAGTGAGGGCCAGAGTGCAGATCCCAGAACTCACATAAAATGCCTGTAATTCCAGCCCGGAAGGGCAGAGACAGGTGATCCCAGAGCAAGCTGGCCATCTCACTGAGTTCTGGTCTTGATTGAGAGAGCCTGCCTTAGTGAGTGAGGTCGAAGAACCAGTAAGGCTGATTCTGGATATCAACCTTGGCACCTCAGGCGTAATTACACATTCATGTACATGTCCACAAGTGCATTCCCACACATGCAAACATCCATATGCACATATGCACACATGAACAAACAATACACATATGCACATAAACACAAACACACACACACGGAAAAAGGGGGCCAGAGAAAAGATAGCTGTCATTATTTTGAAGTGACAGCTGTGTAAGAGCCTAGGCTGGTCATCTTCCTGGCTCTAGCTGTCCTTTCTAGTATGTAGCAGAGACTGTGTTAAGTGCTTTTATGGGACCTATTCATCTGTGCAACAATAAACCAGAGAGATAAGCACTCCCATTGTTCGCATCTTAAAGAATATGGGATTTAGAAGTTTACTAACTTCCACACCACACAGTAAGTGATAAAGGTGCTCTTGCATGTCAACAGGAAACAACATGGAGCACCATTGTTCTTGGCTCTGTGCCACCACAAACACACAGAACACACTTGCTCTTGCATGCACAAGTACAGGCACACCCTTTACCCATGAGGATCCAGTAGGGGAGCCCTTGAAAGTCTAGATTCCCAGGGTCCCACTCCAGGACAGTGAAATCAGTTCTAGGAGGGTGCACCTCTCCAGGAACGGGCATCTTGTGGCTTCTTCCTTCCTTTGTTCGCTCTCTCACTCACTCACTCCATCACTCACAGTACTGAAGATTGAACTCAGTGCTTCCTCTACTCTAAACAAGTATTCAGCAGAGCCACTGAGCTATATCCCTGGCCCTTTACATTTTTTCCTTATCATTTTGAGAAAATATTGCCTCATTCACCCACAATGCTAGGCTTACATGCTTGCCCTGCCATGCTCAGCCTGGCACATGGGTTCCCAGAGATCAGCCAGGACAGAATTGGCTAGCACTGTGCGGGGGACTATCTAGAGTTAAATGTCTGCTCTCTTGTATTGACTAATGGTTTTAATTAGATTCTTGAATGAGATGAATGTCTTACACAATCATTTATGGATTCCTACGAAGTTTGGCCTTGTCTCTTGAACCAAGTAACTCTGAAAGACAAATTGTTGAACTGTGTCTAAAGCAGTGGGTTTCGAGAAACCTTCCTAGGCAGCAGAGCTTTAAGTACAGCACTGTGTCTGCTTCAGATGGCAAGCCTAGCTCTGGTAGAATGGTGTATTCCTTGCCTGTTACTGTGCATGAGGGGTGTGGTTAAGGGTTTGCACTGGGGATATAGCTCAGTGGTAGAGTGCTTGTCTAGTGTGCTGGCTAGTTTTATGTTAACTTGATACAAGCTAAAGTTATTGGAAAAGAGGGAGCCTCAATTGAGAAAATGCTGTCATAAGATTGGACTGTAGACAAACTGTAGGGCATTTTCTTAATTAGTGATTGGTGAGGAAGGGCCCTGTGTATTGTGCATGGTGCTGTTCCCTGGCTGGTGGTCATGGGTTCTATAAGGAAGCAGGCTGAGCAAGTCATGGGGCCAAGCCAGTAAGCAGCACCCATCCATGGCTTCTGCATCAGTTCCTGCCTCCAGGTTCCTGCTTTGAGTTCCTGCCCTGATGTCCTTTAGTAACAAACAGTGATGTGGATATGTAAGCCCAATAGACCTTTTTCTTCCAAGTTGCTTTGGTCATGGTGTTTCATTGAGGCAATAGTAACCCTAACTAGGACACTAGCATGTTCGAAGCCCCAGTGCTGAATTTGTATATCTTGCCATTAGTGTTCAGTATTCTTAGCACCAGTAGAGAATGGAGTTGACTTTAATAGTAGCACTGTATTGATATATAAGTGCTTTACTGTCCTCTCTGTTCAGTGGTGTCATGTGGGTGTCTTGGGTTAAGATGAAGACAGATTCTAAAGCCATTTAATAATAGTCTTAGGGGAATTTGGATGCTCACTTGGGACATCTTTAGTGATAGAACAGAATTGGGGCCAAACTGTCAACATTTCATGTGACTGATTTTCAGAGTGTCTCAAGAGGGATGTCAGAAGTAACTGGCTGACATGTGTTCATACTATGGTATGTGTTCCTAATAGTCACCGTGGAAGACTCCCGGCTCTTCCATAGAGCACTGAAAAGGATCTGTTGAATTCCAGATGTATCTCTTGACTGTCTAATATATTGACTCACCACAGTAAGGGTTGTGGAGAACTGCCATGTGCTATAGCAGTATTTCTCAGTAATTTGTAGTTTATCGTCCCAGCCCCAGAACCCATTTTTGATAGTTTTTCTTAATCACCCTTACATAGCTACACAATTATGTTGATTTATATACAGATATGTATCTGTGCCCTACTTAAATAGCAAGCCTCTTTCCCATTCCAAGAACTATTTTTCACTGGTTGAGGATAGTCTAAAGCCACACCCCTGTTACCACCTGGCCAGTGTGATCCATTGGATTTGAGAGCCAAGAGGAGGAAGCACAGTGAGCTGCCAAAATCTCTCCACTCTATTATTTTGGTGCTGTAAATATAACAGGCTGTAGTTTGTGCCTTTTATTTGAGTCTTTGCCTTATTTTTTGTCTCTGTTATTCACTGTGCAGGACACATCCAGGATGCGGGAACATTGTCACGTTTGCGCAGTTCTTATTTATTGCTGTGGAAGGCTTCCTTTTTGAAGCTGACTTGGGAAGGAAGCCACCAGCTATCCCAATAAGGTATGGCACATTCAGTCTTGTTGAGTCCTTTTAAAACCTGAAAAGCAGTATACACACTAGTGTGAGCTGCATGCTTCTCACGTTTGAGTAACAATGGAGACATGAGTTTCATGAATTACATTGTTACAGTCTAGAAGCTATTTTTAGAATAAAATTCCTGCCTACCACATTTAAATAGCAGTGATGGAGGTAAGTGTACATGTGTATAATACAGGGTCAGAAGGACGAGGGTGACCACAATAGTTATGTATTCATCCTTTGTTGACTATGCTAAGAGTGGTATTGTCAAGCATCTTGGAAATAATTGGCCTTTGGAAATAAAGAAGCAATAAGTACACAGTCTGGCAAGTCACTAAATGTCACTGAATTGCTTGCTCACCAATAGGTAATTTTATGTTGTGTGAATTTCACTTCAACTAAAAGAAAATGATTGACAGGCTAAGAGAACATTGTTTATGCCAGGCGTCCGTCTATCATCCAGAGTCTCCGCAGGCTAAATGTGATTGTTCTCTTGTGGGATGACTTGATAGAGGTGTCCTCCTAGTAGCAAGTGTTCAGGAGAGTGGTGTCACTCAGGTTCCTTGGGAGTGACATTCCATGTGATTGTCTCCAAGTACTCGAGCTCATCCTTGTTCTTTTGCTGCCCTCATTTATAGCTTGCTGAACTTTACTAATAGTTACCTTAAGTTTTTGTTCTGTAATATTAAGTATTTTACTTTCCTCTGGATTCACTGTCTGCATGTGTATGGGGAAACTATCTGTTCCTGCAGGCCAGCCTTTACATCACAGTAGGAATCTGATCATCTTTTTTTTTTTTAAACTCCTTTGGGTCTTCCAGTCCCATCCCCTCCTCCCCTTTTCTTGGCCAGGCTATTTGGTGGTAACATATATATATATAATAGCATCCCTGCTGGCAAAACTGTCTCCTCCTACCTGTGCTCCCATTTCAGCCTCTAGTCCTCTCACGGTCTAACCACGGCTGCCCTGGAGCTCACAGAGATCCACCTGTCTCTGCCTCCTGAGTGCTGAGATTAAAGGTGAATGCCACTATGTCTGGCCCGCCTCTACCATGTCATTATTGCACCCTGTCCTCTTGCTGCCATTAAGTCCCCCATGGTTTCATCTTCATTAGCATATCCCCTTAGAGTGATTATTTTACTTAGGTCTTTCATCCCACAAACAGTTTCTAAGCTGTGTTATATAAGTAGCCACATGGAAGAATTAAATTAATTATCCTGAAAGACCTTGATAAACACTGTTTCCCAGTGGCATCTCATCCTGAGGACATTTGGCAAGAAGCCTTGTACACTGACTAACAGATGTGACTTAGAGGTTGTGAGGAGGCCGACACTAGTGGTCTGGCATGCTTGTTGCATTCTTCTCTATGTTGGTTGTCAAGTTCCTCAGACTGTTAACACAGCTTGGGCTGTCTGTCCAGCTCCGTATCTAACCAGAAACAAAGGAGAAAGGTAACATGAGACTCAGGGCTGTTTTATTCTTCAGATGTGCAGATACAGAACTTCAGAAATCTGCCCAAGAGTGAATATTTTATGAGCATTACAGAACCATTGTTTACTTCTGTTCTAGATTGTCTAGGCATTTATTTAAAGTTTTATAAATATTTTTGAATGAATCATGGAATTGTTGATATTTAATCCCTTGACCTACAAGAACATGACAAGTTGATATAACCATATTGAAAGCTACCTTGACTACTTCCTAGGTGAAGATGAAAACACACAAATATAAAACGTTTTCATCTATTTACTTGACCTACCTTACCCATAGTATCCATGGACTTAGTACATGTATCCCTTTCCCTTCTACGTCATGACTGTAGGAGTTTTCAAGGTAGTCTCTTTAGTGTCAGGCTTGAGGTGGAGCTGAGCATGACCTCTAGCTCCCGATCCTCCCGTTTCCCACTTTGTGTGGCATTGGCGATGCAGCCCAGGGCCTCACCCATACTAAGCCAGTTACTCCTGCCAATGGAGCTTCGTCTCTAACCTCTAGGATTGTTTTTTTAAGTTTTAATTTTTATCTTAATTTTAAGACCTATGAATTCTGAAATGACAAAGACTCTGGCCAGGCAGTGGTGACACACGCCTTTAATCCCTGCATTTAGAAGGCAGAGGCAGGCAGATCGCTGACAGTTAAAAGCCATCGTGCTCTACAGAGCCACCGAGAGCTACACAGACAGACCTTGTCTTTCAAAACTAAACTAAACTAAACTAAACTAAACTAAACTAAACTAAACTAAAATTCTCTGATTAAGTATAAATTCTATTCTAAATCAAGGGGTAGCTTCTTTACTTTAGAGTCTCCTGGCTCTAAAATAATTGTCACAGTGGCTAGGCTGAGCATAATCTTGACGTAGCAAATCTTTGGGGTCTGTTTTTTTCAAAATTAAGAAAAATGCTATTATATACATATCTGTATAGGATATACTTAAGGTAGTCATTCTCCAGAGCCCTATGAAATGTATCTACAAGGAAATGAGGTATTAAAAAGAATTATCTGATCACTTAAACTCTCTTGCTATTGGTTAGGTAACATTTGTAAAACCTAGTTCTAAGCTATTTGAAAAATATTCAAGTGTTTCCCTAAACATATTCAATAATTCAGACTTTCCCCATGCTAGTCTGACTTTGTGAAGTATTTATATATGTACTTACATATTTGACTTTACGTGATAATGGTTCTCTGTACTCCAAATGTCTTATAAACCAAATCTATATATTTCCTTCTATACAGAGTTTCTTGAAAGAGTGGATCTTTGTGATCTGTTCTCTGTCATTGCAGGTACTACGCCATCATGGTTACCATGTTCTTCACTGTCAGTGTGGTGAACAACTATGCTCTGAATCTGAACATTGCCATGCCGCTGCATATGATCTTCAGATCAGTAAGTGCTGCCGGCTCACAGTGGGTGAGCGAGGATGCATGGCTGTCATCTGCTCACAGTGTGTGAGCGAGGATGCATGGCTTTCGTCTGCTCACAGTGTGTGAGCGAGGATGGATGGCTTTCGTCTGCAAGTGGGAGGCACAGAGAGACCTGGGAAGCAGACAGTGGATGGCTTACTTTTATTTATCTCAGGATAAATATATGACTTTAATAATACTTTTTAATCAAATTAAAAATTCTGTGGGAAATAGATTTACTTCCTTTTCCTTCCCCTGGCTGCTCTTGAGCCCCTGCTTACTGTCCAAGTTTTGTTTTTGTTTTCCCTTACCCTCTGCCTTGCAGTGTTTTGCTTTGTAGTTCAGGTTGGCTTGGAACTCTCCATTCTCCTGCCTCAGCCTCCTCAGTGCTGGGATTATGGGCTTGTCCCACCACACCTGGCAGGACAGTTGCTGATGAGGAGTGTCTCTCTCAGTGAGAACCCATCTTCCTCTCACCTCATGTTTGACGGGCTG
Source organism: Mastomys natalensis (assembly GCA_021653895.1). Classification (NCBI taxonomy): domain Eukaryota; kingdom Metazoa; phylum Chordata; class Mammalia; order Rodentia; family Muridae; genus Mastomys; species Mastomys natalensis. Next base: position 225,346 of record JAJTUV010002562.1, on the reverse strand, counting down.
TCTCTGTAGCTGAGGTATGAGAAAGAGCCACATGTTCCCAGAACAGCAGGGCAGACGTCAAGGGACATGTAGGTGGAGTTACAGCAGTCTGCAAAGTGGGTGCTGACTGGAATGTCATTGTCTTGTTGCCCGAGACTTCGGTAGGACTAAGAATCCTTTTCCTACAGGGACGCCCATGAAATAATTACAGTGACTGAGGTGACCTTCAATAAACTGACACATACCACTTGGTTGACTGACACCTTTCTAGAGGAGAGGGAGATCCCAGCATGCCTTTCTTTATTAAGACTGGAGGTGGCGGGAAAAGCTCACTAAAAGCTCACATTAAATACTTGGAAAATTTGACAGAAGTAGGTCTCAGATATCACCTAACCCTATTAGTCATAGTTTATGTTATGACTTTAGTAAGAACTGACCAATTTTCACACTTTTTTTAAAAAAAAGAGTTATTTATTTTATGTTTATGAGTGCTCTATCTGCATGTACACCCGCATGCTAGAAGAGGGATCTTATTACAGATGGTTGTGAGCCACCATGTGGTTGTTGGGAATTGAACTCAGGACCTTTAGAAGAGAGCCAGTGCTCTAACCTCTGAGCCATTTCTCCAGCCCCGAGAATTGATGATTCTTATTCATATTGTATCTTGCAATGATTTTATTATCTTACAGGACAGATATTTTATTTTATTTTTTTATTTATTTACTTGTCTTAGTGACTGTTCATCCTTCCCCCAGTGTTTTCCTACCCGTCATGAATCATGATGGTTCTCTCCCTAGTGCACTAAAACTGCCACCCTTGTCTTCTTTTACAGGGCTCTCTGATTGCCAACATGATTCTAGGAATTATCATTTTGAAGAAAAGGTAACCGTACACCTTCATGTCCTGCATGTGGAAGTGACACTCCAGGCCACCTCTGTGTACTGCTCACCTTCCCTCTTCCCACGGTAGTGATAGGACGCCTCTTGGCCATCAGCCTTTTCCTGGGTTCTTTCTCTAAGATCCATGGGTAATAATGATTTTCCAGTGGCAACTGACCAGGTCAGAGGCTCTCGCTGTGGCTTCCTGTGGGGCCAGACAGCTCTTGTTATCACTGGATCTTCAGTGCTTTGCCAACTAAAATTAGTCGGCATAGAACTTCCCTGTGTAGTATGATCACCGTTAGCCACATGTGACTCCACATGTGAACCTAAAATTATCTAAGTGAAATAAAATGCAGTACTTCCCACTTTGGCTAGTTGCATTTTAAACACCATCAGCCATGCATGTCAAGTGGCAACCATATTGGACCATGTGGACTTGGAGCATTTCCAGGGAGTGTATGGCAGGTCTGAGGGGCAGCTGTTCTAGAAAGTGCTTTCTTGTCCATTTTATTTTTATTCTTGGCATTCCTGGGGCTAAATCCCAGGGCCTCACGCGTGCTGCAAACACTCTTATTATTAACCTGCATGTTCACCATACATAAGATGCTCATCAGTATAATGAACTAGGGAATAATTTTATATGCTAGGAGAATTCCCAGCAGAGTCCCAGATAGACATGAAGAAGGAGCAGAAGGTTTGGGGTGATTCTTTATAACTATGGCCAGTGGTGTGGTAGGACGTGGGTGGGAAATGACAGAAACAGCCTAGGATGGGTCTTCAAAGTACCCACCTGCTCCTTGAGCCTCAGCCGTTCTTCTCTGCCAGAGAGAAGGGATGTTAGGGAGAAACAGTGGAGAGTCTACAGGATTTTTCACAGCAAGGTCACTTCGCATTAAAACCATGTGCTGATGCTGTTCACATACATTAGTCTCTCGAGTATGGCTCTCCTGAAAATCTGCTGAAGATAGGGGTATTGTTTGCTTGTTGAGTCTCTTATGAACCTGGTGGCATCAGAGTCACCGCTGCCTTGACCCACAGTTCTTCTCCAGGCTGAGATTAAAGAGACATACATCAGCTTCTAACAAGTATTGCAGTATATCAAACAAGGACATTCTATTGATAGTCTCTGTTCTGTATCAGGGCTGTGAGTCCCCAGAACATTCTTGCATGTGAGTTCTTTGCAGTCCTCTCTGCTTTAAGCATACATAGTAACAGCCAGGTTTTTTGTTTAAGATGAAGACTATACTTGTTGGTAACCTGTGTTCCTCCCTAAGCTTTGATTTGGTTCATAATAAGAATACACACACATACACACATATTTATATGTAAAGCATTATAGTCTTCGGATACAGTCTTACACTGTCAGGGGTTCTTCTCAGCATCTTTTTCCCTTAAGAGTGTATTTGGAATCTGTTATCTTGACTCTGAGCCTTTGACCATTCACCGAACAGGAGTTTCTCTAATATCTCTATATTCTTTCTCCTTTTCCCTCCCTCCTCCTCTCCCTCCCTGGTGCTGGAGATTAAACCCAGGGCCTTGTCCATGCTAGGAAAATATCCTGCCACTAAACTGTGCTCCAGGCTTATTTTCTTACTTTCTTATGCATAAGATTTTATAATTTTTTTTCAAATATATTTTTTATATAAGGTTCTGTTAACATATATTAGCTATATGCAATTAACTATATATATTATAATTTCATACACACATACACATATGTATGTATATAACTATATAGCTTTCTCTCTAGAGAGAGAGAAAGAGAGAGAGAATATGTTTTGATTGTGTCCATCCCGTGCCCTCTTGTCTATCTCCCGCTCCTGCTAACCTATGTCTCTCCCTGTTCCCGAGCAGCCCCTTCCACTTCCTTACCTCACTTCTCTGTAGTGGACTCCCCTTACCCCTCTCTCAGCTTCGTAGCCATTCAGCCTTTGATGAGGTATTGTAACCAGAAGGTACAATGTACTGGAGTAGGAAAGAAATGGTGACTCGTTCTGTGTGTTTAATTTCTTTTCATCCTTCCTGGGTCCTTTTCCTTGATTACGGAGACTCTGAGGAGATCATAACGATACAGTTTTAGTTAATGGAAATGTCGCTAGTTATGTTGCCCTCTACGAATCTTTTATTCCTCCCTTTATCCAGCATTGCCTACATTTTACAAAACCATTTAAGTTATTCAGATTGTTTTTAATGAAATACCTTTCCTGGAGAATAGACATTATCCCCCCAAGTTTTGACTCTCGTACCTGATAATCTCTTGTTCCTCGTGAATAGTGTCTGTATGAACACTCAGTTCTGGACTCTTAGGCCTGGAAAGGCCACAGACACTGGGGAGGCCTGGGTGCGTTGCATTATTGCTTTCTGCACAGCACAATGCAGAGTCATGTGACATCTGGTGTGTGTCTGTTTTCTGGTTTTGTTTTCTTTTTTATTTTCTGATAAAAGAGTCTGCTGGTCAGCAAACCGTTAAAGACGACTACTGGAAAGTATCCCCCAGCGACACTAAAGCTCTTTGCACTTGAATCACATGTTGTCTGGTGGTAGATCCCATTAGACATTGTCTCCTTTCCTAAGGTGTCTTGTCCTTGTTTTTCAGATACAGTATGTTCAAGTACACCTCCATTGCCCTGGTGTCTGCAGGGATATTTATTTGCACTTTCATGTCAGCAAAGCAGGTGGTAAGAGTCAGCTTTAAATCATTTCTGTTCACTACTTGTCATTGGGACCTGCTATTGGGCACCTATGAGTGATGAAAGGAGTTAGAGTGCTTACGTAATAGAAGGATGCAGTTCAGGGAGGAACGGGAGGAAGTGGACAGCAGAGACACTCTCCCTGCATCTCAGCACGTTGTTGCAGTTCTGGTGCCTGTACACAGTGTGTTTTCTTATTTCCTAGACTATCCAGTCCGGCTTGAGTGACAAGGATGGATTCCAGGCATTTGCATGGTGGTTACTAGGCAAGTACAGTATTTACAAAAAGCTAATTACCTCTGCACTTATGTTTGCTGAGTCTTCTCCTGTGGGACATGTTTCTTGGCAAGAAGTTTAGGCTAAACTAATTATGCCAAGGAGGAGAATGGCACTTGGGACCAGTACATCTCTGAACCTTAGTGTTCAAAAAATTAAGAGGCTAGTGTTGACTTTTTAGGCATCGAGTTCTGTGCAGGTCCATGTGACAACGACAGGAACGTGGTTGTCACTGGCACAAGAGAGAAAAGTCTACCATTCTCCTCAGGACTACTGTGGAGGAAGTCTTCTGTTTCTTCACAGCCAGTCCGCTGTCTAGAAGGACCTGTGAAAGAAGGGCGTGTTACAACTATCGACTCTGAATTTCCCAGGGATGCATTTCTAACTCTTGGCTTATTTTCTTCATAAGTTAAGTGCTCCATATGGCAGTGTTCCCAAGTCAACTCTCATGAGAATTTTTAAAAATACAAGTATCTCTGTGTGGAATTAATTAGACAGCTCCTCCAGGGCCTCATGCTCACATGGGCTTGGAGGGGACACTCCAGTGTCTGTGGTAGGGACAGGAGCAGGCTAACACTGATTGGGTAGAAGAAGATAACAGGAGAGAGTGTCCTCCTTATCTGAGATTTGGACATGAATTAACCCTTTAGTTGCTGTTCTTTGAAGCAAAGATCTCTGTACTATTAGGAAAGTACTGACTCAATGGGAAAATTCTCAAAGCATATAAACATACAATTCCTGGGAAAAATTAATGTCCCATAATTTTTTACTCTCTTAATATATAAATCACATACACACATATAATAACGGTTAATTTTTGACATACGGTTTTGGCAAGATGGTAAATGGCGCCGGCACTGTGTGAGAGTAGAGTAACAGCCATTTTCATACAAGCCGCTAGCAAAGTGAATCCATTGCCTTTCTCAAGAAATATTGGGTATTGAGTTTTTTAAAGGTCTTAAAGGGTTTTTTTTTTAACATTTGACTCAGCAGTTCCATTTATGAAAATTTATCCTAAGGAAGCAAATAACATTTTAAGTTTTTGTGTATATTGATTTCAGCAAAATAACTGGAAATCTAACTGGTCTCATATCAAGACATTTAAATTGATACAAGCACATGATAGGGTGATGTACAGAACATAAATCACATAAAGAACATTATACACATATAATAAAGGACATAAAGGAAAAGTCCAGAGGAACCTCCTGAGAAAAGCAAGGTATAAGATGTGTGGACAATCTCACACCGTTTTAGTATACAGAAATATGTGTAAGGACGGAGAGAAATCAGAGAGGATTCGATGGGAGCATTGTGGTTTTAAATTTTGCATGTCTTACAGTTTATGATAGTTACCGAACTATAAATTATACTGTCACCTTGAGAAAACGTGTACAAAGGCATCTTGTAACCTGGTCGTTGTTTTTCAGGTATTGGGGCACTGACCTTCGCTCTGCTGATGTCGGCAAGGATGGGCATATTCCAAGAGACTCTGTACAGACAGTTTGGGAAACACTCCAAGGAGGCGTTATTTTATAATGTAAGCAGTGTCTTAAACTCTGGGCAGGTGAAGTTTCCATTCTTGATATGTTATGCTGAATGAAACCCTGTGTAATTGACAGATTGTATTTTTATTTGTAACCAGCCTTTAGACAGAACACTGAAGTACTTGAGGCAAGGGGACAATGTGTACTTTGAGTGACAGGTATTCATATGGGATGATTGTGATCAGCCACATGAAACCTTTAAAGGACAAGGGACCAAGGCCCACAGAGTTACTCTAGGTCAAGTTGTCCAATCAGGACAGAAAGCTGGAAGGGGAACATAAGCCCCAAAGCAACAGGTCAGGAGTGTGGCTAACGGTGAGGCAGTTGGGGGATGGGGCTTCAGTCGTGTGATAGTTCACATCACTGCATGTCCCTGAACCTCTTCATCGTAAGGGGTCACCTGGCACTCGCTCCTGTAGCTCTCCTCCTCCCTTCTTTACTGCTGTTGGGATCTGACCAGAGAACTAACTGCCCTCCAAGGCCCAGAGATAGTTCCTCCCATGCACAGTTAATCCCAACGGGCAGTTTGACACATACACTTGGTGCTAGAATTTGTAGCTGGGGATTTTTAGAGGGTAAACATTTTATCTGGTTTGTGTCTTTCATTGAAGGCAATGCCAAGCATAGTGACAGCTCAGCAAGAGCTGCTATGACTTGATCTTTCCTTGTATTGTTGTCGTGAGGAGGGTGGCAGTTGTCAGGCCCTTATGTGTCTTCTTCCTCTCTAACCTCTTCTCACCATTTTGTTTTGTTTTTTTTCCCATAGATTGTCTTCAGATCTCTTTCATACTAGTTTCTAAATCCTTTAAAGTCTGTGTGGGCCTTGTAATTTCCAAATCTAGTATGTAGCAACTCCTTTTGGGCAACAATGACTGTGCTGTGGTCCCCATTTCCCTTGTAAAGGGAAGGACCTACTCCTTTGCCTGGCTTTCTCCATGGTGACCATCAGACTCCATAAGATGTCATGCCATCTGATGTCGAGGGCACAGAGGCACTAGACACCCACCTTAGAGGGGCTTTCGTGCTCACGGGCAGCTCGAGTCATTGTAAAGTGAAGCCAACTGTGCTGCGGTGGGTTTGCAGTTACCTCTGTGATCCATTTCTCCCCACAGCATGCCCTTCCGCTTCCCGGGTTCATCTTCTTGGCCTCTGATATTTATGAGCACGTTGTTCTCTTCAATAAGTCTGGTAAGTCTGGGGTCATGTGGCAGGATTTCCTGCCAGTTTCTGAGGCAAAGCCTCACTTTTACAATTGGCTCACCTACAGCTTTATCTGGTGTTCATCTGAACCTTTGCCCTCCAGACGTCCAGGCGGGGCTGTTAATCAGTAGCTGCAGCAGTGAGAGCTTTCCTATACTCCAGGAATAAGAATATCCTTTGGCATTGTGTGTTTGCATTTGAACATGGAATGCTAAATGTTTTGAGACTGCAAACAAGTAGTCCCTGTACACAGCTGGGACTGGAGCCCTGGGAAGTTGGGTGGCAGCCCGGCTGTCTCTGTTTCTCTTCTGCCGTGAAAGGCAGAGCTGCTCACAGATCCCAGTTGCCTTGGCGCCAAGCAAGACGGAGCAAAATGATGACAGAGCTTGCCTCTTAGATACAGATTAATAAACAAGATAAAGTAATTACCAACAATATTTTTAAAAAAGAAATGAAGAAATGCGAAACCAGTGTGACGTGTCTGTATGAAGATGAGTGGCTGCTTTTTTTTTTAGAGTGACTACATGGTAAGTTGATGGTGGATGGTCAGTCCCCTGGAAAGACCTCGCACATACAACCTGATGGTCTAAGGTGTTACGTAGAGAGATGACCAATAAAAGAAGCCTCATTTATAGCAAGGCTTTGTGTTGTACATAGCACAGGTAGTAAGGGGATTTTATACCACATTGGGCCTGTTCTACCTGTGCTGTACTCGTGTCTGTCTTTTGACCTAAAAATGTGTTATAAAAGTAGTATGTAAGAGAGTCCACGAGACTCTGAATTATAAAACATCATTTCTCACTATTAATGCCATGGTCTGTGGAGATCCTGGGAAAACCCATAGAGCTCCACTCCTGTGGTTAGCATAGACTGGAACCAGGTGAGTAAAGAGACATGAGTGCCAACTGTTTCTTAAGGGAAACGATACAGCTGTTCCTGTTACTGTTTTTGCCTGTCTAACCTTGTTCAAAAGACCAAGGTTTCACTGTCCATGCCACCATGACCGTTTCCTCTCTTCTCCTCTGCAGAACTCTACCAAGTTCCAGTCATCGGGGTGACTATGCCCATCATGTGGTTCTACCTCCTCATGAATGTTGTGACTCAGTATCCTTTAGTCCTCTGTTATTTTTGTCCCCATGTTGCTTTGCCAGAGGATTGTTTATTCTAACAGTGTAGGGACATGAATTTGGTTTTGCCTTGATTTATATGGTAAGCTGGAGACAGACCCATTCATGAAGCCCCTTTGAAGAAGGGAAAGAGAGAGTAATGGCACAAAAGGTCAGATAGGTCACACAGAGGAAACAGGACTTCATGGATTGGCTTACAGCTGGCTATGTTATGAGATGAAACAGTCTGAGATTCCTGCCTGGGTTCAGATGGAGCTTGACTGCCTCCTTCTTTTTTTTTTTTTTTTTAATTTATTTAGTTATTTAAATCACATCATAATTTACTTATTTACACAGGGGTTATAAACACAAAAAGGCAGGATTTGGGGAAGGGAATGGCACCAGAGCATAGTGTTCAGGGGAGTACAGATACCTTTCAGAACTATCGGCTGGGTGTAAGTTCAGGGACAGGTCACTATGACTCTGCCTATGATTCACTTGTCCTTATCTAAGTTGGTACTGTCCACCGAGGCTGCCTATTTATAAGACCTGTGACTATTCGGGCTGGTAAATTTCCACAGAAGCTGCCTGTTTACAATAGCTTATAGCCTGCTGTTTCAGTGTTTTTCCACAGAGACCCAAGACTTGGTGTTAGCATGCATGTATGTCAGGCCTATTGTTGATTTTAGACTGCCTCCTTCTGAGACCATATAGATTTGCCATACAGAGCTCCAGGAGAGGTTGGAGGGCCTGAGGACAAGACAGATAAAGTGAGTAGGATCACCTTCCCGAGAGTGTCACTCCGGCATTCACTTCAAGATTACCTTCATTATAAACTGTAACAACAATCCATAGTAATGGGCTGGGGAATGGCAGGGCCAGAGTCCTATGGGAAGTCTGCTAAGAAGAGCCCACAGAGTGATCTTCAGGTTTTCTTAGCATGTCAGGTTGAAGCCAGGACTCGAACCTAAACCCTAGTTTACAGAGAACAACCTTAACCACTCCTCCAGATACGTGTGCATCCGGGGTGTGTTCATCCTTACAACAGAGTGTACCTCCCTCACTGTCACACTAGTTGTGACTCTGCGCAAGTTTGTGAGCCTCATCTTTTCTATCTTGTACTTCCAGAACCAGTTCACTATGTGGCACTGGCTGGGCACCTTGTTTGTCTTCATTGGGACCTTAATGTACACAGAGGTGTGGAAAAACCTAGGGACCACAAAAAGTCAGCTGCAAAAGGATGACAAGAAGGACTGAGGTCTTCCTGGGACACACAGATGGTGTTATGTGAGAGTGGCCTCTGTTGCAGGTCTGGCCATCATTTCACTTTGGCTGATGCCAAATTACCACAGTATTGAAGCAGACAGGCTCCAGAGCTTCCTCTGAAAGGATGGGACTCATCTACTTTCATGGCTACCCAGACAGCATCCGTAGACTTGGCATAGGCATCCCTGAGATAGAATAAACAAAACAAACAAGGCTACCAGGCAGACTGTCTGGTAGCCTCTGCATTTGCTTTTCTATTTCTTTGCCAGAATATCAAAACCATACTTGTTGAATTCCAAGTCTCAGAGCTTCTAGTTTTCTACCTGTGTCGCACTTGTTGCTACCTTGATTCTTTGCTGTGACGGCCATCACCCTTCTGTGGCTATGTACCTCTTTCCTCCCATCAACCCTCACACACCAGCACTTTGCAGCACAGCCAATGCTCCAAGCACAGCCAGGCACTGAATGACCCAGTGGGCATGTGAAAACTTAGACCCCAGGAATGATGAGGCTAGACTCCCTCCAGCGTTGGGAGAGAAGCAGTTCCCCCCATGAGCAGAGCCCTTGAGCTACATGAGCTGGATGCTGGTGACGCTGGAGTAGAAGTGGATCCCACCACCCACATTTCACGCTGCATGTTTAGTCAATGCAAAGATCACACGCTCCTTTCACCTGCTGCTTTCTGTAGTTAGAGCAGTCCTGCAGCTCATCGCACATTAGAAAGGAAGAAAACTTGGAAGTGGATGGAGAAGAGGGAGGCCTTTCCTTCTGTCTCCCATGTGAAGCCCCTTGGCCTGTTACAGAGAGGAGAAGGAAGCATGGCCCAATACAGCTCACTCTTTCAGCATCCTGAGAGACTGTTGCCTTGGTGAACCTGGCCACACACTCACGTGTGTCTGTGAGACGTGTTAAGGCCTGGTAACCAGAAGATACTTCTGAGAATTATCACCTGTCAAGTCATTGATGATCGATTGATTGACACACAAGTGCGAGTGTGGTCAAACCCAGCTGCCACAGGGTGGAGTCTTGTTTTCCCATCGATATGGGACTGCTTTTGGTAGGTGTGCATGAGAGGTGTGGCATGAGACAGCATGTTTACATACAGAAACAAGCCTGCCTCTTTTCTGCTGGTCATTCTGAAGGTCTGATTTTCTTCTCTTGGATCCTCTTAAGGAAGAATGACCCTGTCAGATAGCACGTGGTGCTTGCGTGCCCTCAGCTGGATTGTACATGATTGAAGAGCAAGGACGTCCATGTTGCTTCACGTCCTCTGTTCTTCACTTAAAGCCAGACCCTCGCTACCCTCACCTAGCCATCTGCTCCTCTGCAGACAGCTAAACTCAGTTTCTCTTCCACACAGCCTTCCATTCTTTCACTGTGAAGACTGTGCTCTCAGACTGAGATGTGGCTCTCTGTCTCCTTGGCTCACTTGTAGTTCTTTGTTGCACCATCTGAAGATGCTCTTTGATGGATCTGAACAGCAGCAGCAAAGAGAACCGTCCTAATCCTCTGGGTCCCCTGGGAAGGCAGTTTAAACTGCTTTGCTTTTGTGTTACATTAAATGCAGATACTGTTTATCCACCTAAGTCCCCAGGGTTACAGACTTATTTGTCATTCAGGCCATTGGCAGCTTCCCAGTGCTGGTAGTGGTCTGATCTCAAAGATGCTGAATTAGATGTGAACCCATTCACAGTCCCAGAAGCTCCTTAGCTACTTTGAAATATGTGGGGTTGCCTGGACCAATGTTGCTATAAATACTAAGTGTTAAATGTCCCCTTAAAAAGAGTAATAAAAAGTACTTTTTCCTTCCTGTTTAACAGAAGAATCTGTCCCTCGGGGCTCTTGAGGCTCCATTCTGATTACTCCTACCAGGCTATAGCCTTCAGTTACCTAGTGCTTCCCTTGTCATGTTGGGAAAAGTATGACACAGCTTGTAGCTCTGAGACTGACTGATACAGACAGGATCTAACTGGACCCGTTAGGATTTCAGAATGTGTATCCCTCTGCTGGTTTTGTTGAAGGGGATAAAGGACCAGATAAGAGTCAGAGCACCCTCACAGCAAACTGTTCACCTGCTGGAACAGAGCACATGAAGTGCTTGCTCTGTGAGCACTGCTCTCTCAAGCACTCAAGTGCCCCAGCCTCTTCCTCCCATGCTGTAGATAGAAAATGTATCTAACAGACACTAGTTACAGTTTTGTAAAATTGCTATTGTAAAGGTTCTGTTTTCATTTTCATTGTGTATCATTGCACAGGGTCCTGCAGTTGGACACTTTCCTACAGTTGAGTATGTCCACCATACTCTCTCCTCTGACTCCCACAGTTGAGTATGTCCCACACACTCTCTCCTCTGACTCCCACAGTTGAGTATGTCCCAGACACTCTCTCCTCTGACTCCCACAGTTGAGTATGTCCTCCATACTCTCTCCTCTGACTCCCACAGTTGAGTATGTCCCACACACTCTCTCCTCTGACTCCCACAGTTGAGTATGTCCCAGACACTCTCTCCTCTGACTCCCACAGTTGAGTATGTCCTCCATACTCTCTCCTCTGACTCTCCCACAGTTGAGTATGTCCCACACTCTCTCCTGTGACTCTCCTACAGTTGAGTATGTCCCACACACTGTCCTCTGACTCTCCCACAGTTGAGTATGTCCCACACTCTCTCCTGTGACTCTCCTACAGTTGAGTATGTCCCACACACTCTCTTCTCCCCTTGCTGTCCACCTGTTAAGCCCCATTGTTCTCTTGAACAGTTTGGCTTCTACCTTCAGATCACATACACACTGTGATTTTATGTCTCTACAAAGTTCAGGAACTACAAATAAGAGCAAATATAATGTTTGTCTTCCCTACACTGGCTTAATCCATTTAATAGGCTCATCCCTGGATACAGCCATAAAATCATTCTTTATAAAAGTCATTCCTCTTTGCTTATTTTTTTTCATGTGGACTGTAAAGGTTTTAAAATGGCAAATAAGCCATTTTACCAAGGGCCAGGCTCACAGGAATGTGGAGAAATGCCTATTAAACACCCTTGTTCATCTTCAGAGACAACATATCGTTTGTCTCAAAATAGAGCTTAAGACATGTAAAACTCTAGAGGAAAAGCCAAATATCAAAGGACACTAGACAGGAAATGTAGTGTGCCCACACGGCAGCGTGACTCGTTTATGAGGTGACAGGACAGGGTGGCTGCTTAATATCTCACATCCTGCTGTTGTCGACGCCATCTTTATCACTTTTATTAGAAATGTGTTTTCAGTTGTTAAACCTTTTTTTTTTTTTTGCAGTGCCGAGGATCAAACCTAGGGCCCCATACATATTTCACCCAAGTAAGACAACCGATAATCCACTAGCTAGACTTACAGTTTTGTAGCTGGTGAGGTGTGCCTGTATTCCTTTCCCCTTCTCCCTGCCCAGTTGACCAAAGTACTGCACTCAGTTCTCTGCCAGGGTGGTGGGTGCCGCCCATGGCCGTCCTCTTCTGTTCTGGAAGGAACGCACACATGGTAGTTCTGAGGGTTCTCAACCTGTGGTCATTTCCTGTGCCCCCTTTCCTCCATGCTGGGGTCCGCTTTTGGTTTTGGCGCCTTTGCTCTTTTTAACTCCTGGGTTCCTGACTGCACCTGCATCCCCTTGGGCGGTTTCCTTTTGAGCAACGCCTGCCGTGCCTGCTCAGGCTTCTGCTCCCTGGGGCCTCTTGGTAACTTTTAGGCGTTTTTCTAGGGTATTTATATCCATCTGGAATGCTTTGTCTAGTGTTTCTTTCAGCATTGCTAGTAACAGTGCATTGTGTGGGAAGCATTGGCAGAGAGTTTGCTGAGGTGTTTTACACAGAAGCTTTATCTAAAGGGGCCCCACTCACCCCGGAGCAGGGGATCCGACTACGGGGCCCCTTTTTTGTTTTTTTTAAACCTAGAGACGGGGAAGGGGAATGGTGTAAAGGGATAACTAAACCAGTGACTTAGCCGTGGAATGGAAAATGGGGGTCTAAGCAGATAGACAGTTTTTTCCTTAGAGGGAAAGTGCTTTTTAAAGATCTGGGGACCAAGATCTTCTTTTTTGGCTAGAGGTAGTTTGGTCGGGAGGAACGCTACATAAAAAAAGTGTTTTTGGGGCTCACTGGTTTTCCCTCCCTAAAAAGCTGTTGACGAATCTTTGTGGGGGTCATGCGGACATTGAGAGAATATAGTTTAAAATTGCTCAGTTTTACCGGGGGTTTTGTTTTAAAATTGGAAAAATATAAACCCTATTTTTAAGCCCGGGAATTTTTGTTTGCATGACCAGACCCGGGGTTTTGGAGTTTGGCCCCTTTCCAATTTTTATGGGATTTTATTATTTTTTTTTTTTCCTAGAAGTTTCCTCACTTAGACCCCAGGAATGGAAGAGGCCGAAGGCATGCAAAAATTCATTTTTTAAAACCCCCCCCCCTTTTTTTTTAAAAAAAAAAACCCCCCCCCCCCCCCTTTTAAAAAAAGGGGGGGGCCCCCCCGGGGCCCCCAAAAAAAAAAAAAAAAAAAAAAAAAAAAAGGGGGGGGGGGGGGCCCCAAAAGGGGGAAAGGGGGGGGGGAAAAAGGGGGGGGGGGAAAAACCCAATCCCTTTTTTTTTTAAGGGGCCTTTCCCCCAAAGGGGGCCCCCCCCGGGGGGTTCCCCTTTTTTACCCCCCCCCCGGGTTAATTTTTCCCTTTCCCTTTTTTAAAAAACCCCGGGGGGAAAACCCCCCCCGGGGGGGGTTAAAAAGGGCCCCCCCAAAAAAAAAAGGGGGCCCCCTTTTTTTTTCCCCCCCCCTTTGGGGGGGGCCCCCGGGAAAGGGGGTTTTCCCCCCCGGGGGGGCCCCCCGGGGGAAAAAACCCCCCCGGGGGGGTTTTTTTTTCCCCAAAAACCCCCCCCAAAAGGGGGCAAAAAACCCAAAAAAGGGGGGGTTTTTTGGGGGGAAGGCCCCCCTTTTTAAAAAAAAAAGGAAAAAAAAACGGGGGGGGGGGAAGGTTTTTTTTGGGGGTTTGGGGGGTTTTTTTTTTTAAAAAAAAAAAACCCCCCGGGGGGGGGCCGGGAAAAAAGGGGGGGTTTTAAAAACCCTTTTTTTGGGGGGCCCGGGGGGTTTTTTTGGGTTTTTTCCCCCCAAAAATTTCCCGGGGGGGGAAAAAATTTTTGGGGGGGGTTTTTTTCCCCCAAAAAAAAAAGGGGGGGGGGGGGTTTTTTCCCGGGGGGAAGGGTTTTTTTTTTGGGGGGGGGAGGGGCCCCAAAAGGGGGGGGTTTTTTTTTTTCCCGGGGGGGAAAAAACCCCCCCCGGGGGGGGGCCGGGGGAAAGGGGAAAGGGGGGGGGGGGGGGGTTTTTTTTTGGGGGGGGGGGCCCCCGGCCCCTTTTTTTTGGGGGGGGGGGGTTTTAAAGGGAAAAACTTTTTCCCCCCCCCCCAAAGGCCCTTTTTCCCGGGGGGGGGGGGTTTTTTGTTGGGGGGCGGGAAAAAAAGGGGGGCCCCAAAAAAAAAAAAAGGGGGGGGGGGGGTAGGTTTTTTTTTTGGGAAAAGGGGGGAAAGTTTTAAATTTTTTTTTTCCCGGGGGGGGGGGGGCCCCGGGGGAATTTTCCCCCGGGGGGGGAATCCCAACCAAAAACCCCCAAAAAGGGGGGGGGGGGGGGGGGGGGGGGGAAAAAAAAAAAAAAAAATTTAAAAAGGGGGGGGGGAAAAAAGGGGGGGGGGGGAAAAAAACCCCCCCCCAAAGGGGGGGGGAAAAAAAAACCCGGGGTTTCCCCCCCCCTTTGGGGCCCCCCAAAAAGGGGGCCCTCAAATTTTTTTTCCCCCCCCAAAAAAAAAAACCCAAAATTTTAAAAAAAGGGTTTTTTCCCCGGGGAAAATTTTTTGGGTTTTTTTTTTGGGGGGGTTTTTTTTTTTTCCCCCCCTTTTTAAAAAAATTTTTTTAAAATTGGGGGGCTTTTCCCCCCACCGGTTTTTTTTAAAAAATTTAAAATAAAAACCCAAAAAAAAAATTGGGGGGGGGGCCCCCCCCCAAATTTTTGGGGGGGCCCCCCAATTTTTTGGGTTTTTTTTTTTTTTTTTCCCCCCCCCCCCAAAAACCCTTTGAGGAAAATTTTTTTTTTAAAAAAAAAACCCCCAAAAAACCTTTAAAAAAAACAAAAGGGTTCCCTTTTTAGGGGTTTAAAAATTTTTAAAAGGGGGGGGGCCCCCCAAAAAGGGGGGTTTTTAAAGGGGTTTTAAAAAAAAAACCCCCCCCTTTGGGTTTTTTTTTTTTAAAAACCGGGGGGGGGTTTTTAAAAAATTTTGGGGGGGTTAAAAAGGCCCGGGGTTTTTTTTTTTCCGGTTTGGGGGGGGGGGGGGCTGGGAAAAAGGGGGGGTTTTTTTGGGGGGTTTTTTTTAAAAATTTTTTAAAAGGGGGGTTTAAATTTTTCCCCCCGGGGTTGGTTTAAGGGGTTTAAAAAAAGGGGGGGGGGCCGGGGGGCCCCCCTTTGGGGGGCCCCAAAATTAAAAGGGGTCCGGGGTTTGGGGAAAGGGGGGGGGGTTTTTGGGGGGGGGCCCCTTTTTTTAAATTTTTGGGGCCCCTTTTGGGGGGGGGAAAAACCCCCCTTTTTTTTTGGGCAAATTTTTAAAAAGGGTTTCCCCCCGGAAATTAAAAAAAAAAGGGGTTTTTTTAAAACCCCAAAAAAAAAACCCCCCCCCCCCGGGGGGGTTTAAAAAAGGGGTTTTTTTTTTAAAAATTTTCTTTTGGGGGGGGGAAAAAAAACCCCCCCCCCCTGGAAACCCCTTTTTGGGGGAAAAAAAAAAAAACCCCCCCCAAATTTTTTTTTTTTGGGGGGGGCCCCCCCCCCCCTTTTTTTTTTTAAAAAAAAAAATTTTACCGGTGGCAGGAGCAACCTACCTACACTAGTTCGGGTTGTCATGTTTTGGAGCTGAGTTTTGAGCTGTTAAACCCCAGAGTCTGTGCTCTAAGATTTCTGTGCATTCTAAGGCCAGAAATAAGTTTCTATCTCACTACTCACTAACTTAGATTCATATGCTAAACACCACCAATGAGCTATGTTTCTTAGCATAGTGTAAGGCTAGTAAATTTAAGCCTCGATGATGTAAGCCTGGTAGTGTACCTGGCTAGCTGCCATTTTGTTGTACTATAGTATAAGGAAATTTCTCATATGTTGTTTATGCTGTTACTAGGAAACTTTTCATATCCAAGTTGATTACATATTCCGTTATATTCTGTGTCCTTGGAAACTGATCATAATAGCAGTCAGTAGGACTGCTTTGTATAGTTACCTACAATAAGCTTGGACCACAACCTAAGAGAGATACCTGCACCAATATAAGAAACTATTTGGAATCAGACTTCCATTTTGAGTAGGGGTCCAGTAAAATTTAATTTCCCAAGATCTCTCTCTGGGAATGACATCCTGGTTGGCAAGACATGAATGTTAGACAAATCCTATCCTGGTTGACAAGACATAAATGTTAGACAAGGCAAGTCCCCTATCGCAGTTAAATACTCCAACCAATGGGAACAGGATAAGTGTACAACAAAGATATGTTCCTAAGGAAATCCCCAATCCCTAAATCCTGATTGGTGGGATAACTTGGCACAGATGTTTGTGTATTTTAGGCTTACAGGTCCTTAGGATCTTAATTCAATGTCATGGTTTAGTTCCCAAGTCTGGAACTGGTCCTGATGGATCAGTCTTGGGGTGTGGCATTCAATACACCATCCCTATTTGACTGAGATTGGTATTTGTGTGGTTTGTGCAGTGGTTCCCAGACCATAACAGTAGTTTTGTTTTTTTTTTTTTTTTTCGATTCATATTCTATTCTCTCAGAGCCTGAACCCTGTTCTCCAGAACAAACAAGAAAATAAAACTTCAAAAATCTGGTCACAAGACAGTACTGTGTTCACACCAGGGTTCACCCATTTTTCCTAGTGCTCACGTACGTAACAGTAGCCAACACTATCAGATGTATAGCAGAACATAAATCACAGCTTTTACAATGATTTGCTTAAGTCTCTGTAGTTTACAGAATGTTTAATGTATGTGTTAACTGTTCTTTTCATTTCTCTGAGTTCTGTTCCAGAAAGCATTTTAATTAGGTTATCTCATCTACCTGGCTAAATGCCATCCCTGAATTATACTTTGGTAACAAATCTTCAGCCATTCTAAAAGGATCGTTACAAGAGTTTTCAGTTTCCGTGATTCAGAATCTTTGCACTGATGAAGTTAAATCCATCATCCATTATCCACTAGGTTGCTTCATACCCTCCATTTAAACAAGAATTAGTGTTAGATTATTGCTCAGTCCTAGCTCTAGAAAACATTTGCCTCTGCAGATGCATTTGCATATGCAATTGTCAGGAAATAAAAACTGCCATTTTGAGCTGCGCGGAACAGGGATCTTAGTTTAGTCCCTTAACCTAATAGTTTATCCTTTACAAGGATGGTATACTGGCTGCTTTTGTGTGTCAACTTGACACAAGCTAGAATCATAAGATGTAGGAGCCTCAGTTGAAGAAATGCTTCCATAAGATCCAGCTATAAGGCATTTTCTCAGCAATCAATGAGGGAAGCCCCAGACCACTGTGGGTAGTGTATCCCTGGGCAAGTGGTCCTAGGCTCTATAAGAAAGCAGGCTGGACAAGTTGGGAAGCAAGCCAGTAAGCAGCATCCCTCTACGACCTCTGCATCAGCTCCTGCCTTTGGGGTCCTGCCCTGTTTGAGTTCCTGTCCTAACTTCTTCCTGTGGTGATGAACAATGTGGAAGTATAAGCTGAATAAACTTTTCCTGCCCAACTTGCTTTTCAATCATGGTGTTTCACTACAGCAATAGAAACCCTAACTAAGATGGATGGCAGGTTAGGGTGGTACAATCACCCCAGGAAGTTGTTGAAGAAAATGGCAGAACTTGCTATACAGATGGCACACCTGCAGAAGGTGTACTGTAAAACAGGAGGGCAGTTGAACAGCTTCTGCTGATGGTGCTCTTACTGCACTCCTTTGATACTTTTATTGCCAATCTGCTCCTCAGGTGTCACATGGGTCTTGATCTTGTGAGTGACCTAACCCTTTACTCTTGAAGAATCTGACCTTGGCCTATTGTGGCAGAGGAAGAGTCTCCATTAGGTTTTGGTTCTACGCATGGAAGTATTATGCAGTTCCCTGAAGAAGATCTCCAGTTTCAAATATTCCCATCATCTTGAGGCAACAGGGAACCCGCTTTCCAATAACTGCTGCCTCAGTTTCCCCATAATCACTCCCCTTTCATTCCTTCAGTGGCTTAAGAAAGCAAATGCAACTGATGAGAGTGTCAGCTCCCTCCTGAAATGAAGCTCTATTATGTTCTTTGGCTCACCCCAGGACTGTTGTTTGTCTGAGAATGAAAGCTTTGAGCTGAGCAGCCGTTCAGAGTTGTAGATAAAAGAAACAGTGTTTCCTGTGCGTTATTGGGAGGCCCAGTAAGCTGCCTTGGCTTCCACTTTGTTTTCCACTTGTGGTGAAATGGTCCAGTCTGTAGGCTGCATTGCAAAAATACACCATGCCCTGTAGAATGGAGGTTTTCATTGATTTCACGACCGGCTTCCATTGAAAAGGATTCAGGCAACCAGGACATATCAGTGGATCCTTTCCCTTAGCAGACATATGGTGAGTTTCAGATGTCCATTAGTCGTTGAATACGACTTGAGTGGCATAGGAGATTTAGCTTACCTCCATCTGCCTGTGATGTCTTCCTTAGACATTAACACATGCAAATGCCACATGCGTACATTTTCGGTGTTTTTGCTGTAAGTTTCAAAAGCTAATTTTTCTTTCTTTCTGTTTTGAAGGCTCCCCAGACTCCCCTCCCCCACCCCCTTGGTAATGTGTTAAATCTAGGAAAAGATTTTATCAAAAGGAGAAAAACAGGTGGGAAAGAAAGAGATGAAAACACCCTGACAGTTCACTTGTGTTTTGCAGCTGTGAGAGCTGTCATTGGAATTGTTACCTCCCTTACCAAGATAATTAATTCTCTTTAAAAAAAAAAAAAATAGAAGGCACATCTCCTTCCTTCAATCAGTGTCAACAGCCAATTACACTCTTTCATCACCCAAAGTGTAAGAACACAAATGTTATCAAGGAAGAAAACAGTTGGACTGACAAGATTAGCGATTCACTTCTTCCTAATCTTGTAATCACACAGTATGCAGCAGTTTATAATATTATATGCCCAAATTTGCTGGTAAATCATTCCATAAAGGCCTGGTGTAAACCCCCCATTGCTTCGTCTGCACTTGGTGCAGGAGAACATGTCTTTCTAGAGAAGACATGAGATGAATTAAGACTACCTCCTTGTAGAGTTTTTCCTCGTCCATTACCCTCTGCAGAAGGTTGTTAATTATGGAAAGAGAGTCATACCCAGTAGAATATATAACTACAAATGGCTTTTAGGATAACAGAAAAATTAAAGGCAGCTGATGGTGGCAGGTTTGTCACCATCAATAAGATTAACACTTTGCTGTCATGTGCTGGAACACAAAAGGCTTCTCATCTTTATGAGGGTCAGACATTTGTTATGGCATTTGTCATTTGTCACTAAAGTCTTTGGGAAGCCCAACTATGTCACTGGTACACAAAATCACACTCGTCACTCCAGGTGTGAGTATGATGGGCATGAGTGTTAGATTATGACAGAAATGACACTTGTAATTGACAGGGGGAAACTGAGGAAACCAGCCCCCACTCTGCAGCGGTGGTGACACTGTCACACTCCATCGTTGTCAGGGCTCCTTCATGTCCTATGGGTGGGAATGGGGGATGTTAATAATGTTCAAACTGGAACAGGGCTGTCCCAAAAGCTATTGCCTGTACATGGGATATGTTCTTCCAGTGGGCTGCCTTGTCTGGCCTCAGTGGGAAAGGATGTGTCTAGCTTTGCAGACTTGTTGTGCCAAGGTGGGGTGGGGGGCAGATACCCAGGGAGACCCTACCAGCTCAGAGGAGAAGCAGGGATGGGTAGAAAGAGTGTGGGAGGGGTGACCAGTATCGGAGCAGTGAGTGGAATGTAAAGTGAATAAGTATAAATGAATGAAATGAATGAGGAAAATTTGCAGTTATATATTCTACTGGGTATGACTCTCTTTCCATAATTAACAACCTTCTGCAGAGGGTAATGGATAAGGAAAAACTCTACAAGGAGGTAGTCTTAATTCATCTCATGTCTTCTCTAGAAAGACATGTTCTCCTGCACCAAGTGCAGACGAAGCAATGGGGGGTTTACACCAGGCCTTTATGGAATGATTTACCAGCAAATTTGGGCATATAATATTATAATGTTATGTTCAAAGATGAATGAGGAGTTTTGAATTTCTACCCATTCTTAGTTATTAAGATACTATGAAACCTGGCATCCTGCAGCTCCAGTGGCTACTCCTGGACAAATGGCCTTGGCTTTTCCCTGGGTGTCTTACTCTTAGAATTTCCCAGTGTCCAAACACATTGTCCTTGAGAACACAAGAACTTGAAATGGGGCAGTTAAAGCCAAACAAATTGCTTTCAGTGAAGAACAGGATGGGAAGGCACAGGCAGATTCATGCTCCATGGAACATTATAGGGTAGACCTTTTTCTGCTGCCATGGGGTGGAAGAAGGAATGCTGGTTTGGTTCAGAACTTTCCAGTGATCCACTCAACATTAGAGTCCCGATTTTCAAAAGGCATTACTATTACTGCCCCTTTGGAGGAGATGGCACAGCCAAACCCTCTGTGATACATGGACACACCAGACACCCTGGCCTTTGACACTGCATCCGTGCCCATTCCTTGACATGAAGACTTTCTGTTCCCTGGGAGGCCACAGAATATCCAGACAATTTTAGAAGGTCTCTGGGAACAGAATAGTCATATTATTATTTCAAACCCTGCTGTTGAGGAACCTGGAAAGCATTCACAGCTTGCTAAAGCATTATCATTCCTCCCAGGGTATCTCTAGGAAGCTGTCAGGGGAAAGAAAGGGACAATGCCTCAAGGGACTTGTCCTCTATGTATGTGCATATCAGGAAGGCTTGATGATTGATTTCCACAGTGTGGTGGTTTGAATAAGCAATGGCTTCCATAGACTCATGGGTTTGAATGCTTCGTCCATAGGAGTGGCACTGTTAGGAGGTGCGGCCTTATTGGAGGAAATGTATCACTGTTGGGGCCAGGCTTTGTAGTCTCCTGTGCTCAAGCTCTGCCCAGTGAGGCAGAGTCTCCTTCTGCTGCCTTTGGATCAAGATGTAGACTGAGCTCCTTCTCCAGTGCCATGTCTGCCTGCATCCTGACATGTCTCCTGCCATGATGATAAGGGACTAAACCTCTGAAACTGTAAGCCAGTCCTAATTAACAGCCTTATTTATAATAGCCAGAAGCTGGAAAGAACCCAAATGTCCTTCAACAGAGGAATGGATACAGAAAATGTGGTACATTTACACAATGGAGTATTACTCAGCTATTAAAAACAATGAATTCGTGAAATTCTTAGGCAAATGGATGGAACTAGAAAATATCATACTGAGTGAGGTAACCCAATCACAAAAGAACACACAGGTATGCACTCGCTGATAATTGGATATTAGCCCAAAATCTTGAAATACCCAAGATTCAACTCATAGACCACATGAAGCTCATAAAGAAGGAAGACCAAGTGTTGGTGCTTTGGTCCTTCTTAGAAGCAGTAACAAAATACTAATGGGAGCAAATATGGAGACAAAGTGTGGGACACAAATTGAAGGAGGAGTCGTCTGGAGACTGTTCCACCTGGGTGTCCATCCCATGTGCAGTCATCAAAGGTAGACGCTGATGTGGATGCCAGGAAGTGCATGCTGACAGAGCCTGATATAGCTGTGTCCTTAGAGGTCTGCCAGAGTTTGACATATCCAGAGGCAGATGCTCACAGCTAACCATTGAATTGATCATGGGGTTCCCATGGAGGATTTAGAGTGAAGACTGAAGGAGCTGAAAGGGTTTTTGGCCCCATGAGGAGAGCAACAATAACAACCAACCAGAGCTCCCAGGGTCTAAACCACCAGCCTGGGAGCACTTAGGGTGGGGCCCATGGCTCCATCTGTATATGTAGAGGAGGATAGCCTTGTCTGGCATAGGTGGGTGAGGAGGTCCTTGGTCCTATGAAGGCTGGATGCTCCAGTGTGGGGGAATTTGAGGGTGGGGAGGTGGGAGTGGGTGGGGGCACATCCTCATAGAAGCAGGAGGGGGATAAATGGGGGGGGGTTCCTGAGTGTGGGAGTGGGAAATGGGGAAAGGGGATAACATCTGAAATGTAAATAAAATATCCATTAAAAAAAATGTTTTCCTTCATAAGAGTTACCATGGGCACGGTGTTTCTTCACAGTCAATAAAACCCTAACTAAAGCACACAGTGACAACTGGAATCACTAACAGAGAAAGATCGCAATATTTCCAAACAAAAATGTCCCCAAGTCCCCAGAGCATCCTTAAGTAGCCTAAATGTAGCCATGGTTGATAATTTATGGAAGACAGCAACAAAGTGCTTGACAATCTCCCACCAAGAGCCGATGAAAATGTGTCTGTTGCAAAGTTTCAAAATGAACAGAACTCCACATACCCCTGTGGATACTACATGCTGAGGCCAAAAATACACTTCACTGTCGACAGGACACAAGCATTAAAATGCTGGTAGAAAATATGTTATGTGCCTCTGTCACTTCTGATGCCCAGAATGCCCTCGAGGATGTTGCCAACCTTCTGTGTTCCAAACAGGAAGACGTGATGATAAATACAAATTCAGAATGCATGATCAAGTTACCCGTTACTAACAATGAGCTATGAGGTTTAAGAACTGTTCTATTTGTTAAAGCTCTGTGAGACAGCACACACCTGTAATTCCAGGACTAGATGGAGAAATAGGGTGGCAGGGGAGTGGTGGTGTCTAACTGGTCAACTGGAGTAGGCAAAGGACAAGATCCAGGTTCAGTGAGACCCTGATGCAAAAGTAGGTGGAGAATGA
Organism: Mastomys natalensis; assembly: GCA_021653895.1. Lineage (NCBI taxonomy): Eukaryota > Metazoa > Chordata > Mammalia > Rodentia > Muridae > Mastomys > Mastomys natalensis. The sequence continues at coordinate 202,414 of JAJTUV010002562.1, read as the reverse complement.
TTGAGCAAATACCCGAAACACACACACACACACACACACACACACACACACACACACACACAGGGTAGGGACATTCAGAATTGCTATTTTAAAGTATGCTATTCTAATTAATTGATTTCTAGACACTGTTAAGCCAAAAATAATATCAATGGAAACATCTGGTGCTGATATCATTGCACATGTGGTCTGCTATGGCAATTTTATTTACTGGTGATCCCACTACCTAGAGAAATATTGGTGTTTCCTTCCAGCTTTCCCATCCTTATAAGGATTCCATGAAAGTTTTCATTATAAATCTATTTGTTCGGTCAGATTTCTTTCTTAGAAAATATTCCTTGAAGTGGATGCTCTGGTCCACTGAGTATCGGATTTCTCAGATTTCTAAAGACACGAGCCAACATTTCTGCGTCTGTACATCACATAATTAATAGATATTTTCTGAGCAAGTTACTATACACAAAGTGCTAGACAGAAGGAATTTATCATTGAGGCCCTCAATCTGAGAACTCGAGTTTTTGTAAATTCAGAGTTAAATGTCATACAGAATTGAGACTTTTGAGTAAAGCAAGTGAAAGAACAAAAGGCAAGCCACCCTCTCGGCACACTGTTTCCGCACAAACCAACAGTATTCCAGTGTGTTGAGCACTGTCGAAGCTGTCAGCATGCTCATAACTTATACAGGATTCTGTTCATTCGGGTCATGAAGGAATTGTAGAAACTAAATCGACTACAAATGGTTCTCAAAGGGAGAAATAGAAAACAATTATTTCATGTCCCAATTTAAAACTGAAAGGAAATAATTCACATTCCAAAAGGGCTGTTAATTTACTTTTCCAAGCAAGTCATTTAAGGGAAAAAAAAACAAAACAAAACAAACAAAACAACCATTAGGAGCAAGGACAGCTGAGAGGACGAAAGGGCCTCCGAGGATCCCTGTGTGATGCGATGGGTTGAGCCGACAAGGATGGGTTTCCCTTCTGGTCAAAAGTCTTGTGAGAAGTGCAAGGGAGAGAGGAGCAAGAAGGGCACAGAAGGAGGACAACTAAGTCATATATGACTCCCATGAGCCTTAACATCCAATGTCTATACAGAACTCTTGAGCCAACAAAGAAGCAATGGTTCCTTTTGAAGAAATATAAAAAAGACATGAACAATATTTCACAAGAGGTATTTCACAGAATAAATACACACAGTGGTCAAAAAAAAAAACATGAAAGAACCCTCAGTCTCATTAATAACAGGGGGATATGTCCAGAATTCAGGGTGATATGCTACATTATATGTGTCATATTGGCCGAAACTGAAAAGCCAGAACATATTATGTTGGGGTAATCTTTACATTATGTGAAGGCATGTCTTTGTATTTTCATTTTTTTTAATTTATTTAGTTGATTTAAATCCACTTGGCATAATTTACTTTAATGTGATACCAAAGGGAGATTATACTAGAACAATCAAAGGACAGGATGTGGGTGCAAGGGAATGACACACTGAAGCATAGGGTATCAGGGGAGATTACAGATAGATACAGAAAAGGGTAATCAGGCTAGGTGTAGTTCAGGGGAACAGGTCACTATGACTCTGCTGTGATTCACTTGTCCTTATCTAAGTTGGTACTGTCCACCGAGGCTGCCTATTTATAAGACCTATGACTACTTGGGCTGGTAAATTTCCACAGAAGCCACCTGTGTCTTTGTATTTTCAATTGTTAATCCTTACTAGCAGGGAGCTGAATGCTGGTGGGATATTAGTGTTGCCATTCCTACGACCCACTGTGGGCCTTATATTTTGTAAATACTTGTCCTTCCATAACTGCTCAGATACCCAAAGGTCAGACAGCCATCTATACCTAAAAGCAATCTAGAATGGTACCAGAGATTGTCTTGCTGCTGATTGCCAATAGCTGAAGCAGGAGATAGAGGGCAGGAACTTCTGGGCAGAGAGATGAAGCCAGAAAAGAAAGCAAGAGCAGGAGATTCAGAGAGTGAACATGAGGGAACAGACACTGACCGAAGTAGAGCAGAGAAAGGTACAGAGCTAGTCACATGGTGGGCATAAGCTAGTTAGTCAGGTTGGATTTAAAGTAACTGGGGGATTGTCCAAGCCAAAGGCCTAAGGTTAAACTATATAGAAGTCTCATGTCATTATTTATAGTGCCAGTTGGCCTGAGAAAGTTCCACTATAATACTGAGTATAGACAAGGATTGTATCCACAAAACCCATTTGCAACTTGTGAGTTGGAAAATCATCTGGCACTTTAAGACAGAAAACTTTTTTTGACCATAAATCCCACTCCTAACCATAATGATAGAGAAAATGGGCATATGTAAGACTGTTTATAATTGAGCTGCTTATCTTAATTATTCTAATTTATATCTTGTGTGTGTGTTCAGGTGACTGTGGAGGCCAGAACAGGGTGTCAGATACCCTGTAGCTAGAGTTACAGGTAGCCGTGAGCCATCTCACATAGGAGCTAGGAACTGAACTCCAGTTCTCCACAGGGATAGTTCATGCTCCTAACTGCTGAACCATCTCCTCATCTTCAAGCTGCTAGTTTTGGAGGAATAATAATAATAATTAAAAAAAAAAAAGAGCTGGAAAGACCACAATTGCACTGACAAGAACATGAAAAACAAAATAAAAACCCCAGAAAAGTAGTAAGCTAACTATAATTTCAGCTGTCAACAAAGATGGACGCATCCAAAATCTCCATACTGAGTGTGAAAACGCTGTCTCAGAAGAGCAGTAGCGTTCTCCTAAAGCTTGAAACTTAGCAGCATCAAGCGATGCCTCTCTGATGGCTCTGTGGGAACTCAGCTGTGGCTGCCTCCAAGTTCCTGGGCAGCCACATGTGAATGAGGAGAAACACAGTTTGCAAAACCAATAATGAAGATAAGTGGAGGTGACCAGAAGTGGAGATGAATGAGACAGGGGATGGTGGGATGGTAGGGGTGGTGTCTCTAGATGGGTTATAGATAAAGTGACCAGAGAAGATCTGGGTGGGACAGTGTGAGCCAAACCTGAATTGGGAATGAGCCCTATAGTCATCTGCATAAGGACTGTCCTTAGAGAGTCACATGGTGTAGACTTGATGCCATACTCAATTCACCAGCGCTGTACGATGAAGTAAGCCACTTTATTCACCTGATCTTAGCTCTCCCTTGCGTTTTCATTCCCATCTAAATACGTTTTGTATTGACATTGTCAAGATCTTTTCTACACAAGCAAGTAGAGTATCTCGAGTGTTGTGTTTTCTTTTCTTTTCCTCCTTCTCCATTTTCTCTTTTTTTTATGAAACAGCAATCAAGGATCGCAGTGCCCAATACAGAGCGCGAGCCTACAGCGATGTGAGCTGGTCTCTCTTCTCTTTTTAAAACCAAGTGTGGTAGTACACACCCGAGATCCCAGCACATGGATGTTTTTATGTGTGTGAGTGTTTTCTCTCCAAGTATGTATGTGCACCACATGCACGCCCTGTTCCCTGCAGAGATCAGAAAGCTGTATTGGATTCCCTGGAACCAGAGTTAAGGATAGACTTGAACTACCATATGGATGCTGGGAGTTGGACCTGAGTACTCTGTAAGAGGAACAAGCACTCTTACCACCCAGCCATCTCTCCATCCCCATTTATTTTTTAAGATAGGGTCTCATGTATCCCACAGGCCTCCAGCTAACTATCCACCTGGCTCCATTTCCCCAGTGCTGGGATTACAGGTGTGACCCACCACCCCTGGTTTATGTGGTACTGGGGATCGAATCCAGGGCTGCATGCATGCCAGTCAAGCATTCTATCAAGTTCCATCCCCAGCCTATATTACTCTTTAGGTAATTTAGTGACCTGAGTAAAGTGTTTTGTAAACCTCACAATTAGATAGGGAATTTTGGTATGATTTATAACTACTGCAGTTCCAGAGAAAATAGATTAGATAGCTGTAGCTAAGATCAATGACCCAGTAAATATAAGATTTAAATATTCTACTGTGGCAATTGTGAATATTTTTGGCTTGACAATCGGTAGGAAGTACTGTGTCTGTTAGGAGTTGGGGCATTAGAAACATACATTAGGATAATAGAGTTTTCAAGAGAACCTTATAAACTAGGGTGAAAATTAGATTTGGGGCTTTAGTGGCTGGGATTCTAATTTAACATGCTGTGGAATTCACCTCATCAAATGGCTAAACTAATCTCTCATGCCAACAACTGCCTGGGTTAATAAAAAAAAAAAAAAAAAAAAAAAAAAAAAAAAACCCGAAGCCGTTTGCATGTTAATAAGTTAGAGAAAATATAAAAAATTCCGACCTCTCTCCTTCCCACGCGTCAGCTGCGTGTGACCCTAATGGAACCTCTTGGATTTGATGGCGGTATTCTAATTAGTGCATCACACCGCTCTCATATTTCATCGTTCCCATTTAACAAGGCTGCTGCAGCGGGGTGGAAGCAGGGCTCCCCCAGGTTCTGTCTGATGCTGAGCTGATTGCTCTTATGGAGTAGATGGTCTCCGAGTGTCCATTTCATCACCTTCTGATACAGCCTCCTGTGCTAGCAGCCTGGCTATTTTCATTAGTCACAAACTTCAGGAAAGAGTTTTCACCTATGAGCACTTAAATTTTAAAAAGCATCAAAAAGGTAAGGAACTTGTGTGCATCCACAGATACTCGGGCAGTGTCCCAGCTGTCCTGTCACAGGGAATCTTTGTTAAGGCGTGTGGTGTCTAGGGGTCTGGCATGATTGAGGTGAAGAGGGCAAGTCTCTGGGAGCCCTCTCACCTCTGTTCCTGTCCTGGGCTCTGCCTGGGCCTGTGCTGAGAGACCATCTGACCACCGCCTTCTCTGAGTTGCTGCTGCTCTCTGCCTCAGCTAAGGCCTGGACTTCAAGCCTTCCCATTTTCCTTCAGGTTTTGATCTGTTTTGCTAGGGAGATAATATTATGTACATGGAAACAGATAACACATTTGTTAGGTACAGATATGTGTGTCATCTGAGGTTTTCCTTGCTTTATTTTTATTCTTTCTTTTTCATGTTCATTCATTCACTCATTCATAATTGTAAACTGCTTAAGGGCTGTTTTTTTTTTTTCCTTTTAAGATTTATGATTACATGTCTTAATGCATGTTTTTTTAAAAACACTAATTTTTCATTTAAAAATACTAATGGAAGCCTTGTTAAAAACCCATCAAGATGGGTTAGTAGCAATGTCTGGTTTTGAATGCCAAGTGTGATTTCCGACAAAACTCTGCTCTGGTTATTTCACTGAAGATGTCTTTGCACATGTGACCACGCTGTGTTAGGGGCTGTGCTCCAGGGCCCGGACTCGAAGCTAGGGAGCTCCTGGCGTCCACGGAGCAAGGCTGCCACCGCCCAGTTTCTCCATTAGAAGACAAGAGAACAAGAAAACTGCTGTTTATTTGTATTTGTGAACTTTGCTGTAATCTGGTGTGCTATAAGATGTCAGACAATACCACTGGTTAAAATAAAACCTATTTTTTAAATTAAAAAAAAAATCGCTGGGATAACAAGCTCCTCTGGGACATGCTCAGAGAAAGGGTGCAGGATCACTCAACCCACAAGGTGGATATCTGGGTCTCTCCTGTCCTAGTACCCCCAGACACTCTGAGATGGTAGTATTTCCACATCTCCTAGTAAATTGATTATTTCAAAGCTTCCAGACATCTCTTTCCAAAACAATTATAATAATATCAATGACAATTTATTACCTGGACAAGTGCTTTTTCTGAATAGTTCTGGAAGGAAGTGGTATAAGTTTCTCTTGAAGACAGACATAGTTTCTTCCAAAACTGAGGTAGCGTGGCTAGGCATAGTCTTCTCTCCTGTGTGTCTTGAGTCTCAATGCACAAGACCCAGGGGTCTTGGAGCTAGAGACGGTTCAATGAATAAGGTGTCATACATAAGGACTTGGGTTCAGATCCCACTACCCATGTAAAGCCCAGGAATGACATGCCTCTCCTCTGAATCCCAGAACCTGGGGAAGCCCAGTGAGCTTCAGCTTTAGTGAGAGACTCTGTCTGAAAACCAAGGTGGAGAATGATCAAGGGAGACTTCAATGTCAACATCTGGCCTCCAGATGCATCTATGCCAATGAATGGAAGGCCATCCTCAATATCATGGCATCTCAGTAGGGTACCCTCATAGAAGGACAACTGGCTATGGTCTCTCAGCAGTCCTACATGATTGGTGGGAAAAATAACATGTGTATTTATAAGAAGTGGTCACGAACAGGATCTTGGTAGTCTGTCTGGGGCTTTGACTACACTCCTGGCAGAGGAATGAAGTCTCTAACTACATGTAATTTCCTCTCTTTTCATCATTATGGGGACCCTAAAAAGAAAGCTAAGGAAAGTGTAAGGTTTCTTGCTTCTGCTGACAATCTTCTCTTCTGATAGCCAACTCTGAAGTGTGCACCACATTTAGCTTAGGTTAGCCATACCTGGACCTTCACTGGCAGCTACAGCCCCATGGGTTGCCAGAACCATGAAGGAATCCACCTGCCTGCCCTCGCAGATCTCAGCTGCCTCCCAGGGACAGCTCGTTCCTTAGCACATTTAGCACACCATATTTTATCAAACTTAGGGTCTTATACTATATACCTCATTTTGTATTCTACCAAGAAAGAAAAAACAGGGCCTCAATTCAACCATGGAATACCATCAATTTAAAAATGCACCCTGATTTTTACAGATATTAAAATGTGACAAATGTGTCTCTTAGAATCAGCAGGGAAATACTTTTTTTCCTTTCCACTTCATACCATTTGTTTATTAATTCTCTTTCAAGACCCAGCCACAGAGGGTGGGGACATGGAGCTGGAGGCCTGCTGCTGTTGTTTAACCTGATTCATTACATTCTCTGCCGCCCCACCCCCTAGTCTTTTCCCAACCCCTTTCTATCAAATGAAGTATCTATCAATCCCCATGACTCCCCTCTAACAACTGAAGAAGCAAAGAGCCAAGGAGACTGTCTAAATCAAACTTGGCTGGTGCAGGATTTGAACTCGGGAATTCTGACAGCAGTTTCTCATGGCAAATCATTGGAATGCACCATTGCATACTCAGATACAGCCTCGCCAATAAGAGCTCTAGTGGAGGTAAAGGAGAATCATGATGTCTGTATTATATAATCTACACTTGAGAGGACATGATAAGAAACGGCATTGTCTGTTCAGAACATATGGAATGACCAAGCTAGATGTGGTGCACACATGCATTCAGTGCCTGCTGTCGAAGAAGTTGGGGGGTCGGGGGGGGTGGCAGGGATTGCCTCAAGTTATTCTCAAGGATGCTGCTGATGCTTCTACAGATATGTTCTAACTTTATCTTAGGTCACCTGAAGCTGTCCGTGAGATCTTACTTCCTTCTTTGCTAATAGCTTCTTTGATTACACTGAATTTGCCTCTGTAAGTGCCATTAGACCCAGATAAGGACATACGTTCATCCACACATACACATATCTATCTGAACTTTGAAAACTCAGTGATTTCTAGATATTGGAGCATAGACATTTAAGTCACATGGCAGCGTGGGACTGCCTGCCCATCCTATCCATGGGCTACTGACTTCCACTGAACACAGAGGCACAGCAGGAAGAAAACATATCCCGGGAATAGAAAAAAAAAATGTGCTTAAAACTGCCACTTGTCTAGTCATGCTGGAACATAGAATTTGAGTGGACTTCTCTAGTTCTAGAGACATACTCTGAAATGCCTCTCCTCTTTCACTCTCTGCTCTAGTTGTAAACAATGGAGGCTGAGGAGATCACTCAAGTGCTTACCAATAAAGACTGAGGAGCCACGTCAGGCTCCCTAGCAACTTGTAAAAAGCCAGGCATGATGGCACATGCCTGTGATCACACCACTGGGGAGACGGATTAGGAGGGTCACTGGGGTGTGCTGACCAGCTAGCACAGCTGAATTGGTGAGCTCTAGGTTCAGTGAGACCGTGTCTCAAAAAGTATGGCGGAAGCCAGGTATGCTTCCCAGTACTAGGGAGGCAGAGGCAGGTAATCTCTGAGCCTCGCCTGATCTATAAAGTGAGTTCCAGGACAGCCAGAGCTATGTAGAGAAACCCAGTCTCAGAAATAATAAATAAATAAATAAATAAATAAATAAATAAAATAAGATGATGGACATCAACTGAAGAGGACACCTGACATCAACTTCTGACTTCCACAAACACACTCAACACACACACAACACACACACACACACACACACACATCACACCCCACCACCACCACCACAGCTACCACCACAGCAGCAGCTATACAGACACATAAAAATAGTTTTTAAAGAATTTGACAATGAAAAAAAACCAAAACAATTTAGTATCATAATAAACATTGAAACTTCTGAAAAATCCAGGAAGGAGTTAAACAATAACAAATCTTTAAGATAAAGCAGTATTAATATAAAATGGCTCTTAAAGGGCTTATTTGGGGAAAATAGTGACTCTATAAGCCTTGTTTTCTGGTACCATGTATCAAACTGAAAGGAGTGAATTGGCCTGAGCCAGGCTGACTCCATGATGGGCTGTACACTAGCAGTTCTGGAGACCAGGCCTGAGTTTCTACTTCCCAGAACCTGGCAAATCAGTTACTGAAACAACTGCTGGCTTAAGCTAAGAGGTCAAGAGGTGTCCCTCCCCAGCTTGTGAAAGGGCAGTAAACCAAGCCTGTGCCAGGAGGTCAAGAGCTACACCTCCTTGGCATGAAGAAAAATAGTTAGATCATTATAGCATCATCTAGACTCCAGAGATAGACCCATCAATAAAGATACAGACCACCTACCCCTCCCTAATGTTCATTTTGGCTTTAAAACTAAATCTGGAATTCAGTTGGGGTCCTTCCATCCCGATGGAATTGGGCCCCTGCATGCAGAAGTAAATGCTCTTTATTTTTACATACTAACGGAGTCTGGAGTATCAATCTTCAGCGATTCATTGACCCTAACAAAAGCCAGGGCCTTTACATGCTAAGCAAGCATGCTACCACTGAACTATGTCCCCAGCTCTTGCTTACTTTGAAACAGGGTCTCTCTGTGTGATACTGACTGGCCTTGAAGTTGTTTTGTAGCCTAGGCTAGCCTTGATTCCATAATCTTTTTCATGGGCTTCCCAAGTGATACAGGCATACACCGCCATACCACACAGGTCCTCTCATTCTTAATTAAATGCATAATTTTAGGACTGTGAAGAAGAAATAAAGATATCTTAATTTACATGACAAATAACAGGGTAGGGAAAATATCCTTCTAAGTTACTTAAGTGAAAGGAGCGATGTGTACAGCAAAAGACATAAACTAATCACTGAAATGGAAAAAAAAACTAAGCAAAGAAACAAACAACAAAACCACACTGCAGTCCTGGCTATCTCAGACTCATCTGAAAAATACAGCATATGATAGAAATGGGACTGGATTTGTATTAAAATTTACAAAAAGAAGCAGTCTTGTTCCATAATTGAAGTAAAAGACAGACTTGGATTTGGTTTAAAAAAAGGAAAACCAGGCAGACCAAAATTAAATTGCAATCAAAGACTTAGATTAAAAGGAGAGGTGAATGGAGCAAAGAAGAGAGAGCAGAGGTGGAGGCGTTACCAAGGGAAGTTCAAAGCAAAATCATCCCCGAGAACAAGGAACAAAAGGGCCCTTTGATAGTAAAACAAGATGAAATCTATGAACTCATAAAATGGGGCTGAGCATTTATGGGCTGATTAACATAACATCAAAATTGATATAACAAAACCTATTTTGCACATAAGAAAAAAGAGACTGAAACAATGTAGCAGTAAATACTGTTATCATGTATTCTAGAGCAAACTGATAAAAAAAAATAAAGGATGTATCTGGCCATTTAAATAGTATAATTAACAAAACTTAGAGAGTAGCAATATTTTACACACTAGATTTTTTTCTAGTTCCACTGATGGTTTTTCAAATCTTCAAGGAAATAGTACACAAAATTGATTTTTAAATGTAGGCTACTTTTAAAATAGCTCATTTATTCATAATATACTAAAAAATTTCTGAAAGTAACTGTAGGGACCCAAGAGTGAAACTAGGATGAACTTTCTGATTTTAGACTTTTCAGGATGGTAGCCCTCGATATCCAGCTACTTACAGTAAAGTAATGACAAGATGACAAGCTCCTCAGGGTTGTCCCATTCAGGTGCTCATAGCCTCTGAGCAAATGGCTATCACATGAACAACACAGATGCTTCTACACATCTCACCACAGAACACTTTCTCAGACACGAGTATTGCTTTCAGAAATCAGAATTCATGAACACACCAAGGCAAACACCACATAAGAAAACAGACATAAAAGGCCATTTAAAGTGGATACAGCCTAAATAATGGACTGGTATATCAGATGGTGTGAAAATGAGGATTACATATATTAGTGTTTAATATATTGGTTCATGAAAAGCGTAGGAGAAAACTAATATTTTAGACTGGAACAAAACAAGAGTGTGAATCAGTGGTATGACTAAAAGGTAAAAACTAGTAAATATGTAAAAATAGTAAACCTAGGCTCTCGAGAGATGGCTCAATGGTTAAGAGCACGGGCTGCTCTCCCAGAGAACCTGGGTTCAATTCCTAGCACCACATGGTGGCCCACAACCATCTGTAACTCTAGTTCCAGGAGATCTGAACTCTTCTGGTCTCTGTAGGTTTTGCACGCACACGAGACACACACACACACATGCAAGCAACTATTCACACACATTTTTTTTTTTTTAAAGTAAGCCTATTCAGTAAGACAAATGTATTTTCAAACACCAAAGTCAGTAATGGTAAAAATAACATGTTAATAATATACTTGATGCTAATGAAGTTGTGGTGAGAAGACCACTCATAAACTACTGAAGGCAAAAAATATTTAAAATTCTTTTTTTTAAATTTTATTTATTTAGTTATTTAAATCACATCGTAATTTACTTATTTACACAGAGGTTATAGACACAAAAAGGCAGGATGTGGGGAAGGGAATGGCACCAGAGCATAGTGTTCAGGGGGAGTACAGATACCTTTCAGAACAGGGTATCAGCTGGTGTAGGTTCAGGGGACAGGTCACTATGGCTCTGCCTATGATTCACTTGTCTTTATCTAAGTTGGTACTGTCCACCGAGGCTGCCTATTTATAAGACTATGACTACTAGGTCTGGTAAATTTCCACAGAGCTGCCTGTTTACAATAGCTTATAGCCTGCTGTTTTCAGTGTTTTTCCACAGAGACCCAAGACTTTGTATTAGCATGTATGTATGTCAGGTCTATTGCTGACTTTAGGCCTATGGCTGATTTTAGGCCTTTAGTGTATATCAGGGTTGCTCCTGACATCTCCTCCCTTCTTAAGTATAGAAGGGCCTTGTCGATTCTATTCTTGCGAAGGCAGGGATAGAGACCTGACTTCCAATAATTGAAGGGGACCTTGTAATGACTCCGGTCCTCCTGTCTTTGTCCAGTGAGGCATGAGGGCCATACCCATCCCGATGTCTTTTTCCTGGAAAGGGGTACTTTTGACATCAACCCCTATGCAGTCAGGCTTATCCCTCAGGGAACCCAGATAGATATTTTTAAGTTTTATTTATATTCCCTTGCAGTGCTTAGCCTTGAAGCCTAAGCAAGAATTCAGATTACCAGTCAGAGAGGGTTCTGGGTAGCCTCTCTCTGCTTGGTCTAGGGGCGGAAGTTCCCTCTTTTAGGTTGGGTGGAGATGGGTTTGAGGAACACCCTGGATAATGTAACTGACAAAATCATTCTAGAAAGTTCCTTCTAGATTCCAGTGAAGTGACTCCCAAACTTAGTGCATACTGGACTCACTCTGAAAACTTAAACTGAGCCTCTGTCCAGACACCTTTATTTAATTGGCTTGAGATAGCAACTGGGCATTGGTATTTTTCATGGTACAGAAATCTGATACACAGACTCAGCTGAGCACCATTGCTAGAGGAACAGCTTTAGGAACAGAGCCAGCCCACTGAAGTGCAGGACATGGAAAACGAGGGCATTCATAGCCTGGATTACCATCTACAGCTCTACTAGGCAGCAGGATCACCAGTCACCAATACATCCACTCAGTGGGACCTAGTCAAGGAAAGGCGACTACAGTGAGTGTCAAGGCAGAGGACAGCTGAGACTGACCCTAGATCGGGGAGCATTTGGCCTGTGATATACTTTTATGAAGAGGACTAAAGCTACTTTAAAAAGAGGGCTGATACCATTGACCTAGAATGGCTGAAATGATGGGGCTACGGGAACAGAGTCTGGCAAACAGGATCTATTCAAGACTGAGTTCTTGCAGGATCCAGATGACACCTCGTTATGTTTTGAATAGCTGCGGCTTCCTGAAAGCTAGATTTGATTCAAGATGAAAAGCTAGAGAGGGAGAAACGTCAGGTGAACTACAATTGTTCTAAATGTTCTGGGGATAAGGTAAGTTTCCTTCACTTTAGGGTTTAAGCTTGTGGCATGAGGTCATCATCCTTACCACATGCTATGATCAGACATGCTGGAAACCTAATCTCCAGTGCAGAAGTGCTAGGAGGTAGAGACAACTGAGCAGTGATGAGACGAAGAAGTTCTGCCTTCCTGATTAGATTGATGCTGTCAGACAGGAAGTACTCTCTCTTTGGCTTGGATGAAAATGGTTGTAATACCCTCTAAAGTCATCAAGTTTTGCAATAGCAAGAAGTCCAGTGTTAACCAACATGGCGCTAGTCAGGGGTGCACCTTGAAAAGCCATAGCGAGCAGTTGTGTCGTTTTCTCAAGGCACCTGTGGACAGTCTTTCTGTTTAAGGCAGGCAGGCAAGTAAAGGAGAGATCAGCAGTTGCCAAGTTGCCAATTATGTAGTGAAACTGCCCCTCCCCCATGCAATATCTTTGATTAATTACAGGAGAATGAACATCAGAAGGAGTGCTTTAATGCTTATAATGTGAACTTATGGATCTTATCATTAGTACTGACAGTGATTTTTTAAACAATGTCTAACATCTTTCCAGCACTCCAGGAAGAGGAAAGTCCCCTCATGTATCTCAGTACAATACTGGATGGAATGAGGGAAGGAGTTCATTACTGCTTCCTACTTGGTGGGTTCTAGCACTGTGGAGAAAGGGCAGTGGTGAAAGGCTGGCTTTTCCACAAGACTTCTTAGGGTTCTGATGTCATCCATGGGCTAGTAATTTGACAGGTTACTTAAAAATGATAGACCTGTATTAGTTAGGGTTTTACTGCTGTGATAAGATACCATGACCAATGCAAATCTTATAAGGACAACATTTAATTAGGGATGGCTTACAGGTTCAGAGGTTCAGTTCATTATCATCAAGGAGGGAGCATGGCAGCATCTGGGCAGGCATGGTGCAGGAGGAGCTGAGAGTTCTACATCTTCATCTCAACTCTGCTAACAGAATACTGGCTTCCAGGCAGCTAGGACTAGAGTATTAAAGCCCACACCCACAGTGACACACCTACTCTAACAAGGCCACACCTCCTAATAGTGCCACTCCCTGGGCCAAGCGTATATAAACCATTACAGACACTTAGTATGTGGGACCCAGTAGAAAGGATTAGGCCCTTGGGAGAACACTCTTGAAGACTGTATCTTATGCTTTGGCCTTTCTTCTCTTGTTGTTTGCTGGTGACCTTGAGGTGAACAGCCCCCCTTTGTCCCAAGCTTCGGCAGCCTTGGATTCTGTCTTACCTCAGGCCCCAAACAGCAGAGGCAGAGAATCGTGGTATGAAATGGAAACCAAAACAAACCCTTCCTCCTCTAGACTGTTTATCTCATACTTTGCCCCAGTGGGAGAGAGCTGACTAACACAAACTTTAATCTGCTCCAGTTTAGGAGCAAGGTAAGAAAAGATGCAATAGTGGATCATGTTATGGAGAAGGTTATTGGCAGGGCTAACATGATAAGATGGGACTGTCATTAGATAATAAAAAATAGTCAACAAAGACTGCAGCATTAGGCAGAGGATCTTGGTTCCACTGGTCATCGACACGTGGAGAAGAGGCTATTTACCAACACAGAAGGAAACATCTTCACAGTGACGATAGCCTTATGGGCAAATATTAACTGAATACCACCTTTAAGTACTCGATATTATTTTCTTGTAAACACCATGGAGTAAGATCACAAGTAAGATAACAAAGTTGTTGCATAATATTTCTAATAACAAGTATATAATTAGTCTGGAAAGGGTGAAAAGGAAATATGATATTTTTTATTCTTTAGTGGTACTAAAGAGCTCCCTCAAATTATACTAATTCTCTTTGAGAGAGATGCAGTTGATAACATGTTGGTCCCAAGTTCAGTGGTGCTCTACCATGTTTTCATAATTAGAATAAAAACATTAATATTTTGAATGAATCATAGTCCTGGAAATCTGAACCATACAATCCTAGTTAGATAAACCCAAAGAACCCATTGTGCATAAAATGAAAAATGTAGGGAGATTTTGGCATCTGAGATCACAGGACAGGAATCTGCAGGAAAATCAGTTGTAGGAAGAGAAAAACTCAAACCACATTTTTCACAGTTAAGAATAACTAACATGGAAAACAAAAATCAATAAAAGATGCTCTTCAGAGAATCATGATATAAATTGATCAAGAGATTTAGAATCTTTCTTTGATCATGAGTTGTATGCATAAGAGACAGCCGAGATCCGTGGCCAGAGCAGACGGAAGGACTGAACTCTGAGAACAAGGGTTTCCTTTTCCATGTTTAGATCACATGTCAACATTGCTGGTGTGTTTGCCAAGATCCAAGTTCACAGCGCTGCTCTATCTGCGGCCATGTGGGATTGGAGGAAGGGTGGGTTTGGTATTGGAACCCGGGTAAATTATTGCAACTGCAGACAGTCTTTTGTGCTGGGCTACTTTTTCCTGAATAGATGATTCCACACGCAGAGCTGTAAAACATCAAGAGAAAAAAAAAAAAAGATGGTACATGCAGTTAGTCCCTTGGTATACAAGGAAAATAAGTTTAGAATTCCTGCATCACAGAGGATCAGCGATAAATACCATCCACAGATGAGGTGGGAGGCCAGCATCACATGCACATGGTTGGATGGGATGGGCAAGTGTACAGTTGCCTGGTGACCATAAGTCTTTTGAGCAGGAGAAGGGATTAAGTTAGGGCATCACGTATATGAGGCAAGGGATCTACCACAGTTGGCTTTGTGTTGTGTGTGTGTGTGTGTGTGTGTGGTGTGTGTGTGTGTGTTGTAAAATTCTTTTACGATTTATTTTGAACTATTTCCTACTGACAAAACCAGGGAAAGGGGAGAGCCATTCTGGACCCTCTGGCATCCCCACCAGAATCCAAGGGATAGTTTCAATCCAGTGATTACATACATGGCTCTGGTTAAACTAAATGCATCACAAGACAAAACCAAAGTCATGGATTTGGGGAAGGGATAGGTAGGGAGATAGAGGTGAGAGGAAAATGAGAGACCAGTCAGCCTGTCTTTGTTTCCCGTAGGTAACACCACACAGTGCCCTCATGGCCAAGGCAAGCTATGACCTCTAGCTTCTTTTGAGATCCTCTGGTCACTCTCATGAGCAGGGATTCAGTCAGGGCCTTCTCTATCTGTTCCCAGGCAGAACATTTCCTAGGCCTGTAAAATGGTTCCTTTTTTCCCCATCTTCTAAGTTCTGGAGAATTCTGCCAACTTAAGCATCCTGTATCAATGACTCAGAAAGTCCCCCTTTCCATCCTGACTTTGGGGCCTTCCCAGTTTTACCTGCAGTCCTTCAGTCTCTCCACAGTGCTCAAGGGTTTCCACTCAGCGTTACTCATGAACTTAGCCACACAGCACTGGGGGAAAAGTGCAATGGCCCTTCTGTGTCTACATGGACATGCACATTCACATGCATATAAGGGAGCAAGAAAGAGAGTGAACGGAGGCATCGGGCCAGCTCCTTCAACATGCACCTCGGCAGAATCCACCAACCACAGGAGACTGGGCAGCCATTTGAATCCCTCTGCTTCCCTTCCCTTTCACTGGATGGAGTCACCACATTTTTTGTTCAGAGAGCATGTGTCCCAGCCCAGACTCCGGTAACCAGCATTGTGGCTTCTATTCTAAGTTGCTAAGTGACCAAGGGTTAAACTTCCAACCATTCTGAATGTTATTTCTTGCCTGTAACAGTGGGGCACAAAAGTTCACAGGGAGCCTCTGATTTGAAACAGTCATTTAATTTTTAATCATTGTGAAGGATCACAACAGTTGAAAGCATAATTATGGGAGTACGCATAGACCGTACATAGAACAATACATACCTTTCAAGGCCCCATCGACTTCGTCACTTCCTGCTGATCCTGGGCGCGATGAAACCCCGCCCTCTGGAAGCTGATAGGGAAGTTCTCTGGACCATGGACAAGTGTGAAATAATGTAGAATATTTCTTAGAAATATTGGAATCCTTTCTGTGGAAAAAATGAAAATGGTTCTGAGATTCAAAAGTCCTATTGGCCATAAAAGTTACACCCATGACTTTCCAGGTTACTTTTATCGAGTAAGGTCAGTGGCTTACAAACAAACCTCCACTGACCTAGTTCTAAACAGTATCTGCAGCAAGAGACCCAGCTTAATGTATACTAACTACTGTACATGACAGCAAAAGCTCTTTATCCGTTGTACAAACCTGACGCAGTGTAACACGACATTAACTGCAGATGTATAATACAAGGTGAGGAAGCGCAGATCCTGTGTACAGGAGCTTAGAAATAAGTGTGTGTGTGTGTGTGTGTGTGTGTGTGTGTGTGTGTCTGTGTGCATGCATCTTCTTATGGGTATGTGGGTATGAAAAATAAATTTCTATTTTTATATAATATCTGATCTGTTTTGTCAGAGCAGCTTCAATAGACTAAGACATTTTCAATTCTGCAAATTATCTCCATTTCACAGTGCGGTAATTGGCCCCATAGTAAGTACAGCTTTTAGGATTTTGATTTAAGTATCTGTGTTGGTTAGTTTGTTACAAACTGGAGTCACCTGGGAGCAGGGACCTCAACTGCAGAATCTCCATCAGATTGGCCTGGAGCATGTCGATGGGGACATTTTCTTGATTAATGATTTATGTGGGAAGGCCCTGTCCACAGATGGCAGTGTCATCCCTGGGCAGGTGGTCCTGGGTTCTATAAGAAAGCCAAGGGGGAGCAAGCCAGTAAGCAGCACCCCTCCATGGCTTCTGCATCAGCTCCAGTCCTGACTTCCTTCAGCCATAGACTGTTATCTGGATTAAACAAGCCCTTTCCTTCCCAAGTTGCTTTTTTTGTCAGTGTGTTACCACGGGGACAGAAAAGGCAAACTAAGAGGTTCAAGCTTATTTCCAAAAGGTTGTGAATTTTTTTCCCCAACAAAATCTAGGCCCTTTCATAGAGTCAGTCTCTCTCTCTTCTCTCTCCCTCCCTCCCAAACCCTCCCTCCTTTTTTCCCTCCCTCCCTCCTTCCTCCCCAGTTTAAAATAAGTAATAAGAGGCTTTGCTAATTCACCAAGCAGGAGGTGCTCTGTTACCTGAAACTGTTTTCCAATTACAAGCCAGGTCAAACACTATTTCTCTTTTGTATTCATTAGTCCCAAGCCCACCTTCCTTGTAAACAGTGTATAACTTTTGCTCACTTATTCATTAAGGGCTTTGTACTTTGTGTGAATCCTTCATCAATATTAAACGTTCATAAGAAAACATTTTTGCCTTCTCATTTATATTTTTCAATGTCTCCAACATGTTAGGAACATTCAAATTCATTTTTTCACTATGGGTGAGAGAGAACACATGTGCAGGCATGCATGAGCCACGGAGCATGCATGGAAGTCAGATATGAGCCACCCTGCAGCCCTTAGTGACATTTAAATTAAAAAAAAAAAAAAAACTTGTGTGATTTTGTTTTTGTGTGTGCATGTGTGTGGTATAGTATACATACATGTGTGTGTGTATGTATGCATGTGGAGGCCAGAGATTGATGCTGACACTGGATATCTTCTTCAAATTTATTTATTTATTGAATTATTTATTCAATTCTTATTTTTTGAGACAAGGGTCTCTCACCAGACTTACTCAGCAAGATGGCTTGGCCAGCAAGCCCCAGGGATCCTCATTCTGTGTCTTCTCAGTTGTAGGATTAAAGGTATGTACTGCTGTGCCCAATTTTGGGTTCTGGCCGTCCAAATTCAGGTCCCCATGCTTGTGTAGCATGCACTTTACCCTCTAAGCCACCTCCCCAGCTCGCTCTAAATAAATTTTAAACAACTGGTTGTATGCAGCTTTTGTACTGCCTTTTGACATATTAGAACACTGGGACCTTGAAATGGCCTTTTAAATGCCAGCCATCAGTCGATAATGCAATAATGAGAGACGTTGGTTGCAAATTACAGGTACAGATCTGGCTCACATCTATATTAAGGAGGATGATGTTGAAATGCTACTGGATGCTGTCAGAATCAGTGGAAACCAAGAGAACTTCATTAAATACTGGACTGGGACAAAAGTAAGCCAGGAGTCAAGGTCATAGCTGAATCACAGCACAGCGAGACTGGAGGCTTATCACCCTCTCCTCCACCAGAAAGGGTACTGTCGGGTTCTTGTTTTATCTGCTGCTGGATGGAATATATCCACGTGCTCTGCCTTAATGTGTCCCTCCCCCACAATACAAAGAAGGTGCCCATGTGCTCTCTATAAAGCCTGCTCCTCAGAGATCCTAGCGACAGGTTTCAGAATTTCTCTAAAGCTTACAAATGAAAACCATGATTTTAACAAACCTGTAGAAAATAACTGTTCAATCCAACTAACCTTGTTTCAGGGTATGGTCCAAAGGGGGTTTTAAGGTGATCTTCACAGAGCTCAAATGTTTTCTGTAGTTCATCTAGTGTTGCAAAATACTGGTGGCCACTGACAGTAGGTATTGGTACTGGACCCCTGAAAACAGAAAGAATCCTATAGTGCTATCACATATACATACAGGCAAAATCTTAATATTGGCCATTGTTTCTACAGAACTACACATTTCGGTAAAAGAGAATTACTCACTTCAGGACTTGCCTTGCATGGAGGCATCATTACAGCCTAAACTGAAGATGAAACACACATGTACTGGAGACAGTCCTCATCCGTCTAACCACTGATACTGACAAATTCCCTCTCTTGAGAAGTGTGTATACACTCCATTATAGCCCTCGTCCATTTAGGTCTAACCATATAGCAATATACTAATTGCTAGAAAAACTAAAATGAATATTTCCTTATCTTGTTTATGATCTAATTCTTTGAAATGGTCCACAACTAAAACATTTCTGAAAACTCTAATATTATACTCTGAATTAAATGCTAGCTATGAAATACTACTTTTCCTCTATTCAGATGTGTAGATGTGTATGCCTTGCAAGAAAAAACAATCCCTGACCATGACCAGATCGTGTGCACTCACTTAAGCCTTGCTAGAGATGCTATGTACACAGCAACCAGCGGCACAGAAATGACAGAAGTCCAGGGCATTCATCGGCCCGTGGCAGTCCATTTGGAACTCATATTTAAAACTGCTTAGGTCCTCTGATCATGGGTTCGAAGAGGCATAATATCTGCTGCTCGGCGCTCACATAGGCCGTAGCTTCAGATGCAGTGGGGGATGCTATCTTCTAGCTACCACCTGCCCAAGCCCCCCCCAACTTTGCATATATCATACGATCTTACATTTTGAATCAGCCACCCAAAGATAATGTAATGTGGAAGAAAGTAATTACACTTTCTTTGATTTTATAGCAAATAGACAAATATTTAATATCATTTATACTGACTAAAGATTCCCAACACGTATCACAGACAAGAGAGACAATATTGATATTGGAAAAAAAAAAAAACTTCAAATGGCTTTTAAGACTCAGCTTCCTGGGTATTTGCATTCATAACACTAAAAAGATTTTTTGAATGCTGTACTTGATATTTGGTTATTGATCTTAGCAACTTTCTAAAACCTGGGACTTTCTCCATTACTCAAACATTCCACACTTGATTCCAGCCAAAAGGCCAGGATATGGTCATTACTCAAATATTCTAAAAGGTCACATAGAAGGGAGAATTCAGAAGACTGAAACCCATGAATTAATGAGAAAATAACAAGAAATATATAGCCATCTCATGATCTGGTTATTTTGAGTTAAACTTAAAAAGGCTCAGTGTGTCTTTTCATACATAGTAATTAATAAAACACTGTTACAGCCAATAATACCTATGATGCTCTCACTATGTGGTAGGCACTAAGTAAAACATTTTATACACAGGACCAAAAGTTCATGGATTGATAAGGATGCCCTGGTCTTGTGCTTCTGGGACTTATGGCCTAGTGTGGAAAGGACACACTGAACAAGTGACCCCACAGATAATTCCCATTGTTTGGACAGTGGTGACAGACAAGCACAGGGAACTCAACAAGATGTAATTAACCTTCAGGCAAGAACAGCCGTGGTCCATGCCAATACTTACACTCGGACTCTACTAGAAATGCCATTTTGCTATCAGTCAGCAAAACCACCAATTTCTAGTAGCTGTAGGCATGCCATGCCTCTTAAAACAATATCTAAATGAAGATCTACAACTTTCAGACAGAGTTTGATACTGAACCACAAGCATCCATTGGGTGCAGAGATCTCTGCTTATATTGATGATTGAGGGTTCATTTGCTTCACGTAGACACTGGAACATCAATCCAAGATCGTCCAGGCATCAACCAATGTAATAAATCACTACCTTTGAAACAGGAGCGTGTGATCGCGGGGCGTCTTCCCCATGAGGGCCTGCCGGCTGTCTCATGCTGCCTTAGGAGAGACTCTCTTTCCTAGGCAAGATACATGATCAGAAAATTAATGTGGAAAAGATGTCAGATGATCAAAATAGCTATAATCATTTTTCTCCTTACCAGAGGTTTCCAAGTATGTGAAGCAGAAGGGGCAGGGATGGGAGGCAGGGAAGAAAAGCATAGAAAACAATTGGTAATTATTTAGTGGAAAGATAAAAGCAAATTTTATAAATGAGCCAAATACTTTGCAGACACTAAAATTTAATTTGGAAATTTTATTTGACAAATAGTAATGTCAAGGTCTTTACTTTGTAATTTTACTTCTTATTTATTTATTCAGAGACAGGATTGATCTCATGTATCTTAGCCTAGACTCAAACAACTCACTATGTAGTCAAAGATGGCCTTGAACTTCTGATCCTCCTTCTTCCGTCTCTCAGTGCTGGGATTATAGATGTTGCCACCATGCCCAGGTCCTGCAGTGCTAGGGATCAAAGCCAGGCTATCTCTGCATACTAGGCAAGCACTCTGCAACTGAGCCCCATCCAAGCCCAAATACCATAGTTTTTCATGGTATTTCACGATCGCATGTTTTGTGCTTGTGTGAGACAAGGTCTTGCTGTCTGATCCTGGCTGGCCTGGCGCTCACTCTCACTATGTGGACCAGGTTTGCAGTGACTGCTGCTGCCTTTGCCTCCTAATACTATGAAAACAGATATGTGTTATCATGCCAGGACTTGACTTTGATTTTAAATCATTCTTACGAGATTATAGACTTCTGAAGGGCACAGGCTAGAGTTGACTTTCATCTTCTCACAGGAAGTAAATGATTGAACAAATGTATTTAACATAATTAAGTATGGTCTGGAAACAGTGAAAATGAGACTTCTTTCTTCTGCATTTCATCATCATTATCACTATAAATACTTAAAAAACACTGGGTGGCAATATAGGAATATAAAAGACAGTTTTTAAAAAAAAAAAAAAAGGTTCATGATTCTGACAAAAAAGACATGGAAAAACATACGGCTGAAAGAGAAAGGGGGAGAAAGAAAAGCATAGGTTTTACAACCACTATAGGTGTTTATAATCAGATCCTCCAATGGAATGCTGACCAGTTTAGCAACTGTTCAAATACTGGGTCACCCCACTGAAGCTCCCAGATATAAAATTCTTACTTTACTAAGGAAGACTTAGAAAGTGCTTATTTGTTTTGCATAAAAGACTGTTATTTAAGAAGAGGCATATTATAGCATGTACTTTAACAGCAAGTGGATTTGAAGTACATTAGTCACTGCTTGCAACGACTTCATCTGAAATAAACCTTTGATTTTCCGTTTCATGACCAGACTCCATTGTAGGTTGTTTTCATGTAAAGCTGCAGAAGGAACAGCGGCAAATGAGCATGCCAGGGTACAAGCCACAGTTAGTTATGGTAAACCTTGGGAACTGGCTTGGTGTTGAATGTTTTAATGTCAAGCATGCCAGGGTACAAGTCTCGGGAACTGGCATGGTGTAGAGTGTTTTAATATCTTTGGGGAAATTTTTATTTTATTTAAATTTTTATTTTAAGATTAAATTTTTTGAGGATGACACTGGTGTGATTCTCACTTTTTATTACAAGCATATGCCTGTAGGAGTGGCTCTGCTCTGTCCTAATATCATAACTGGCACACTCAGCATCTCTGCAAAAGAAGGCACATCCCAAGACCAGATATCTCTTGGGTCACTACATCACAACTGCATGCCCTACGCACAGCACAAAGCTGAGACTCAATAATTTTATTTTCTGTACAGCAGAGCGGATGATGTTTCCCTTTCTAAAACTATCTGGGGTGTAACTTGCTGTCAACTGCTCCTATCTTGAAAAACAGTTGAGGTTAAGTGTTTGAATTTAAAATTATTTTTAGAGCCTGGCTCACGGGAGCTATCTCACTGGCCACAGACTCTCAGATGGACATTTGTCTACCAAGACCACTTCCTCCTTCTCTTTCTCTGGCCATGTGCTCTGGTCTCTTAGAGAGGCCACGAGAGAAGAGAATGTGTGTTGAGAGCAGGAGGAGGCTGTGATAAGATGAAGAAGCCCCATTCAAACCCCACAGAGGGAAATCTAACTCCACAGATGCATCTAATGGCTTCACACTGAAAGAGACTACGCACACACTAGCCAACTCTGGGAATATTTTGTTTTTAGAATTCTTTCTCTTCTCTTTCTTTTTAAATTAATACTGTTACATTTGTATATGCTATGGGAGGGGACAGGGTGTGTCACAGTGCGTGTAAGTTGTTAAGACTTTGTGCAATTGTTGCTCTTTTTCCACATTTTTTTATTCAAAAGATTTTCTTATATAATATTTTGATCATATTCTTTCCCCTCCTTTAGCTCTCAGTCCCATCCTCCTTCCTACCCATCTAACTTCATGGTTTTTATCTTTTTCTCTCTCAAAATTCCTCAAAAAATGAAAATCAAAGCAACAATAAGACAGAAAAATACAAAACACAAAAGGAGACTCATAAAAAAAACAAAACAAAAACATGGCATTCATTTTATGTTGGCCAATTACTTGTGGGTGTGGGGCCTACCCCGGAGTGTGCTTGATACACTCAGCAATGCTCCCAGCAGCTATCAGTTGCAAAGAGCGTCTTGGTTACAGACCTTTCTTTGTACCGGGATTTTGCCTGTTTGAACCTGTGCGGGTCTCGTGTGTGCTGTCACGGTGTCTGTGGATTTGTATGTTCACTAGTCCTGTTGTGTCTGGAAGAAGCTGTTTCATTTGGTCATCTACCACCTCTGGTTCACAGTTTTCCAGCCTTTCTGCTATATAGATCCCTGAGCCTTGAGGGGAAGGGTTGATGAAGGCACCCCACTTGGGACTGAGTGCTCCAAAGTCTCTTACTCTCATCGTGTTGTCAGTTGTGGGTCTCTGCATTTCCAGCTGCTGCAAGAAGTTTTGCTGTCAAGAGCTGAACGATGCACTGGTCTGAGTCCCAGCCAATTGTCTCTCCTTCCAAGTTTCCAAGAGTTCCAGAGGCTGAACTCAGGTCACGGAGCTTGTGTAGCAACTGGCCTTGCCCACTGAGCCATCTTTCTGGCTCCTTTTCGTTATTATTCAATGCCACGTGAATTCATTATGCTTTTGTCCTGAATCACACTATGCTCAAACATTTACTGCTGCAATTTCTCTTATATTCTTTTTATTATGATAATAATTTGATGCTTGATCTAAACTATGTCATAGCTGGGAAGATAACTCCTCTCAATGGTGTGTTGACAAGGGTTGTATTTTTGTTTTCATGTTGAGGTTGGGAATAGAATCTCAGGTGCACATGCTAGGCAGTGCTCAATCTCTGAGCTAACTGCTCCCCACTCCAAGTCCCAAAATAACTTTTGCATCCCCACGGCCTCCACATAAAAATACATAGCAGCCATAACTTCCTCCTGCATTCACACTGGCAACCCTAATTACACTCAGTGGGCCTCACACACAGAGTACAGGTGGAAGGAGGGGATGGACTTGTTAGAAAAAAGAAAGGCTTTAGTGGGAAGGGGTGATGGATGAGAGGGGAGAAATGGGGGACGGGTGGAAACTGTCAAAATTCGTATTATGCTTCTATGAAACTGCCAAAGAATAAAAACATAGGCGCCAAATAGCAAAATCAAAACCATATCAAAAACTCAACAAGAAAACCGGGAGCCAAAATCCCCTCAAGCCCACAGTTAAAAGCCAGGAGGGACATTCCCCACTCTAGCAGTGGGTGAGGATGGACCTCCACCGTAAGCTCAAGGAACTGAATGAACTAAAAATTGGAAGCTGCCTCACTGGGGTTCTTTCTTGAGGACAGCTCCCACACTGTGGTGGTTATTTTCCTGTTGCTGCAACAGAACACCATTACCTATGGAAGAGTTCACTTGGGGCTCGTGGTTCCAGAGGCTCTGTATGAGGAGAACAGCAGAGAGAGAGAGAGAGAGAGAGAGAGAGAGAGAGAGAGAGAGAGAGAGACCCACAGAGGGATCCAACCGAGGATCAAGTATTCAGATGCCTGCAGATATGGCGGACAACTGACTCCAACCACCACACACACCAAGAGCAGCTGAGGAGAATACAAATTTAACACAAAAAAGTCAACAGAAAAAAGAGACGGTCTGAACCAGGGTGGAGCTCAGGCAGTGGACACTGCCAGGAGATCTCAGGAGGGAGCTGCCATCAATTTTAAGGTTGTTTGAAAGCACCATAGTCAGTCACTTCATAACTCTGAGAAAATTAATTTCATGTAGATGAGCCACAGAAGGTATCTAGTTAAATTTCATATGCGGTTATCCTGAGAGAAAAAAAATAAAGGTGAACACCAGCCCTTCAGACAAAGCTTTCATATAAAACAGATAAAATCTGTAATCTGCTGTTTCAAAGTAAACACAAAGACATAAGTAAAAAACACAAAGCATCAAAGAACAAATAAATTATAATTTAAAGCCTACAAATGGAGTGGCAGAACTCAAGAATGAACTAGAAATACAAGGGAAAAGATTACTGCAGAAACAACTAAGTCAGAAGAAATACAAGAATAAGAGACAGAGACAGATTCAGACAATAGACACACACACACACAGAAACACAGAGACAGAGAGAGAATGAATGGATTAAGAGAATTGGAAAGTGGAGAAAAAAACCCTGAAAATCCAAAAGAAAAGGCTCAAAGGATCTGGGAGAAAAGAACAGGTATTTCAGGTGTGGAGCCTCTACATACAGACACTAAGCACACGTGTCAGGAATAAGGAATATTACAATCTGAATCCGATGCCTAAAGTGGAATGGACAGGTATCAGCCTAGAAGAACTCAGGAAATTGTTTCAAGAGCTTTCTCTGTACACAGAATAAATTCATACAAGTGGATACTGAGCCATAGTCTAATGAATCTCAAGTATATGAATATTTCAGGATTAATATAAAACACAGACTATGTGTAGCTGTCCTGCAGCCTTAAACAACGTGGTAGGACATGAGAAGGAATGATCCACCACTAGCTGAGAGGATACTGGCCATTGACAGCCTGAGAGGAAGAAGTGTCATCAAGGGGGAAGACTCAGTGGTGGGTTGACCACACATCCACTGAAGACCACACATCCAAGAATTCATGGGCAGCACAAACTGTACTTAATGGGGTTTGAAAAGTCAACAGAGGACTCAGAATCAGTTAGGGAGGGAGAGAAAGGGGGGATGGAGCAGGGAGAAGTCAGGGGAGGGTGAATATGATCAAAATGGTTTCTATGAAATTCTCAAAGAATTAATTTTAAAAAACGAGAGAAAAAAGAAAATGATATTTAAAAAGCACACTTCAGTTTTCATACTGAATGATTGTATTAGTATTGTTATTCAGAGGCTGTTCTCATGATGTGGGATAGGGCAGAAGAGTAATTTAATGGGCTATCATAATCCTATCATCGCCTAGGTCTCTGAGAAGCCTTTGGGAAGGATTCTCAGTGTGCAAGAAAGATAAAGGTGTAATAGAAAAAGCAAAACTCATGAGGCTCTGAATTTTAATTAGAAATATCAGGTTGAACTCATGGAATATTTTATCTAGCCAGGGGAAAGGACCAGAGGGCAGAGACTATGGCTCAGTGGTAGAAACTCACCTAGCATGAGCAAAGCTCTGGGTTCAGTTCCTAGTGTCCTTTCCCCTAAAGAGTCCCAGAAGTAATGGCCACCCCAGTAGTGATGGGCATCCCTACTGACCACAATATGTCGATGAACTATGACCTCTCACTTAAGGAAACCAAGACTGCTTATTGTAAAAACAGCCCTGAGTTGTCTTTGTTACTTTTCTGTTACTGTGACAGGATTCCCAGACAAAAAGCAAGTGAAGGAAGAAAAGGGTTTATTTGGGCTTATGTGTCCAGAGGGACATAGTTCATCATGGCAGGGAAAGATATGGCTTCAGGCAGAGAAGGCATGGTGGCAGGAGTAGGGGCTGGGTGGTCATATCACATCCACACTCAGGAGGTGAAGAATGAAAGGAAGTGGGGCCAGGCTGTACATCTCACAGCCTGCACCAGTGACCCACTCCCTTCAACAAGGCTTTACCTCCTGAAGGTTCCACAGCGTCCCCCAAAAGTGCCACCAGTTGGGGACCACGTGCTCACACAGCCCATGGGGGTCATTTGACATTCAACAACAAGTCTGTGGCAGGTAACATACAAGAGCACAAACTAGCTCGCTATGCCAAATGGCAAAGCCGCTTATCAAAGACTCCATTTCTAGGAGGTCAACTAGAAAGGATCATTGCTGACCAAAGGTGAGATTATTTGAATCCTGATATAGTGCAAAAAGTGCAAAAAGTTAACGTCTTTCAAATACACTTAAATCAAAGTATGTTTATTTACATTACTGTACATAATTCATTCTATATTTGACATTTTGCACATTTGGATTTCCAGTTTAGGACTGTGACTGATGCTATTGTAAATGGTCCTGCACTCCTGTTGTGGTGTGTATGCCTCTCCTTTCTACTGAATATATGTCAGGAGTGTCTTACCTGAGGCATAGGGCACATGTATGTTCAATGTCAGTAAGTGTGTCCGGCTTCTGTCTACGTACACTGTTTTAACCTCCCATCCGTTGTCATGTAAGAGATTGCACTGTCATGTATTAAAAGTCTGTTTTATAATGTACTACTTTTAGTTTATTCTTAGAAGCATCTCAATATGATTATAACCTGCATTGTCTTGTGGCCATATACACGTGCCATGACATCAGTGGTCATCTGAGTTTGGTTTCTTTGTTTATTTGGGTTTTTATTTTAATTTTTTTTTTTGCAGGCTTTCTGTGTATTACACGTTTTGTCCTTAGTAACCAGTAAGAGCTCTTTATGTATTGTGAGTACAAATATTCTGTCACTTACACATCACAAGTATCTTGGTGTGTTTTGCCTTTTTAAAGTTTAATGCCACTTTTATTAACAGAAGTTCTTAATTTAAATTTTATTACATTTGTTTATTTATTTAGTAAATATGCATGCATGCCTCAGGTTATGTGTGGAGCTCAGAGAACAACTTTCAGGGATCAGTTCTCTCTTCAGCCATAAGGGTTCCAGGGATTGAACTCTGGTCCTCATGGTCAGTGACAGAGCCATCTCCCCGGCCCAGTTCTTAATTTTAATGTAATTTAGTGTTTCCACATTTTCTTTTAGTTAGCATTGTTTGTGTTTATATTTAAGTCATGGTCATAAGAATCTCTCTTACATTATCTTTTAGAAGTATTGTTTTGCTTTGCACGTTTATGAGATTATGTAGATTACACAGATTGCAACCCCCTCAGGTTTCGTGTGTGGTGTGGGACTAGCGGTAACTGTAAACCCTCATTTGTGAGCAGCTAATTCTAGCAAAGATCCCATCTTCTTCCTGCCACACTCGTCACAGGTCAGTCCCATGCCTGCACAGGTTTGTCTCTGAGATAGTGCTAGCATTTCCATACAAATATTAAAATCGATTTCACAAAGAGCTGTGAGAATCCTTGACTAGCTCACACTATATCTGTAGATTTGAAGAGAGCTGACATGTGCACAGTGGCAATTCTTGTAATTCATAAATGTGACTTACTTAGTTTTTTTCTAAATCATATTTTTATAGTTTCCTATGTAGAGGCAGTATACCTCTTTTTATTTTATCAGATTTACCATTAACCTTTTAACTTTTAGATCCTAGTCAAAACATATTTTAGGGAGCTATGAAGATGGCCTGGGGCAGAGGTGGTTAGGAACAGTTGCTGCTTTCATAGAAGCCCGGGTTTGGTTCCTAGAAAACATGGCGGATCACCACCATCTGTAACTCCAGCACCAAGAGCTCCTCCTCCTCCTTTAAGATTTCTTTCCATTTTCTGTGGATGAGTAAAACCTGAGTGAGTGAGGGTATGTGTGTGTGTGTGTGTGTGTGTGTGTGTGTGTGTGTGTGTGTGTGTGAGAGAGAGAGAGAGAGAGAGAGAGAGAGAGAGAGAGAGAGAGAGAGAGAGTGAGTGTGTGTGTGTGTGCGCGCGTGTGTGTGTTCCCCTGGAACTAGAATTATAGGTGCTTGTGAGCCAGCATGTGGGCAATGGGAGTTGGATCTGGATCCTGTGTCACAGCAGCAAGTGCTCTTAACCACGGAGCCATCCCTCCAGCCTCTTCCCGCAGACCCTTCATGTCTTCCTTATTATAACTGAGGTACAACAAATCAAATTTTACTTAGATTTTTATATAAAGAAAGATTATTATTATTTCATAGTATCAACATCTTTTTTTTTTTTTTACATTTATCAGTTTGTGTGTATGTGTGTGCCATAGCATACATGTGGAGGTAAAAGAACACTGGCTCAAGTCAGTTCCTTCCTTCCAGCATGTGGGCACAAGGTATCAACTCAGATGGTCAGGCAGTGGGTGACAATGTCTTTACTCGATGGGTCAATCTCTTAATATTCTGTTCTTTTTTCTTTTCTTTGAAACATGGTTTCTCTACATAGCCCTGGCTATCCCGAAACTTGCTATGTAGGCCAGACTGGCCTCTAACTCAAGAGAAATCCACCTGACTCTGTACCCAAAGTGCTAGGCTTAACAGTGCACTACCATGCCTAGCTTATTTTTATATTTTCTTTCTTCTCCTTTGAAACTAAGGTAGTTTTGACTAGAATGTAGAGAAATGGGTTTGATGAGGACATATCCATGTAACTGGTTCTTATTTTTACCATACAGACCTCTCAGCCCTCTTTCCTTCTTTCCCTTTTCCTTTTCAAGACATATGGTCTACTACCTCTCTTGTTCCTCCTTCTTACTTCATTAGGCCTCCTCCTCCTCTCCTAATCTCCTTTCTGCTTTCATGTCGTGTGTGTGCGTGCACACACGTGCACACACACACACACAGAGGCAGAGATGGAGACAGAGAAAGACACATACACAGAATAGATTCCACACATGAAATATTCAGTAATTGACTAAGTCTTGAGTCTTGATGGTTTTGCTCAAGACAGTGACCTCCATTTCTATCATTTTCTATGAAGGACATTATTTGTTCTTCTCTAGAGATGAATAAAATTTCATTGTGTACATGTACCACATCTTCTTTATCCATTCTCCATCTTTTGATGGACATCTAGCATGGGTCCAAGTTTTGGCTATTGTGAATTATGTGGCAATAAACACAGATGTGTAAAATAGCTCTGTGGTATGTTGCCTTAGAATCCTTCAGGCACACAGCCAGGGATTGAGTAGTAGGGTCATATGGTAATTCTATTTGGAGTTATGTGACAAATGTCCATATTGATTTCTATAGTGGTTGTCTTAGTTTACATTGTCATTAGCGTATATCAGACCCACCTGCCCCCTTCTTGACAGCATTTGTTGTCACTTGTGTTCTTGATATTAGTCATTATGATTTGGACAAGAGAGAATCTCAGAGTGGTTTTAATCTGCATTTCCCTAAACTAAGGGTATGGAACACTTTTTCAAATAGGTTTTGGCCATCTGTAGTTTTTGAGAACTTCCTGTTAATATCATTATTCCATTTACTGACTGAATAGGTTCTTTGGTGTGTGTGTGTGTGTGTGTGTGTGTGTGTGTGTGTTTAATTTTTGGAAATTTTTAAAATAGATCCTAACCTTTTGGCTAAGCCCAGGTGTAGATATCAATCCCTTGATAGATGAATAGTTGACAAAGATTGTTTCCCATTCTATAACTGACTCTCTGCTCTGTTGAATATAATTGTTTTCTTTTCTGTGTAAAAATTTTCATTTTTTGCAATCCCACTATCAACTCTTGGGCTGTTTCCTATGCCACTGCAGTCCTTTTCAGAAGGCCGCAGGCCTATGTCTCCACCCCAGGCCTTTCCCCTGTGCATCTAGCAGTTCCAGAGTTCAGGTCTTACATTAAGATTTTTGTGCAAGGTATGCAGTATCTAGTTTCCTTTTCCAGGGTGAACACTCAGTGTTCCCAGCACTGTGCTTAAGGGGCTGTTTTGTTGATGCTGTAGTTGTTGCAATATGTTTTGACACCTTTGTCAAAGATCAGATGACTGTAGCTTAGCTATGTGAGCTTATTTCGGAGTCCAGCATTCTATCCCATTGGTTTCTGTGTTTGTGGTGTGATCCATACTGTGACTGTAACTGTTGCTCCATAGGGTGCACCCTGAGATCAGTTACTGTGATGTCTCCAGCACTGCTCTCTCTGTGGAAGGTTGCTTTGGCTACTCAGGGTCTTTGTGCACCCACATGAACTTCAGATTCTTTTTGTCTAGCTCTGTGAAGAACAGCATTAGAAATCTGAGGAAAACTCCATTTAATCTAGATTGCTTTCTGTGATACAGCCATTTTCATGACATCAGTTTTAAGGGTTCATGACCACGGGAGGCGGTTCCATTTTCTAGTGTCTTCCTTAACGATTTCTTTAGTGTTTTACAGTTCTCATAGAGGATTTTCACTTCCTTTATTAAAGTTATTCTTAAATATTTAAAAAATTGTTCCTATCATTTGTGTGTGGAGGGGTGATGTGTGCCCACAGTATGTGTCTGAATGTTTGTGGATTCTCTTCTTCCACCATGAGGTGCGTCCTGAGATTGAGCTAAGACACTAGGCTTTCAATGCAAGCACCACCCCTGCTGAGCGATATCACTGGCCTAGTACTTTTTAAACTACTGAGTGTTAAGGGTTTTCTTTATAGTTTTCAATAAAAACATGGGCATACTAAATCTACAGTCAAAACACCAAAAGGCACAAAAAATGTCTACCTTTTTTCCTTTTAGATATTTTGAGATATATTTTTGATATAAAAAATTGTAAGTACTTTTTCCATACCACTTAAACCTCTGACAACATGTAGAAACTTCTGTGTGGCATGGAAATGGAGGAAGGTAGCATTCCCTTAGAGCTGGCGGTAATGGCGTATGCCTTTAATCCCAGCACTCAGGAGGCAGAGTCAGGAGATCTCTGAGTTTGAGGCCAGCCTGGTCTACAGAGTGAGTTCCAGGACAGCCAGGGCTAACCCAGTCTCAAAAAACCAAAAATGAGAGAAAGAAAGAATCAAAGCCCTTCTAGATTGCAAGTGCTGTGTGAAGGCAGCATGGTGTTGCTGCCAGCATTCAGAGGAACTCATGACGGTCAGTTCTTAGAGGACGTCATTTGCTTTCTATGAAAAGTCATTGCTATATTGGACCTCCTCCTGGGCATAGGGAAGCAGAGGGGCTTTACACACTGCCATCACTGATTGGTAAGTGCAAACTCTAACATATGATACAATGCACACTCCTCCTCCACCATTACACACAGTGCTCAAGGGGGTGCCCTGAGGAAGGGGGAGGTAACCAGCACAGAATAACTGCCCCTTCCCTCATCTTCCGTCACCACCAAGACGACCCTTTCTACGCACACATCACCTTTTTACTGTACCTCTGTACCTTCCCCTCCCTGTGTTAACTATTCATGGGGATACATCACAGTTAAGAGCATGGAGTGGGGCTTTTATATGGTTTTGTCCCTGATTCCTGGAACCAACCTCGGTGGCCATGACCTGAGAAAAGCCATCTTAAAGGCATGAAAAGTTTCTAACAGATCCTACTGTTTGACCCTATTTAAATGCACCTTGACTCTGCAAACCGTGAATGCACACTCGAGGGCAAATGCATGTCAGTGGTGTGTATTCTGAACGGTGTGAATCAGGCTGTAGTGTGAAGTGGGGCAGACCTGGCTGTCAGGGCACATGCCACTTGAACGAGTAAGGGTGTTTGTGATGTTGGGTGTGGAGCTTTAAACCCTGGATGCCAATTCTTCAGGGGGAGATTTGAGAACTTACATCTGAGAGCCTCAGCTCTTAGAAACAACACAGCATACCTTTCAAGAAAGCCAGGGTGTCAAGGGCACATGAAGAACTGTATATTGACAGGGAGGGTCCTGAATGTCCCAGAACCAGAATGATAGAGGACAGTGGATACTCCACCATGGAGCCTTATCTGTTCATTTCTACCTGATATTCCAGATGGCAAGATCCCAGGGCTACCTAAGACTTAGCTAGGAAAAGAGAAGAGCAACCTGCCAACAGGAGAAGAGAGAATGTGGGGAATACTGGAACCAGCAGTTTTAAAGGGAATCTGGGAGCTTACGAGAACATCTCCAAAGTTACCATGTGATCTGAAGACTGCAGGTCCTTCTGAAATCTCCCAAAATAGCCAGAAGCCTTTGGATTCTTAACTTATCCAAAGACAGGAGTGGTCTCCATTGCTAACTAAAGGCTGGTGTTTGATTTCTCGTAAATCCTGGTGAGTGGGAATAATTCTAGATTTGACTGAGTTATATGGCTTCCCTGAACTAAAGCATTATGGCATCAGTTCACATTCTTTACAGACACTTACGAGCTCATGCACACTCAGTTGCCATAATCTGGAGCCCCTGCAATGGGGGACTTGCAGAGTCTAGTCAGGCTTGAGAGGCATGGCTAAGGAGGCAGTCAGGTTCCCTATACTCTTGTCTTCAGCAGTGTGAACTGAAGAACTAGGGAGAAGTCTGTAGGAATGTGAGGGAGTACTTCTACGTGAGTTGGGGAGAGAAGCAGGCCTACTCTCAAAGTCAGTGCAAGAGGCCACACAGAAAAGCGAAGCAGAAACACGTGTTTCATGCACTCAAAATTCCCAACAGCTGTCATGTCTTTACAGGAGAATGCTCAGGCGTGTCCCTTTCCACCACAGCACAAGACCTGAACCACTGAGTCTTTTGACCACTTACCTTGGTTCTGACTTTGGAAGGTGGAGTGGTAACTTGCTTTGAACAGGCTGGCTTTAAGCTAACAACTAGTTCAGTACCGTCTATTTTTCTATTGCTGTAAAGAGACACCATGACCACAGCAACTATTTGTTTGTTTGTTTGTTTGTTTGTTTGCATTGCTTGTTTATGTGCATTGTGGTGTTTTTCCTGAATTACGAACAGGTGTGGGCTGCCGTGTGGGTGCTGGGAATTGAATCCAGGTCCTCTGGAAGAATAGCCAGTGCTCTTTACCACTGAGCCATCTCTCCAGCCATGACCTGGCAACCAACTCTTAGAAAAGGAAAACATTTCATTGGGGCTGGCTTACAGTTTCAGAGGGCTAGTCCATTATAGTCAGGGCGAGAAGCATGGCAATATACAGGCAGACATGGTGCTGGAGAAGGAGCTGATGGTTCTACATCTTGACCTACAGACAGCCAAGTAGAGACTGTGTGCCCCACCAGATCAAAGCCCACCTCCGCAGTGACACACTTCCTCCAACAAGATCACACCTACTTCAACAAGGCCACACATCCCAATAGTGCCACTCCTTCTGGGCCAAGCATTCACACATGAGTCTATGGGGGTTGTCCCTATTCAAATCACCACAGGTATGGTATATTCTGCAACTGTAATTTTTTAAGTCTCTATATTCCCAGATCATTACATAAAAAAAAAAAAATTACTCATGACAATGAGCACAACCTACTCTAAACACAGCCTGTATTGGGTATTAGACACTCACTCCTCCATGGGCTAATTTCTAGATGTTCCCAGAGGACTGAGTTGGGACAATGTTACAGGCCTGCTTTAAATAGCACTGCCATAAAACACACTTCTGGAGTGGACTTGATTTTTTTCCCCAGATATTCATAGTCATCTCCTGCTCAGAGCAACTTGCCCTTGAAATACACATTTTACTGTGTGTGTGTGGTTATTATTATTATTATTGTGCTTTTCTACTGCAAAACAGAAGAGTTGGATGCCAGTGTTTTTACTGGGAGCCTGAGAAAACGATACCAAAAAACTTACATTGAAAATTCAATTTTAAAGGCAGTAACTATTCCTAGAGATGTGTTTGTTGGGGGAGAAAGAATCTTGTCTTCAGCTCACGGTTGTGAGAGAATAGTTTAGGAAAACTTAATAATTTCCAAATTCTCCCACTTACCACTTGGCTTTTAAGACATGGTCTCACTAAGTAATTCCGGCTGGTCTCAAACTCACAGAGTTTGACCTGTTTCTGCCTTCTGAGTTCTGGGATTGAAGGTGCCAACATGTTCGGACCCTAAACCCTTTTAGAGTTCTATAATCATTTTTACCCCACCTGCCCTGCCCTTACCACTGGTGACTTTTTGGATGAAAGTTTGGCACATAATTTAGTAAAGTAGTTTCTGTCTGTTGAATCCAAGAATTCAACCGTACTGGACTTCCTAGAATAGTCTTCGTATTTCAGGCAAGGTGTCTTAATATCTGGTGAGAAAAACATAAATTTATGAATGAAATATACAAGAGTAAATTTCCTAATGTGACAGCAATGTTTTATATTTTATTTCTTCAAACACAAGAAATTGTGTACTTAAAGTCTATGCATTTCAACTTGAAAATAAATAAGATACATTTTACAATAACAATAAAATTAATGTTGGCCTATAGCATCCAGGAGGCACAAGCCCTTGCCAGTACTTAATCAGCACAGGTTTGGTATTAATATTAATATAAAATATGTAATAAAAAACAAACAATAGTGACTTTTAATATTAAAGTTACCCTTATAATTATGTTCTATCTGATAAAAGCCTCCTAAAAGCCTAGACAAAAATTAAAACATGTAATTCTAAGAACATTTAAAGTCAATGCATAGACCTCCATAACTGACATGTCAGATTTCAAAACATAAACACAATCAATGCAACTTACATTAAATACTGTAGAAGAAACAAAAGTAATTTTAACTTGACAATGAAAAGAGCCTTAACACATGTGCTAACACCTGTTTGAAATCCAGATCCCGCCCCAACTTTATCTCTTGCTAACATCACATCATAGAAAACTGCAGCTAACTTCCATATATGTCTTTGAAACTGTCCAGAACCAGACTTCCAAATGAAGACTGTTATTTCCAATATTGGATTGATTTCTAGACCAATCCATGATAGTGTCCTGAGTATCACAGAATCTTGGTATTCTAAAAATAGCTTGCAAGTACTGGAAGAAATGGGTCAGGTTTTAAGTAGATGCAAGAGGGTAGTGGGCTTGATTATTGCTGGTATAACAGCCTTAATTACATTAATTGCTAGCACTACTGCTTCTGCAATTGCTTTGACATAAGAAGTTAAGACAGCTACATTTGTTAATCATTTAGCAAAAAAATGTTACTAATGTGTTGAATATACAAGAGGATTTAGATAGGCATTTGGAAGAACAGGTTGATGCTCTTTATCTTATTCAAACTATTGGAAGGAGGTTCAGAATTTAAGGGTAAGGAATCATCTTGAGTGTCAGAACAAATACCATTGGATTCATGTTAGTTCTAAAATCTACAGTGGTAGTCATTATAATTAGGAAAAAGTTTAAAGACACTTACAGTGTATTTGGCATAATTCTAACACCTCTCTGGATGTTTTAACTTTACATGGTGAGCTTATGAATTTCAAGAATGCTGCTCGGCTGAATGTTGATGGAGTAGATACTGCTGATAAAATTATCCGTGGCCTGAGGTCAGTAGTTCTATTTTGGTCAAGCTTCAAGAATGGTATATATAACTTGATCATGCTAGCCCTTTTTGTCCTGGGAATACCTGCCCATTGTGTTAAAGCTTGTCTTTAACAACATCAACATGTTGGCAGCCAAAGTACATGGTTTGAACCTGAAAATGGACCCCCCCCCACCAGACAGAGTTATTAAATTAACAGGCTGGCAAGCCAAGGATGGGTAGGATTCTGCACAGAGCCTTAGCAGCCTAAGACAGAAGTACATTGCTTTGGATAATGCATATTCCATGAAGGGTAAGGAAGGCATTCTTGTCAGAACAACCTAAGACAGGCTCAGTCTTGTTAATGAAATAAAAAAGGGGGAGAGGTGGAGAGCCTTTGGGGCTGCTTGGCAAGAATCTGACGTGGGCCAAGGACAAGGAAATGGGCTGCTTGGCAGGAATATGACATTGGCCAAGGACAAGGAAGTAGGCTTCAAGCAGGAATCTGACATTAGGCTAGAACAAAGAAGTAATTTCAGGCAGGAATCTAAATCTTAGGCTAGAACAATGAAGTAGTTTCAGATGGGAGTCTAAATTTTAGGCTAGCACAAGGAAGTAGGCTTCAGACATGAAAATGACTTTGGGCTAGGACAGGGAAGTTGGCTCTGATTTTGGACATCCTGATAAGCCCTTAGAAACAGTGATCATGGGAGTGTTCACAAAACTGTGTTTAATGCCTTTCTTTTTTTTTTTTTTTTTTTTTTTTTTTTTGGTTTTTCGAGACAGGGTTTCTCTGTGTAGTCCTAGCTGTCTAGGTTGACAGGCTGGCCTCGAACTCAGAAATCCACCTGCCTCTACCTCCCAAGTGCTGGGATTAAAGGCGTGCGCCACCACTGCCCAGCCTTTTAATGTCTTTCTTGTTCTTTGACTATTTGTGTTTATTGTCTTGCTTGTTCCTTGACTATTTGCATCTATTGTATTGCTAGACACTCAACTTGGAATTGACCTTAATACATACAATGTAATTAAGATGGTATAAAAGCATAAAGGAGGAGGGGGATAGGATAGGGGATTCTAGGGAGGGGAAATGGGGAAAGGGGTGACATCTGAAAAAAATAAGTTCAGTGGAACAGGAATTATTCATAATTAACATTGAATCTTTCCTTTAAAACATTAGAAAACCCAGAGATATAGAATACACAGTTCTAGTCTCGCTCATGAAGATAGGTCCTGAGTTTACAGGCCTTTGAGATGTATGGAAGCATCAAGCATTTCAAGAATATTGCTTACAAAAATGCTAAAATAAATAACACCCACACGTATCTCTTTAGTTAATATGTTTGACTGAGCAGATGTGGAAAACTAGCCTCACCCAAAGACAAAGGAAAACATGAATGCACAACAGAAGCATGCTTCTGTACACACAGAGCTGAGCCTGGCCCGAGGATAGAAATACCGGCAATAACATGAGACCTCCAGGCTAGTTTTTAGAGTGACTGTTTACCACACACAGAGAGCCTTGGGTGTGACTCTTAGCTCTCAGCAGCTGAGCATGGTGACATCCATTTACTTGTAAGCCCAGCTCTTGAGTCGTAGAGGTAGGAGAATAAAAAGTTCAAGGATATCCTTAGCAAAAAGAGATCTTGAGGCCAGACTGGACTATGTGAGATGCAGAATCAAGGAAAAGACTAGAGGAGAAGGGGGCAGGGTGAGGTGGGGAGAAGGGCAGGGAACTGTCCTTTGTGTATCTGTGCTGTGTGCTGGGACTGAACATGAACTTGAACCCAATTGTGATCATCTGGAACTAATAAAAGAAAGCAAACCCTACTGCAAAGGAATCCCCCTGCAGGAGAGTCTAGAATTCCACATCCCAACACCTGTGAGAGCAGAGAATGATTCTCTGGTGCAGTAGATGGTCCGGGCACAAAGCCCAGGAATTCTAGATAAGGAGGAATCTCAAGAGGTACATTAAGGTAAACATACTTATTACAATGAAACTGATCAAAAGGAACTGCATGAAGGCACACTCTTCCCTAAGTCTTCTTGATAATATTCATTTGACCCATATTTCTGGAGCACCTACCACATGATGGATGTGGTTCTGGATGCTGGAGACAAGCAATAAACAGAAACTCCTTAACCTGTGAGGACTTTACTAAAGCTGCAGGCAGACAAATAACACATTTTTAAAGGTTAGGTAATAAATACAATGAAGTTAGATAAAGGGATAGAAAGAAACAGCATGGTGGTCAAAAGAAGTCCTCTGAGGGGATGGGGTGAGAAGGAAATTCTCTGTACAGTGGAGAGATTGTCAGAAGTTTGAAGATCTAAAGAAAACATTCAAATACCTTGAGGGGTGGGTGATGAACGAGGCCTGGAGTCAGTTTTATACGAAGAGCCAGAAGCATGGTTAACCCAAGTATCGGTGTTAAGAATTCACTGCTTGGGAAGACTGGAACATATAGTATATAGACACCCACAACTGGACGGTGTGCAGAGGGCAAGAGAACTTGAATCTTCAGCCTAAATGGGTTTCTATTAAATCCTTTCCTCAGGGTTAAGGAAACTCTGAAGAACAGGGGATCAGAAAGATTGGGAGAACCAGATGGGATGGTGGACACCAAGAAAACAAGGCCTTCAAGATACAACATGGCTGACATACATATGAACACAGAGAAGATAGCATGCACAAGGGCCTGCTCAGATCTGGGCCTGATGCAGTCCAAGTGCTGAAAGAAGAAGTGGACATACGCCCCATGTTTAATCCAGAAGCTTTCTTTAATAACTAGTTACAAAGGAAAAATTAGTTTTCTCCAAGTCTCATTGAGTATACAAATCATACTAAGGCTCTATGCCCAGCAGTAGATGACATAAATAAACTCAGTGGTTTGTTTTC
Source organism: Mastomys natalensis (assembly GCA_021653895.1). Taxonomy (NCBI): domain Eukaryota; kingdom Metazoa; phylum Chordata; class Mammalia; order Rodentia; family Muridae; genus Mastomys; species Mastomys natalensis. Next base: position 163,269 of record JAJTUV010002562.1, on the reverse strand, counting down.
TTTGTTTTTGTGTTGGTTGTTGTTTGTTTGTTTACCTTACAAGTCTTCTGCTTATATAAAAGCAAAACATTTTATATTATATCAAATGGTTTCTGATTTTGTGTTCTCATGGGGTTTCTGTGTGTGGAAGTGTATTATCTTTGCAGGTCTATGTTTCTTGTGCTTTCTCTTTGGGTCTCTTTTTTTTCTGTTTGTTTTGTCTTATTATGATTTGTTTGTTTTTATTTATCTTATTTTAGTTTTTTAAAAATATTTATTTATTTATTTATTTATTTATTTATTTATTTATTTATTTTATGGATATGAGTATATTGTTGCTATCTTCAGGCACACCAGAAGAGGGTACCAGATCCCACTACAGATGACTGTGAGCCACCATGTGGTTACTGGGAATTGAACTCAGGACCTCTGGAAGAGCAGTCAGTGCTCTTAACTGCTGAGCCATCTCTCCAGCATCTTATTTTAGTTTTATTTTTTTTTTAGATGCCTGTTTTGTAATAAGAGAAAGGAAGAGAGGGAGGAAAGGAGGGAGAGAGAGAGAGAGGGAAAGAGAGAGAGAGAGAGAGAAAGGGTACAGAGTTGGGATTTGGTTGGATGGGGAGGTAAGGAAGATCTGGGAGAGGAAACCATAACCAGACTATATTTTACAAAAACAACAACAACAAAAACAACCTTTATTTTCAATTAAAAAAACAACCAGAATTCAGCCCCAAGGTTGGAGAGATGGCTCAGTGTCTGCCACAGATGCATAAAACCTGAGTTTGGATCCTTAGCCTCCACACAAGTCTGCTGTGCAGTGCATGTCTGTTAACCAATGCTGGATGGATATGCAGGCAGGAGGATCTCAGGAGCCTGCTGGTCACCAGTCAACTCTGGCTTCTGTACTCAGGCATGTACACACACACACACACACACACACACACACACATGCATAAACACACATGCTTATACACACACATACACACACACGCACAATATATACTTTCTCCAGCAGCACTCTCCTCCTAAAATTCACTTTAGCTAAAAAAAAAAAAAAAAAAAAAAAAAAAGGATGATAAAGGAGGTATACCCATGTTTGCTTGCTTGCTTGTTCCATAAAACACTTGAACACTTGTCCTGTTGATTGGAACACTATGGAAAAGACAGGATGATTCTAGCCAAATTGAATAAAATTTCCATGTTTTCATTATCTTTTCATTTGCTGACTAATAAAAAACTCAGGGTAAGGAATGGGTTAGTCACCTCTTCTGGAGTTGTTACCAGTAGGGTCCCCTAGACCACCAAACCTTACAGGCTGCTCTTTCTCTTGATTACCCCCTACAACGAACAGTAAGACCCTATTGCTGACCACCACAAACTCAAGTCCTAGAACATGAAGACATTGAGCTGGTGCTAACCTAGAAGCTTTGCTACTGGCTAGTTATCACAGTGTTGGAAGGTACTATGCATACTATCAAAGGAGAAACATAATCACCATTCTTATCCAGCCATGAACCCTGAGAGCTACCACAATGAATAGTCTGGCAAGAGATGCCCCTGATGCAATAGTGGCACAAGTACCAGGGGAATAACCAACCACTTTCTGGTTGGATTTAAGGCCTGCTCCTTAAGGTGGAACCCATACCTGGCAGGGTTATTGGACCTGTGGCTAGATAGATCACAAGTCAGGATGGGAACTACCACTTCACTAAGCAGACATAGTAAGCTGAATCCAGGTGATGGATCATAGATCAGTACATCCCTCAAATCTCAGCAGAGAAGCTGCTTTTTGCAGTAGAATGGGATTAACACAGAGACTCACTGACAGTCAAGATGCAGAGAAGAGGCCATGCAATCCTTTGTCCTCAATAGGACATCTATGTCACACTCATTCTCCCCAAAGGCTCAGGGATCATCGTGGAAGAGGGAAGTGGAAAGACTGTAAGAGTCAGGGGCAGTAGATGACTAACACAAGAACAGTGTTTTCTAGACACAGGAGGGCAGCTGCGCATATGAACTCACAGGATCTGTGATGTGGCATATAGCTCAAGAAATCCAGAAAGGAATGGAGATGGCCATGAAGTCCCACCCCCAGACTGAGGAGTTCTTGCAATGGGTAGATGCTGGGGGTGGGAACATTTGTTCTCTCGGTATGGTGTGGCCCTCTAGTTGGTTGATTAGCAGATGGCCACATGCCCAAGAGTATACAGGCAGCACAAATAGGACTCCATGTGTTTAAAAACTAACCAGGACACAAGAGTTGGGTGGGTATGGAAGAGGGTGTGGATTTGGGAAGAGTTAGGGGAAGGAGGATGAATATGATCAAAGTTGAGCGTATGAGATTTTCAAATAATTAAGAAAAATTTTCTAAATGATGAAAACTGAAGACCAATTTCATTGAAACAACTGCCATAGAGATCATATATCACATATATGTGTACATCCATAATTTCCTATCTACTGGATCTTTCTTATGGAAACGTATTAGATATAAGCTAATTCAAACTCTTGGTTTCATTGGGCTCCTTTTCCTCACTTTCTAAGACATGAGCCATCTGTACCGTGGTTTAACACAGCCATGCTCAATCTGACACTGCAGTGTAGCTGTCATTCCATGTCATTTAGTGTCTTAGTAGTTAGCAACACAACATTTGAGGCACAGATAATGTGTTTATATTGCTTAAACTACATTATAATGTCACAATTTTAGTGACTTGAACTCCTGTAATAAAGAGTTTCATATCATTTAAGATATATTTTCTTAATAACATCAGAAGACAAAACATCTCCCTTCTCAGTTAAAAACGAGAGAATTACCCATGTTACAGTGCACTGCCTCAAACTTCCTGAGTGTCGTCTTAAGTCAAAGTATCTAAATTTAGGTGTACCTCGGGGCAACGCTTAAAAAGCATGTGAGCTACTTTATATCCACAAAAGACACAATGCCTTCATTTATATAGGCCGGTTAAATTTATTTAAATGCCTACAGTGAAGCGTAAATGAGTTTAATGAAGCGTGTGGATTTTAAAGTTGCTTTATGGATAATATCATTACCAGATGCAGGAGTATGCAGAAGGCTATGGAAATAACTGGAATGTAGTTCCACATTATCTTAAATGACTTACACCTTGTATTTAGACACATTCCTTTGAAGCCAAATGACTTAAATACTATTTGGACAACGCATCTTAAAGGAATAAGCACAGAATCCAATCTAATTATCATATATGGTAGAGACAAAATACCTAGGAACAAATCCTGTAGTGTGCGCTGAATACTGCATCATACAGGCTACATAGGATAGTTCACACACAGGGAAGGAGAAAATAGTCTATGTTAAGGACGGGGTAGCACAGGCAATCACCCAGGTCAGTAAGGATTAATGAAATTGCCATGTGGCAGCCAGGCTGTGAATATATGAACAATGGAAGCTGCATTTTATAAGCCAGTGTTTCTCTGGTCAGGCGGCTTGTGTAGCATAGCCACGTGGCCCTCTCCAAACACAGGAGGCTCATCATTTTTCAAAAGAAAGAAAACTGAATATTTAAATAAAAGTTTGAAAAGAACTGTATTCCAACTATTTCTTCCCTCTTTGGAAGAAACGGTCTCTGGAAATGGATGACTTGGGAAATAGGCTCCAGTTTTCAGAAAAACAAAATTTTGCAGTATCCAATGACTACAAAAGTATTCATTATTTCCCTCCCACAAAAGAAGGATCTAAAACCATGTGCTTTTATTTTAACTAAGAGTAATTTATCCCTACCATGATTAATACATATATACAAGTAAATTCCCACAACCCTTTACAAGAAATATGCATATAAATATACATCATGAACTATCCAACATGAAAATGACTCAAGACAAATTAAAACAATAATGTGCTATAGAATGTAAAATATTTATTTCTAATAGAACAGTTACACAATTTGTGGCGGGAAATGAAAAACATTGAGTTCATTAGGGAGTTATTTCCACAAAACTGAAGGTACCAAAAGAAGCTATTTTTCCAAGGCAGAATTGCATCTCAAAAACATCATGTCTGTTTGTGTATTAAGAAAGGAATAATAGGAAGTAGAAAAATCATTTCATATAATGCCCATGATAATTTTCCATAGCAAAATAAGATACTACATAGAAAGAAAGCAATCTCATAAATTCAAGGAAATATAGTACTAATGTTCATGTTTCAATGGCAAAATGAATACATTTGCTAAACTATTCCAACAGTGAGGTGCTCTATTCTTTGGTGTCCAATCAGAGGGCTAGCTAGCTACTTAAATGGAAACAGATTCCACATCAGGAGAAAAAGACGCGTGCAAAAATATATTCATACACAGAGAAAATGAAGTTCAAAACCTTTTCTTTCTTCCAGACTTTATAGTTTGCAATGTCTTCAATGGAGCTCAACCAACAAGCCAGCATCCAGACACTGAATCCAGACACTCCAATTAAAACATACCATAATGATGGAACGTTTTACAAAATGAGTAAGTTTATCACAAAATTGTTAGTTGATGCTTTGAGGGAAATAAAATGTATGTGGGGGGGGGTGTCAACAGTGGAAGCTTGGCTTATACGATCTGCAGTATATGGGACACTGGAGACGGGGCAGTTAGCAGTGACAGGCAGGAGGGGACAGAAACCTACAGGGAGCTTTAGCACAGGGCTCAAGTTTCCTCTCCTTTGACTAGTATATCTGAATAAATATTTCTGATGCCTCACACTGCCACCTCTGAAAGGGAGTCCCTTGTGGCTAACCTTGACTTAAGGGAACCTCTTTCCTCAGCCTCACCTGGCCTCTTTCCTCAGTTCCCACCTGGCTCAACTCGGCCTTAGAAACAGCTTTCTCTTAGGCACTATTTAATCAGTTGCTTTCCCCAGCAAAGGCTTTTCCGCCTTTCTTCACTTAGATGTTTAGCTTTGTTCTTGGAAACTTAAGGGTTGGTAGATCCAGGAGTAAAAGCCACCACAAAGAGAAAACAAAACCGTTATTACTCAGACACATAAAGGCAATATGACAGCATTTGCTCTCTACACAGTGAAATACATTTGATCTCTATCATCATCGAGATCACAATAAAAAGAACAGATAGCATTTACTGAGCATGTACTACATGCCAGCTGTTATCCTAAGTGTTTGATGTGTATGTCACAAGGAGATTCACCATTGGCTCCAGTTTGATGGTCCTTCTTGTCTTCTGCAGTGGCAGGGTGCCTGTAAACGCCTACTGAAGAAGCCCCGTATCTTGGGAATATTATACTGAAGTATCATTTCTTTTTAATATCATTCTAATTTTGTCTTTAACTTAGACAACCTGAAGCCATAAAGGGATTTTCAGAGAAGATAGTTTCATTTAACAAACACCTCCACTCTGTTCTAATTCATGAGCAAATGTAATATTCTTTTGCTGTTTACGTGTTAATGCTAAGAAACGTTCATCTGGGTACCAACCAAAAACATTGTTCTGGGTGCTTTTCAGTACACTCACTCACTCCTGACTAGACTGTAGTGTGCCTCACGTTTCCAGGGATCATTTTGACATTCAGTGCTGTTTGTTATCGAGAGTTTCTAAGGTTGCAATCATTAACATCATTCTGATGCTCACGACTGAGATCCACAGTTGGCCTAAGATTAGCCCACAGTTGGCCTTAAGATTAGCGGTCTACACTGCTAGCATTACCTATCAAACTACCTATCAACACACAGAAAGAGAGCAGGCATTTGCTTGCTTCTCTGGATACCTAGTCAACACAAAACCATTATTTGAAACCCTACCACACATGTAGATTCATTTATGGACAAACTGTACTAGATACCATAACAACACCTCAGTGACCTTAAGTGGAATTTGTAGGTTCCTTTATTGTAACAGTGTTGTTTATAGGGTTGTCATGGAGCTGAGGGCAGGAGAGTTGACTATTTAGTGGTAGCATCACTATTGATAAAGAATGTTTGAAGTGTTTTGTAAGCTTTACATAAGAGTGTATAGCTATGTATAGGAAGCTTGGATATATTCATTCTGAGACCAATAGTAACAAAAGACATAGCTGCCAGTATGCCAGCTCCTGCTTCCAGAGAAGAACTCAGTATGAGGTGAGGCTAGACTACCCAGCCAACCTGAAGGCAGACAGAGAAAGCAGGAGACCTGGCAAGCAGGCCCTAGGAACTGGACCAAGTTGAGGTTCAGAAGGCTCAGTGCACAGATTTCAAACTGTGGAGTGCAAACTACAACATAGTTTGATTTAGTAGGCCATAACCTACTGCATTTAGAAAATTTAAACTCAGCACCATAGAAAACAGTCCATCTCCTATGAAGGATGTCTTAGAATATTTTATTTCCTTTATGTAGTTGTGTTTACTGGGTTGTGATACTGTGAAATAGACTTCTACCTACGGAGCTTGCTCAAAAAAATTTTTTTTAGGCCAGGGAGCTAATGAATACTAAGAACATTCCATTTTCTACTACAAAACCACGTTACTTAATGAAGAAGGGCATTCTTCATTACCAATGAGTAGACCAGTTGTAAGTGAATCATAGATCATAAAGAAAAGCTTAGGTTCCATCCATTCTATAAAGTCACCCAACATAGGAGGCCATTCTGTTTTGCTACAGGTCACCTTGAACTCTTAGAAAATCCCCTATTATGTCAAATTGAAATAGACTAAATAGACATGGCAGAAAATTTAGAAAGTACCAAAAACAGAAACGAGAGAAAAACATTGTCACAACTTAGTCTTCTGGAGCTAACACAAGAGCCAACTTGACTGTACCTTCTTAACCCTCTTTCTCTCTCATATGTAATGAACACTGTCTTTCAAATAAATATTCTACATGGTTGTAATGGCAACATAAGGCAGAAGATGTCTATGTTGTAAATGTACTTCAAAAATCCCATTACATAGAGTATTTCTAACCTGTATTATAAAATTTGATATGAACATTCTCGTGTACATTTCTTCACGATAACTCCTGGATCTAACTGATCAGATTAAAGGTGTATAAACTGTAACTCTTTGACAGAGGGTGTAGAATTGTTCTTCAGAAAAGTATGCTCATTAACTTCCTCACCCAAATAGATCTCAACCTGTTTTATATGTCCCAACCTGCTATCAGAAATGTCTGTTCTGTTTTAACTTACGACGAGGTTAAATTGTTTCTGACATACTTATTGGACATTTTTTTTAACTTCTTCTTTTCTGAGTTGTGATTGTGATTTCTCTGTCTCGTGGGGGCTCAGCTCTTTCCACGTGTGAAGAAGGTTCTTATGCCTGGTGGGAATGCCCTCGTCATTTGAACACTAAATGCCAGACTTCCCTAAGAAGGTGGCATTATGAGTACAGTGACTTTTAAAGTCTACCCTGGCTTTTCTTTTTCTCTCTAAAGATTGCTTTGTGACAAACCCAGGTGGAGGCGGTGTGAACTTTGCCTGTTGGTGTAGACAGAAAAACGATCATTTTAAATATTTATAGTCTGCATTGAAAATTACATTTTTCCCCTTGTAGTAAGGTAATCAATACCAGCAGCAAAATCCTCTCAGTCTTTCCCACTCCTTTGAAAATGTCCAACAGCAGTGAGTCTGAGGCATACAACTTCAAACCACAAATAAAAGAAACACAAAGAAAAATAAAATCTCTCTTATTATGAATTCCAGGGCCTAGAGCCTCTTTACAGCAAAGAAACACTTGCTTAGTGTGTCTACTCCAACACTAATGAAAAAGGCAGCTCCAAGGGCCTCCAAACAGCAGCCAAAGAGGACATCCAACGTGATGCGAACCTGTTAACCAGGTGAGGCTCTGGTTCTCTACAGCACCCCAAATACAGAAAATGAGTGGTGAACTGGGCATCGTGGCACACGCCTTTAATCCCAATACGCAGGAGACAGACACAGATGGATCTCTCTGAGTTCAAAGTCAACTCGGTCTACATAGCAAGCTCCAGTCCATCAAGGGCGACACAGTGACACCCTCTCAAAGAAAGGAAGAGAGAGAGAGAGAGAGAGAGAGAGAGAGAGAGAGAGAGAGAGAGAGAGAGAGAAGGAAGAAAAGAAAGAGAAATGGAGGCAAGCAATCCTGCATCCTTTGCTGTCTTTCATAATCCACTGTCTCCACAGCTTAGCTAAATACCAACTGGATTTGACCTTCCCTGACACAAGTGCCATCTTTCAGGCTCTTACCTCTCCCTGTCCTGACTCCCACTATAATGTGCCAGACATTCTGCCTCTAGTATTGTCTTTCTTAACTTTATCTCTGAAGTACACATTTAAGCCCCCAGCCCTCCCTTTGCTGCTACAGGATGCGGCTTCTCAAGCGCCTTCTCATGGCACAGAGAAGCCTATAGGTCACCTGGCATCCGGGTCCTTAGGAGACACTAGCTGCCGCCGCCTGTGTGTTTAGGCAACAGGAGGCATCCCCTGCCCCATCCATCCACTGACCAGTTCCGCAGCCCTGAAGACTCAGCTGAGGGATGGACTTTTCATTGGTGTTTCCTGGGACAGTTCTAGCAGGCTGAACTCAGCGGCCTTCTCAGAGTACCCTTACTGTAGTCTAGAAAAGTAAACCAACACATTTTCTTATCTGTGGGGTGCCAAATACATCTGAGCATGCATGCTTTGGGACTCCGGGTACCCCAATCACATGGTGTAGGAATGGACCCTTGTCAGACATGTCAGCATCATCTTACTACATACCTAGCCACCATTACTATGTTTGGCTCAGAGAAAATGCTCAACAAAGGCTTACTTGATAATGACTTTACTTAATAAACATAAATTACTTTAAAAAGATCATCCTATGGCTTTTTATCAGGGAGAAGGCAGATAGATCAGAAGAAAACTACTAATATTACAGTTATGAGAACAGTCTTGTTTGCTGAGAGACTCCTTTACATCCCTGATTTAAAAAATATTGCACTTGAAATAATATGTGCTAGTCATACAGGTTTGTGGGCACACAGCTTTTGTGTAAGACACAGGCTCTAGTTATTCATTACATGATGAAATACAGGATATCAAACATCGCTTCAGTACATTCCTGTAAACCAAGTTATCATTTAGTGATTATCTCTAACTTTGTTTTTAAAGAGTGGAATTGAGGGCTGACCATCTTGACTGCAATTATCCTTCCTTCTGGAAATGTAGTCTCCATCTAGAGCAGCGGACCCAGTGGGTTATGGGTGGTGGTGGCCATGCCCAGGCCAGAGTTGTTTGTTCCAAATGAATGTTTGTGCAAAGGGGCAATTGGTCTTTCCTTGGATTATCTTTAAAGTCTCAAGATTAAGGATGATGTAGATTAATGTCTTTATAACAGAGGTGAGAGATGCCACTGTATGTTACTTGAGAATTGTTCTGTTCATGTCCCTGCTATGTAGAGAGAATGGCTTATAACCATTTGTAGTTCAAAGAATGGAGCCAACATGGAGAACAACAGAAGAGAGAATGGATGGGGTCCTAGGCTCTTGCTTAGTCCAGAAGAGAACGAGACCCCTGGTGATGTTCAGTAGCTGACCCTTGTCTCTCTGAGAGCCTGTCCCACCTCTGTCCTTCCCGTAGTTTGGTTATATGAGACGTACACATACTTCCTGCTAATAGCTTTCCACAGGCTGGCGCTGGCTGTACCGTAGTCACTGACAGGAATATAACAGAATAATATGGAGAGAGAGATAAATGAAAACTGATTCCCCTGAATTTTCTCCCCACAAATTTCTTTTAAGTGATTCAAGCAGATGCCTTGGCATGATGGAGGCATGGGCCATGAGAGTCCTCTTCGGAGAGAGAAGGAAGGTATTCATTTGGAAATGGAGAAGCAAAAGGAAGTTTCATACCATACACAATGCAGACCTCAAATGCTCGGCTCCGCCAGTGTCTGGCTTGTAGAGATGCATCTTAACAAGTTAACTGCAGGCTGGGAATCCTTAAAAAAAACTGCAAGATTTCTTTTTGCAGAGTTCTTTTTGCTGCAGTACCCTCCAGTAATGCAAAAAGCGTGAGGAAATTTTCTAATCTAGAAGTCAATTTTCCTAAGTAAGATGGCAAACTGCCCGGGGTTCAGACATGAAATCCCATTGAAATTCAGAGTTGAACACAAGGACCTCTTGATGACACCAGTCATCAAGTGTTCTAGACTGACTGAGTCGTTGGCAGCAACCAGCCAGCTGTCTTCCTCCAATGCTGTCACATGGGAAGCAGAGTTACAACGACTTCTGGGACCCCCAAAGGAAGGTGCTGACCGGTGGTTGTGGAAGGAAGCCATTGCTTTTCTATCCAATGACAGCACAGCTTCTGAGGCACAGCTTCGAGGAGCCAAGGCTTACACTTTGATACTCTGGCTGCCCCTGGCTCGCAGTCTTCCTGTCCGGCTACCCTGATCCTCCTCTGATACCTGATTCTGGGGAGCAGCAGGACTTCTGTCCTGTGGCACACCTCCGTTTTTTCGGGTTCGTTTTTCTTTGGACTGCTGCTTAGATACAAGTATGCTGTGCCTCTGGGCATAGCTCTGTCTGATCTCCCTGGTGTCCTTATGGGCCTGTGTCTCTTTGGCCCGCAGTCGGCTAGGGGCTGCAATCTCATCTTGGGGCTTCCCCACAACCTCTCTCTTCTGAGACTCCTCCCTTTTTTGAGCCTCTTCTCTTCCCCCAGGATGCACCACGGGAGCAGAACCCTCTTGTGCTGACTTGGCTGGGGCCTGTGGGGGCTGACCCTCTCTGGTTGGCTGATCCTCACTGAGGGCAGTTTCATTTTCTTGAGCTAATCCTTCAGATGGGATGTACGCATGGACTGAGCCATGTCCTTTGGGGCGGGATTAGTCTGTGCCTTCTTTCTGGGATTGTGTGCTTTGCGGTTTTTGTCATCTGCTGGCACTGGTTCAGTGTGGCTCGAAGACTCCAAGTCAAGTGGGTCGGACTCATTCCTAGGAGTTGGCTTGCCATAGGATTCTGGCTGCTGGGCTGTCTGAGAGTTTCCAGTTGGCATCTTTTTCGGGTGAGCGACTCTTTAGCTGTCTCTCTTTGCGTGAGGGTTTTTTTCCTAGCTCCCTTCTGCTTAGTGAGCTCCTGCCTGTGAGGTGTGGCCTGCAGATCTAGAACCTTCTTACGGCCTTCTTTCGGAGTTTTCCTTTCCCTTGCAGGCTTCGAAACAGGCCTTGGCCCAGTGTTCTGAGGAAGCTGGGGTTCCGTGGAGGGAGCAGGAATATTTGGGAGCCGGACTGTGGATGCCTCCTCTTCCTGGGGTGGGTTGGGGGTGTGCTGTAGGGCTTGTTCCTGGACTGGTGGGCTAATAAGTGGGAGCTTCACCTCACTGGCTTTTCCAACCTGGGCTTGCTGTGGGCTGTGGACTGCATGGGGGCTTGGTTTTGGGGTGGTTTGGATTGGGGAGGGCTGATGGGAGGAAGCTTACTGGAGTCTCCATCCTGAGTTGGAAGAGACCTGGGAGAGGGATTCGGGGTCTGATCTGAGCTCTCTTCCCTGCTGGGAGAGAGAAGCTTGGGTGTGGGTCTCCTGCTCTGGAGAGGAGCCAGGGTCTGGGGCTGTGGCAATCTGGTTGGAGCTAGCCGGCTTCTAGGAAGCAAGGCTACCGACTGTTCCCTGACCTTGTGGATGAGTCTTGGGGAGGTGGAATTTCTGGGTAAGGAGTACTGGCCCTCAAACTTCTGCTTTGGGGGTTCCCTCTTTCAGAGGTGGTTGAGAGTCCCCAGTAGGCTTCTCTACCTCAGCGTGGGAAGGATCTGGAAGATTGTGCTGGAACTACTGGACGCAGGGTTGGCTGACTCTGTTCCCTCATCCTGCCCTCTCTGAGGACTGAGGGAAGCTGGGTCAGGTCTCTGTGCAGGTTCAGATGGGGCTGGGTTGCTTGGAGCTACTTTGTCTCTCCCGATTCCTTATCCTGGCCTGGCTGAGGACTGAGTGGGGGAGCAGGATGCTGAGGTGGCTCTTGGGATGCAATAGCAGAAGTCTGCTCCTCTTCTAGCACGGGCAGGCCCAGGCTCATCTTCAGGGTCCATTCACTCAGTGGTTATTTTTGGAGGAGTTGGCTGGCTGACCATCCTTTTCCTTCTCCTTTGGTGATAGGTCTTGGGCCTGCTGAGGAATACCAAGTGTTGAAGAACTGACCTGCTGAGGTAGATCCAGGTGGCTGCTGGGACTAGTCTCCTTCTTAGGGGGCTCTCCCTCCTCAGTTAACTCCTGGGTCTGTGGGAGAGTGGGGTTCTGATTTTCAAGGACCACTGCATGAGTCTGCACTTCCAAGAAAGCCTCTGTTTTCTGACCATCTGCTTGTAGTCTTGCCAAGCGCCTGGGGAGGGGACCAGGTGTGCAGGGACCCCAGAGGCGGTCTTCTTGCTAGAGGAAGCTCCTGCTTTAATATAAAGAGAAGTTAGCTGCAAAGGCTCTTCCCTACTAGAAATTTAACAACAAAAACCATGTTTTCCTGTGATGATGCACACGGACCGTTAAACAAGAAAACCACACGTAGACCGTCCCTTTATCCTTGGGGAGAAGAAGTAGCTACAACTTTCTAGCTCGTTAGAAGTTGGGACAAATTTAGTTAGTGAATTGAAAAGAAATTTAAATGGATAAACATCCAGATACTTGCTCAAAACCATTTGGATCTGTGGATGATAAAGAGAGTTTCCAAACGAATGAGATTGGTTTTGCTGTTTAATGGTTAAGACATAGAGATTGCTTCAAGGAGCCTTGCCTGTTTGCTAATACCCTAGAGGCTCAGAGTTCAGGAGAACTCAGTGAGTAAAGAAAGGAAGAAGGAAGACATGGGTTCGAGGGCGTCATAAGACACCAGGGTCTGCTCCTGAAGATGAAGGGTCCAAGCCGCTGTGCTCAACCCCATCCACACCCTCACCCCCACCCTCAGATTTCCCTGGCTACAGAAACAGCTCCCAAGAGGCCCTGGCAATGCTGATGTTGCAGAGAGAACTGGTTCCTCCAATCCCACCTTCTCAGAGTGGCTTTGGTCTCCTGGATATAGTCACCTCATCATGCACTGGCTTATAAATGACAGAAGCCTTGAAGTATTTCTGGTGACCTAAATACCATCTTAACCCAGCCCAGACTGCATGGCTCTGAAGTGTGCATTGGTCAGAGCTGACACATCAGACTAGGATAATCTTGAAGAATTGTCTGAGCTCAATTTGGAGAGAGACCCTGGTGACCCAGAGTGGTCCGTCCCAGCAGCAAATGTATCCCTGACTACTATCCCTCCTCAATTGAGGAAGGATGGGTTTGTGCCACTTTGGGTTCACAATGAGCCTTCCAGTCTGGTCCTCTTTTGTACCCAGTCAAGCTAGAAGCCTCCTGAGAATGGATGGGACAAGTGGGCAGAGTGAAAAGCTCCCTCTTGATAGGATTCCTGATGATACTCTCGCTCATCATTTTCATCACCAAATCTATCACAGATATAAACTAAAACATAATTTTAGACAAGAAACAAGGTTAAGTTAAAAGGTGAAGCTAACTACAGTAGGTAAACTGGCAGAGAACAGGAAGTGGATCAGAGGTTACCAGGGGCAGGGGGATTACTGCTTAATGAATACAGACATTATGCTTCAGATAATGAAAAACTGAAAACAGGTGGTAGTGACGTCACACAACACTGGGAATGCGGTTAATGACAGTGAATTTCACACCTAACATGGTTAAAATGGAAACTGGGGCTGGCAAGATTGCTCAGTGGGTAAAGCTCTTGCTGCCAAGATTGATGACCTGAGTCTGATCTCTGGAACCCACATCGGGAAGGTACAATCAGTTCCACAAGTTGTCAACTGATCTTCACACGTGCACACACGTGTGCACATGTAAATAAACGTAAACATTTCTAAAAACAAAAATGGCAAGTTATATATGCTTACAAGATGCATGCAATACATGTATACAATTTTAAAAGAAAAGCATAAGAACAATGAAACTCAGTGCTGAAGAATCTCCCCTTTTAATCTTATTAGTCGGGCATACAGGGTTTTCCTTATCTACTTTGATGATTTAACAATTCATGAAATTTGGCTAAATGATACCATGCCCTTTACTAGAAGATAAAAGCACCACTTTATGGGCTGGCAAATTGGCCCATTTTCCCTTTATCATTAATCAGAATTAGGAAAACTATAATTTCATTCCATAACCTTTATGGCAAGAACTCAGGCTGCTGCTAGTTCCACTTCCTTAAAGCCTCTCCAGAAGCAGTGACAGACCAAGACAAAGGTGCTATAGCAGTGGTCTCAATCTGTGGGTCGTGACCTCTGTCAAATGAACCTTTTGTAGGGGACACCTAAGACCATCAGAAAACACAGATATTTATGAGTCATATCAGTAGCAAAATTACAGTTACGGAGAAGCAATGGAAATAACTTTATGGTTGGAGTCACCACAACATGAGGAACTGTATTGCAGGGCAGCAGCCTTAGAAGGGTGGGAACCTCTGGTCTGTAGAGACTGAGGGTGAACATACCCATACACTGAGTTGCAATCAAGTGAGTTTTCTTCTTGTTTCATAGAAACTATATTGTTAACTGCATGCCTTTAGAAACAAATATTTCCTACATTACTATGGGAAAAAAAATAGGACCATGTAATACTTAACTGGTATGCACTTAAAATTAACGGCACAGCTAAAGTCGCAGGAGCTTGTCATCTCTGTATAGCTACAGGTCTGTATGGATGCATTGTTGATAATTCACCTAGCCCATCCTGGCGAGGTTCAGGTTTCTGGGTCTTGGTCGGTGGGTGGGTGCTGACCTCGGGACAGCTCTTGGCCTTCCTTTTTTCATGTGAATCAACCTCACTGTTGTGTGGACATTATCATTGTGTTCCCAGTGACAAACGGGCGACTTACGATTACTAGGGATGAAGCTGTAGATCATTACTTCAAATATTTGAGAACTGCCTTTAGACTGCACTGACACAGGATCATCTCTCTTGGAAAGATGATGCTACTGAACGTAAGGTTTCTGTTTGTACTGAGGCTCAACACACGGATATTCTTAATCTAGCTGTGAGAAGCCTCAGCTCTCCAAGCCAGACTTCACTAATGTGCCACAACATTACATACGGTTTTCTTTTTTCTTTCCTTTTTTTTTTGTTAAGAAAAAGATGATTTTCCAAATTTATCTCTATTTGAAATAATTATTACTAGTTAAATTTAATACAGAAAAGTGAGGCCTCAGATACCCAATCCAGTTATTAATCCTTCAGACTAACCTCTCATAAAATCTTAAATACTTATTTTACTTTCTTTCCCTTAAAATCTTAATTATTTTTTAAAATACCCTATACTAAGATTTTTTTTTAATTTCTAGTATATTATATATATAATATATATGAACATAATGATATATATAATATTCTATGGTATATTATATATCTATATAAATCATATATATATTAGATTATGATACATATCACAGAAATTAAGAACAGAATAATTCAGCTCTGAGCAGAGGAAAAAGCAAGGCCCAGCTAGGCCCAGGATAGTACACCTGCTTGGGGCTGGCTCCTTCTCAGGGAATCTACAGTTTCACGGGAAGGCAATTATGTCTGTGCCCTATGGTGTTTACTTTTGTCAATTTGACACAAAACCTAGACTTTCCTGGGAAGACAGTTGTGATGGTTCATATTTGCCCAGGGAGTGACACTGTTAAGGGTGTGGCCCTGTTGGAGTAGGTGTGTCATTGTGGGCACGAGCTTTAAGACCTTCATCCAACTGCCTGGAAGTTAGTATTCTGCTAACAGCCTTCAGATGAAGATGTAGAACTCGCAGCTCCTTCTTCATCATGCCTGTCTGGATGCTGCCATGCCCCCACCTTGATGATAACAGACTGAACCTCTGAACCTGTAAGGCAGACCCAATTAAATGTTACCCTTTATAAGACTTGCCTTGGTCATGGTGTCTGTTCACAGCAGTAAAACCCTAAGACAAGGTCTCGTGAAAAACTGTACACACTGGCTTGACCTGAAGGCATGTCTGTGGGGGACTGTATGTTAATTATGTGAAGAAACTCAGCCCACTGCGGGTGGCCCCATTCCGTAGGCAGCGGGCTCTGAGCTACATCAGAACAGAGAAACCAAGCTTAGCACTAGCAAGCAAGTGGGCATGCATGCACTCGTTTCTCTTTGCTCTTGACTTCGGATGTGATGTGACTTGACTTTTGCATAGTGATGAGCTGTCACCTGAAAGCCTTGTTTTTCCAAACTGCTTTTTGTCAGGGAATTTTACTACAGAAATTAAACAGAAGCAGAAATGAAACAGAACAGGTCCCATTCACCTGCACTGACCCTATGTCCTGGTGACCCTCTCTCTTAGCAAGGATTTTACAGTCCTGAAATTCACAGACGCCACTGGCTTGACTCCTGGGGCCACTAGAGATGCCCTAAAAGCTTATTAATAAGGACTATATTCATTAGAATTTCAAATATACTCACTTGAATGTTGTCTGATCTTGACAATGCCTCTGAAGTGGAAGTTTATCTTTAATTATCAACTGAAAAAATAACTCCCTCTGCAAATTAACTGTAAACATGAGATAAGGTTTTGCCTTAAGAAAACAGTCTTTTTCAGAATATTAAACCTTTTAGAAAAGTAAGGTTCTGTTAATATAGATCTGATGATTGATTGTAATCCATCCTGTCTACTTTCAAGCTAGAATTTCATCAGTCAATAACAGATGCCACAGTTTCAATTAGTAAATGTTTCTGAGAAGTTGCAACACTTTTTTATAAATTCTATAATTTATACCTTTCATTAAATCAGATAGGCCTAACCTAATTATTCCAAATAAGTAAGATTTTATAATACACTTTAAAGTGGTAGTCTACTTTCTTGTGCACATTATCTTGCCTGTTAATTTGCCAGGTAGTCACTGCACGCTAGAGTCAGTGTCCTGATCACTGTAGAAATAAGAAGAGCTACAGAATACAGTGATGGAGCCTGCAGGCTGTGGTGCCAAGTCTGCTCATTGCTCCTTTTGTTCAGAAGCACCACACAGAAACACACATTTCTTGGTTACCCAGAGGTCTAATCACTGTTTATCCAAATCCACAAGAGGCTGATGTAAAAGCCAGTACACCAATTTATTAATTTACAAGGGGAGGTGGGGCAGGTTCAGGGAGCAGAGCAGCGTGTTCTCACGTAAGATATAGCCCCCACAGGTGCCAGGTCTACCCAGGGGACCAAATTAAAGATCACAAGGTTGCTTGGATAGCAAAGAATTAAAGCACAGGGAGCCATATTTCCTCAAGAGAAAGCTTCAAGGAGATCCAAACATCACTAGGTATCCTGCATTCCAGCCTATTTTGACAACTCTGATCAATTATCTTCTAGTTCCTTTAACATGTGAGACGCACGTGGCAGGAACGGCAGCTCGTAACTGTGAGTTTACTGGTACTGCACGGACCTCAGTCCAAAAATACAAGTAGTACTAGACTTAGGAAGAGTGTACAAAATTGCAAAGGGCCCAGTGGGCTTCAGTGTTTGAACTTCTGTCAAGGTCGTGGCCTGGCCTCCCTTCTCGGTCTGTACGGATGCCATCGGGCAAGCAGAATCGTATTTGGACCACCAAGCTACAAGGCTTCTACAAAGCGGCAACCATCTTAGGTTAGCATTTTGCAAAAAGGTGTGTGTGATTGGAGTTCAGTCCGCTGAGGGACCTTTGGAAAAGATTCTTACTGTAGTGGTGAAACATAAAATTTACTGTCTTCAGCACTGCTCCCAGTACTGCTATTCAACGAATTAAGTCCACTGACGTGATTGTGTGATTATCATCACTGCCCGTCTCCAGAACTCAGTCCATTATTCTGAAAACATAAACTCTGCCCATTAAACAGTAACGCTCCATTCCCCACTTAGCCTGCCGTCACCAGGCGTCTGTTTTCTGCCTGTTCACTTGACTGCTCTAAATACCTCATAGAAATGCAATTGTACAGGATCTAGTCTGCCCTGACCAGCTTGGCTTTACTCACCACGCTGTCTTCAAAGCTCATGTCCTACTGTGTGCCAAGACTTCCTTCCCTCTTAAGATGAGGTAACATCAAGAGTGTGTGTGACACCTCCTTTATCCATTCGTCCACCACTGGACCCCATGGTGGCTTCAAGTTTTGGCTAATGTGAATGGAACTGCTATGAACAGGGTGTCTATTTCCTCAACATCTCACTTTCAGTGCTTAGGGTATTTATCCAGATGTGAAACAGCTGGATCACACGAACATTGCCTTTTTTTTTTTTGAGGAATTCACATACCGTTAAATTTTTGTAGCAGCTACAGCACTTTACATTCCTTTTAGCATAAGGGTCTAACTTTTCCAGACACTTTTTAGTAAATTGCCATCCAAGTGAGTGTGAGGCAAACTTGAGGGACAAGCAGTCAAACACATCTCAAAATAGTCATGTCCCGAAATTTCTAGGCTTAGAATTCCTAGATTTCAAGTCAATGCCCTTGCATGGCCCCCAACATTTGCTGTTCAGGACCCACAGGGCAGGAGGGAAGTGTGGTATCTACTCTTCAGGACAAGAAACCGAAGCCCACAGCAGCTGAGCAGCTTGGCCAAGTGAGCAGCATGGCTAGCCCCACCCCCACCCCATCACTCGTTCTGGCCAGTGAGTTCCTCAACATTCTCTGCATGGCCATGCTTTCAGGACTGGCAGTTCAAAGAAAACTCCCACGCTAACATTCTTGGACTAAATATATATACTTGAGAGGTTCGATACTCCAGTCCCATCAGGGAATAGGCTTCTGGAAGGCTGAGTTCTGAACCCCGGGACCAGCTCTTAACTACTGTCACTTTCAAAGCACTGTCCAGTGTCCCTGCGGTGGGCTGGGGAGGGGCCCACTACAGACATGGAGCCAAGCATAGTTAACAGACCCAAAGGGCTGATTTGTATACCCCAGGGGAAAAAATGTAGGAATTATATACTGTAAGCCAGCATTAGCCCAGCTAATGAGTAACCAATAGGAACAAGGCTGCCTTATTGTCCATGGAAAATCAACGTGGTACAAAGGAGATAGGTTAGTACCTGAAGTCGGAGCCAAGCCCTTAGCAGACGTCTCAGTCAGCCCCAGGTATTCTCTAATGAGTTCACTGAGCTTTTGGTAGGCAATGTCCAGGTCATCTACAACAAACAACAGAACATTTTAACGTGCTACAATCACGTCCAAACACGCTGGTCACTACACTTTCATTCTATTGCTGTTCTGTTAGATAGAATTCTACGATGGCTCTCCTGACATTTCCCTTCCTATAACCTTCCAGCCTCAAGTATGGTAGAACCTATGGAGGTAAAGAGACCTCATGCCCATGATTATTTTACATTACAGTTAAAATTATCAATAGCACAAGCGACTGGAAAGGGAGATTATCCAGGTGCTTCACTTGGATCATAGCATGGAAGGATAGACTTGTCTAGTTGGTGGCAGAGTAGAAGTCAGACACTCAGTGTGCTCTTTGCTGTCTAGAAGATGGCCAGCACCATATAAATAAGACTAAAGAATAGCGTTGAGGAGCTATGCACAGCCTTCTAGAGGCAGCCAGCCAAGAAGTGGGAAGTGTGGTATCTACTCTTCAGGACAAGAAACCGAAGCCCACAGCAGCTGAGCAGGGAGCACACCTCAGGGAGCTGCACTCTGCCAACGAGAAGGTAATTGGGAGCTAAGCTTTTCCCCAGAGCCTTCGGATGAGACCTCAGCTCAGCCAACACCTTAATCTTAGCACACAACTGAGCCCTGTTATGCTGACCTAACTGGCTGAGTAGGCTCTGGGTTAGGCATTGACTGTGAGCATTTGTATGCAGCAGGATAAAACCAATATAGATAAGCAATACATTAACACAATTTAGAGGCTTGAGAAAACGATGAAATGAACCATATAAAATTGTCATTTGCATAACAGTTGAATCCTAGCAACATCATGTGGCTCAGTGTAATGTCCCCTTTCTACCCAGCATCTCACCAAAAGGCTATTAAGAGTTTATTTGATTTATTTTTTAAAAATTTATTTATTTGTTTTGAGAAAGAGTGTCACTGTGCAACCCTGGCTAGCCATGAACTTTCTATGTAGACCGGGTTTGGCCTCAAACTCAGAGATCTGCCTGCCTGCACCTCCTGAGTACTGGGACTATAAGCCATGCCGGCACATCTGGTGGAACCTGCTCCTTCAGGATTCCAGTTTATACAGAAGACCAGCTGAAACAATCAGCCTCATAGGACTGAGCAACTCCGAGATTCTGGGACTTCCTATTCACAGCTGCTCATTGTTGGGTGAGGTGGACTGCAGACCAAGTCATCACAATAAATTCCCTTATTATATAATGACATTACTTAAGTTCTATGACTCTAGAGAACCCTGACTAATACAGCAGTGATTGTATACTTCAAACAAGAAAACATTAAAATAAATAAATAAAACTCTGCCGGGCACTACTGACCTGCATTGATTACTGCATCAAAGTATCCTGGAAATTTCCGATTAATTTTAACATAAAGGTCCACCCTGGAGACGGCAATTTCGATTTCTGCGCGACTGAACAATCCCTTTCTCCGCAAGTATCCCTCATATTTGTCCTTGTCCATAGGCACCACCAAGATATACCGAGGCTCAAAATAGGAATATTTCAAACTTCTTACACCCTAGGTGTTTAAAGAAGGTAAGTCAGAAACAGCTTACCCACTGTGGACTTCACTGTGGGGACATGTGACAACTCAAGGGCACCACACAGTATCACACTCAAGAACACATTTCATCTGTACAATCAGGTGCTATTTCTCTATAAATATTTCAAGGCTGGATTACTTTTCTCTCTTCACTGAATATTAAATTATCGTAGGAACTATTACAATTCACTCCACCCGGTTGTCCTCAAATGAATTGTCCTAATGAATATGGCTGTTAAAAAAAAGAAAATTGCCAGGCATAAAATAGGGCAGCATTGCCATTTTATTATTGAAAAGTAATTTGATTCCATATTTCAACAGGCATCCTTGAAGCACTAGAAGATAGAGCTCTTCCCAGGGAAAAGGGGCTCCCATGGTACTCTTCTGCCATCCGTCACCTTGGGACCACTGGATAGGTAGAGGTAGAGATATATAAAATTTAGCACCATGATCAGAGTACTACAGTCACAAATACAGTCCTTGAACTTGGGTGAGTTGGGGAAGGGGTTGCCAAATATGAGTGAGTGTTGTCTAAAACATGTCTTCTTTGTGGAGGCTAGACCCTGCTACCACTGTGATTGGCTGAGTTCACACATCTATATCACCTGTCACTTCTCTGGGTCTTGGGTCCTGCTAAGTTCTGTTCCCTGGCAGTAATTAGACCCTCTGCCACCACCATCGCTGCCACTGTTGCTGGAACCACCAAAGCCACCTTGCTTCCATTGTTTGCCAAAGTATCAGCCTGCACCATCTAGAGGCCAGAGCTTCTGTCTCCAACATTTCCTCCATTCACACATGCAAAATTTAAAGACTGGTTGTAATAACTGCCAACAAGTAAGCAAACATCGAAAAGCCCAACCTTGTGGCTCCACATGTTACAGCCTCCATCCAGAAGGGGACAGACCAAAGTCAGCACAATGTGCTTAAGCAGGTGACCACAGGGTGAAGGTGTGGTCTGTAACCTGGGAGGTCTGGGTTGTGACTTCAGCCCTGTAGTTCCTAAGGACTCTGCACACATTCCTCAAACTCCCCAGGCATGAGTTTCCTCTTAGAGGTGGGGGAGTTGTTCCCAGTGGATTGTGAAGCCCTTTTAGATTAGTTTTACCGTCATCAGTTTAACTGGAGTTTAGAATTGTTGTTTTAATGATTCAGTGGGAAAAAACACCAGCTGCTTTTACAACGGGTTCTCCAAGAGCCGGTGACAAGGGCAGTCTGGAAAAAGACACCTCAGCTGGAGAGGAGAGGGGGGAAATAAAACAGTTTATAGACTTGACCTCCAGGAAATGAGGAGGAGTAAGCTTTCAGGGAGAAAAAAAACGGGGAACAGGAGCCACCACTTGGGAAACTGTCGAGCCCGAAAAAGGGGGACGCGAGAAGATGCAGCGTGGCTGCACTCAAACCTGCCTGAGTTTTTATTTCTCGGTCCAAGGATGACGCTTTTTAGAACCAATCTTTTTAAATAATAATAATTTTAAAAGGAGTAAAGAAGACTTCTCTTAAAGATGCAGAACCAACCAACTGTAAAGAGATAAGAATAGATAATGATGCAGAAAGGCAAAGAGCTCAAGGAAGTGTGCCCAGTTCCATTGAAGCTGGGACAGTCAGCCATTGGAGCTGGGACAGTCTCCTCCTCGGTGGCATGACAAAGGAGAACGAAGCAAGTGTTCAGCCAACAGGAAAGAACAGCCTTGCCAAGTTTTGTTTTACATTTGTTTTGATTAAATTTATTTTGTCTGATTATAAGAGTTATATTGGTTAGCAAAAACAATTTTAAAAAAAATTGACCATCATTGAAGACCTTGTTTATTTAGCTGAGTTAATGTTCTTCAAGCAAGTGGGTGGGAAATTCAAGGGTTTCCTCTGGTTCACAATCTGTACGTTCTAATTTGAGAAGGTTGTTGGGGGTAGCTGGTGC
The DNA here is from genome assembly GCA_021653895.1 of Mastomys natalensis. Classification (NCBI taxonomy): domain Eukaryota; kingdom Metazoa; phylum Chordata; class Mammalia; order Rodentia; family Muridae; genus Mastomys; species Mastomys natalensis. Next base: position 140,731 of record JAJTUV010002562.1, on the reverse strand, counting down.
ACAGGGGAGGGACAGAAATCTGGAAATTTGCAAGTCTAACTTGCCAGAAGTGTAAAGGCTTTGGACCCAGTGACCACTCAGAGGCAAATGACAGTTCCACCTACACAGCGCCACGGAGAATGAAGAAAGAGGGTGACCACTCAGAGTGACACAGTCCTGGGGGACAGGGAGCCACCCATGCCTGTACCCACTTTGTATAAACAGAGACACACTGTGATGACAAAGGGGTACTTTACTGAGGAAATAAGAGGCAATACATCTTGAATGGGGCTGTGATCTAAATCTTGTCACTTAACTTTCATGGGTCTTACCCTCCGTGACAATCAACTTAACACTTGACATTTCTGTAGGATTTCTCTTGTGCCCAGATATATTATCCAGATATTGTAGCCCCAACTTCAGACATTCAACACACACACACATACACACACACACACACACACACACACACACACACACACACGCTCACAGTAGAATGAAAATACTTACTTCTAATTCCATATGGATGCAGCTTGCTAATCCGTCTCTTGCAATACCTTCTATAGTGTCCCTATTTAATCCATAATTGTGATTGCCGTAATTAAATGTTAAAATAAATTTCCCCTGGAATTAGAAAAATGCAAAGGTTTGCACATAACAGTTGCTGTAATGTAATGATTAGATCATGTAATGGCTTACTCTCATGTAATTCTATAGAACGGAACAGTTGTTAGGAAGTGCAGCAGACTGACAGGGCCATGGGGCTGTGGGATAGCTAAGCTCTGATGGGGTTCTTCAGGAGTCTACCTATGAAAAGAAGGCTTACCGAAACAGTCTACTGACAGGATGTTTACTGAGGGTTATGGATGGAAGCTTCTGGTAGATCATACCACGGTGCTTGCTTACCTATTTCCTGCCAAATTCCCACCACAAACCTTCCTCATGGAGGGTGTAAAACTAATGGCTCGCCCTCTCCCTTGCAGCTATGCCAGCATCCCAGGCCCCCAGATAAGGACCCCAATCCTAAATTCCTTGCATTTCAAGATAAGCCATGAGGAATGGGTAATCCTGAAGGCTGTGGACATCCTAAAAGCTTGGGAAAAAGAAAAAAAGAAAAAGAGACCCAGCCTGGTTTTCCTTGTAAAGATGGCTTTTAATTGAAAGTATCCCAAATGTTAGTCAACAAAATGGTTACCTGCTCTATAGTCATTTAAATATAAATACCACCCTCTCTGTATATTCTGGAGGCCTATTTCCTGTGTCAGCTGTATTCCTTACAAAAAGTAAAGAACATGTAGATTAAAAAATACACCCTTCAAATTGTGACTTTTTCTTTGACAATGTATTTATTAATCCATTAGGCCTACCCTAAACTGGGAAGCTGATAACAGTAGAAGTGATGAAAACGTGGTTGACCTTGGTAAATGTGCCTTCTGGAATGCATGACTTTAAAATAAATAATGTTCAGGGGTGCACCCAACCCCATCAAATGGCGGGAGCATCATTAAATACAGCAAGCAGTTGGGAGTCTAATGCTCCTGTCATTAACAGCAGCGGCAGCCCCAGAGTCTCTTGCTAACCTCCTGGCTCCAGATGTTCTGCAGATATGTATAGAAGACAGACTGGCTATCTGCCAGTGGAGAGATCTTTGGCAGGAGACACAGAGTGCCTTTTGAGGTTGGGTGAGTTTCTGGGGACTATGTGTGCTGGGGTTGGTGAGGAAAATCATTACAATCAAAGTTAAAAATCCACCAATGCATGTCCTTAACTTTTTTATTCTTTCAATCTCATAATTTCCTTGTTCTTTGAAAAAAAAAAGTTCTGATTCTTTTCCATATGTATGTATGCATTTAAATATGTACATCTATGGATGCAGGCAATGTAGCTATGGCTCACCTTTCATACTTTACTGTTTTTACCATGTCTGATGGTCAAGTTCATGGGTCAACTTGGAGAGTGACTGGGGGTGAGATTAACATTGAAACTGGTGAACATGGAAGCAGCAGCCTGCCCTGGAGTGTGGGTGAGCAGCATCCAATCCCGTTAAGATTTGCGTGAAACAGAAAGGTGAGCCTTGGACCTCACCTTTACTGTGGGATCTCCTAAGTCTCCAGCTAGCCCACCCACACAGAAGGTTCCGGCTTGTCAGTCTCCACACCCATGTGATATTGCTAATAAACCAATCTCTCTCTATATATATGTATGTGTGTAAATATGTGTCTTTGTGTGTGTGCATGCACATGTGTGACTATATATATGCATATGTGTGTGTGTGTGTGGAGAGAGAGAGAGAGAGAGAGAGAGAGAGGGTATAAAAGAGGGATTATACAAACACACACACACATACACACACACACCCTATTTACTGGTTCTGTTTCTCTGGAGAGCTGATACTCTATCATGTGCCCTGTCTCCAAAATGTATACATATCTGAATTCTTTTTCAGATATATGTTTGTTTACTTCCTCTGTGGATCTCATAAACATTTTCTGGAAACATGCATGGTTGGAAGAGACCTTGCATTGTGCATATAATAGAAGAGAGATCTCACTGAACTGATTTGTTAAGCATTGAGATGATGCCGTTCCCCAGCTCTGGCCAGGCACACCCCTAGTTTCCTAATAAGTAGAAATGGTCACACAACAGAAGCCTCCAGTGGTTGTCTTTCCACTGGAGAGGGGGCACCTTGATAGGACAGTGACTAAGTATGGTTTCTGTATAAAGGGCTGACGTGTATCTGTGGACTGTGGACTGAGGAATGATTTTCAGATTGGAGGAAAGTGTTGGTTAAAAAGACACATGAACATGGGAGAGGGTGGAGGTCCGTATGCTTTATCTATCATAGTGGCTAGGTGGGCCTGCTCACAGTAGGTGTCTGGGGTGGATAAGCCACAGTGTCTGTTGAGAGAGTCAGGCTGTCTGGGCAGGTGGTGCGTGGAGGGGTGCTCTATGGGCCGAAAGCTGAAAGTGTGGGCATGATCAGGAAGCTGACAGTGTGTCATGAATTTATGACTCTCGGCTTAGCTCTCTTCACAAAAAAAGCGTCACACGCTAAAGAAAAGGCGATCAGAGGTGAAACTCTGGTGAAAATGACATCGGAGTGATACATGTTTGGCAGAGACAGGAAAAATGAGTACTTCTCAAATACATAGGGATTTCTGTGGAGCATTAAACTGTAAAGCTAAATATAGCCTAGAAGTGCAACAATTTCTTAGACTGGGGACTGAAACAGACTAACTTGATTATAGACCTGATAAGCTATGGACTTCGGGGAGCAAATGGATAACAGATAAACCAAACTCCTAGAGAAAAGGTCCCACTCTAACTGCAGAATTTAATGTCCATAGTGGGATTGAGGTAGATTCTATCCTAGGGTTTTGGAAAAAACAAACAAACAAACAAACAAACGCTTCTTAGTACAGTGAAAACACATCTCAAATCTCTTTTAAAGGCTGTTAGAAATATAAACTTCTAGAAAACCCCTTAATAAATCAAGCAGACCCGTCAAAATACATCCCTAAAACACTTATGATGTCCAAGACGGTCTTTTGACAAGGTTCTAGGGAGAGCTGACGAGAGTATGGGGCTTGCTTACATGCTTTTCTCTGTGAGTACAAGGTGAGTCCTAAGAACACATACCACAGTCGTCAGCTGTGCAAAACTAAACTAGTGTAATTGCACAGCCTAATCTTAGATGTTCCGTGATCGTGCACAATGGAGGTTTATGACAGGTCTATTGTTTTGGGGTGAAGACAGAGAAAGAAGGGAGGGAGAAAGAGAGAGAGGAGATATAGTACTCCTGGCTGAATGCTGACTGCTCATGGTACAAAGAAAGACTGGTCCTTCACTGGTCCTCAGTTAAGGTTTTTAAGAGTAAAAACTTTTTTTTTTTTAAGACAAAGTGACACGTGCTTCGTCTGATAACAGGAAGGACTGTGGTGTAGGAAAACACGAGGAGATATGGTGAACAGAGATGCTCTTTCTGGGTCACAACGTCAGAGGTGGCTATGTACTGCATTAGCGTGTACTTACAACGGGGGAAACACATCCGAGTTGTGAGGAGTCCCTTTCAGGTGAAGGCAAAGCAGAAACAAGTGTTGAAGAAAATGCATTTGAAGCCAAAAGATTGTGTACTGCCCCAACAATGAGCTCGTCTCAAACAGAGCCAGACTTAGAAAGTGCAAAACATTTCATCTTTACCATTTTAGAAACCACTGTTTCCTTAGATTCCTGACAAAGAACATGTATTTCTTATGTGGAAAAAACAAAAAACAAAAAACAAAAACAAAAAACAGGGAACAGCCTTACCATGCTCACCATCTCATCAAAAACCTCTTGGGAAACAAAGTGATAATCAACTCGATCCCCTTCACCAAAGTAAGGCGGTCTTGTGGTGTGACAGGCCCTGAGGTCAGAAACAGAAAGCTCAGTCTATTTTCATGAACTTGAAAGTCACAATGGAAACGCTTTCATTGGGAAGAATGTTTTAAAAATGAAATCGACCCACCGATCATAAATCATAAAGTAATGTAATTGTGAAAATAGTGTGCCTTAGAAGTGTTAGACTATAGTTAATCACTAGAATCTATGAGGATTATACAAATTTTGGTTCATCGATATCCAATTTTTACTTACATTATTTATTGCTTTCTGAATCACCCCCCTTGCCACCACATAATGACAGCTGAAGAAGTATAACATCGGTTGCTTTCACAGTCTCTCTGATCTATGAGCACTTCTGCAGGCGCTTCTCCCCTCCTCCCTCCACACACACCGCCGCTGCTTTGTCAGGACTGTGCTTAAGCGTCACCTTCGAATGCTTCTCTTAACCTCCTCTGGTACCGTATGCAGGGCTTTATGCTCCCACAACCTCAGTCTGCACCATCTGCATTCCCAACTGCTTGTCAGTTGAGGGCAGAGACACCTCATTCTTCCTGGACTGTGACTCTATACTAGAATTATGCACAAGCCTCGTGGGAACACAGTTCTAATGCTGAATGAACTCTTAACTACAGAGGCCTTAGCTATCTGCTGTCTTGAGATAGCATCCGTAACCACACATCCACATGCACAGGCACACACACAAAACACACACACACACACACACACACACACACACCCCTACTCTGAAACCTCTTTTCATAATCTTTCCTGTCTTCCCAGCACAATATATAGCTGGAAGACCTTTGCCCTCTATTTTGTCCTTGCATTCCCAACACCTGGCACATAGTAGGCATTCACTATAATTACTATAATCTCAAGGTGCACAGCTGCAAAGCTCACCATTATAAAGGTGACTACGAAGGTGACCCGTCCAAGGTCACCCTGCAGCCTGGTGATGGCCCCAGAACCAGAACACAATGTTCTCAACTCCCCAAGACTTTAGATCTCATAGCCTTCTGCTTTCCAAGTCATAAATTCTGGGAATAAAACTGAATTTTAGATTATATAATATCTCTAAACTAGAAGAGGAGAATCAGTTGATGCTTGGCACGCTAATTCATTAACAAAAAGAAAAGAAAGAAAGCAAGAAAAGAAGAGCACGGAGCAGGTATTATTTCTTATTTTGCAGATGATCAGCTGAGCACAGCATTTATACCCGGAGCTAAGCAGCCACACCAGGATGAGTCCAGTCAACTTCTGTGACAACACAGAAATTAGGAGGTGTACAGCGGAGCCTTAAGAGCCTCCACATTACACAATCAAAACCGCAGACATTTAAAATTCCTATGACTGCTCCCTTTCTATTATCATCAAGAATTAAACGTACCAGGATAATTTCAGATCTCAACGTTACGTTGACACAGTAGATGCCAAAGGGGAACATGTTCAAATCACGGTGACATTTGTTCTGTTGTTGGACCACACTGGCATTTCTCCCTGTGCCTGGGCAGAGACCTGAGGCCCTCTGTCTATAGCTGTCCCTGACAGTCAGGGAAGACAAATCCATGGCCTGGCATCTGTGGTCTGGCATCCGTGGCTGTGCACCCTCTGCAAAGTCTTTACATGCTACATTGAATTTACATTTCCCAACAAAGGGCTTGAGTGTCGGGGGTTTGAAGGGTTTCTAAACAGAGACGCAATTTGAAGCCTGTGTGGGCAGGTAAACAAAGGGCTGGCTTCAGTGACTCGGCGATGGGGCTGTCAGACCTGCAGAGGCTGAGGGACCTTCTATTAAGAAAGACCTACGATGACCTGTGGGCTTTGCAACCTGTCATCCGATTTTGACATACAGAGACCTTCACCGTGTGCCTGCTGCCCGAATATGAACGTCCTGAAGAGGAAATACATTGTCTCACCAAGCTCACTTAGGAAAAGCAGCACCAACTTTAACTTAGGTGGATTTCTTAGGGCCACCCCGTCAGCGTCTGTCCCCTCCTCTGTGTACATATTTCTATGACTTATTGCTTGCTGATTAATTTACTAGTGAAATCCTGGTACATGATTAAGCCATGGCTTCAGATGGAAGCCAGACTCACTGTTAGTTTCATTTTGCCACCGAAGGACTAAGCTGGAGACTAAGGAGGGACTGACTGCATCCCCAGTTATAAAGGGAGAGAGGTTTGTCATGGGGACTGCTAACAAACCATGCCCATGAAAAGGACACTGTCGGGAAGGAAGGAAATCTGGATGCCCATCCCTAATAATGGCATTCTGTAGTATCTAGGGCAAGGTGATAGGAAGAAAAGCCATCTGTGAAGAAAGAGTGAGCAGGAGGTTGGGGAAGCAGACCGTCTCAGTGTGACTCGGAAGCACAGATTTAGAACCTTGGTTCTGGACTTGAGTGCCTCAGGAAACCGTGAGCAGGACAGCAAGTCCTGTGCTAATTCAGGCGAGCCTGGCTGTGAGCCCATGATTCAGTACATGGTAATCTGCGATATTGTGATTTCTCTCAATGAGTAGTCACGAAAGCCCAGGTGTTCCTAAGCCTCTGAGTAAGCTACTGATGTCTGCACACCCAGTGCAAATAAATATGCATTAGGAAATTGCTGGGCACAGCTGAAGGGATCATGAGCACAAGGGATTCCATGAGGCCACCACTATGCTCATGATCTGGTGAGTATGTACTACCTGGTTCATGCCAGCATCACCTGCCCACTTATCATAACCAGTCTTCTTGTCTTGTCTCGTTTTCCTTCCCTAAACCTTATCCCAATCTGCACACCTGGCACCTTTGTTAAAGCACAGCTGGAAACATTCTACTCCCTGCTTAGACCCTCATGGTGATCAGACATCTGTCCATCTACCTAGCCTAGTCTTTTGTCTGCCCACTTTCTTACTTTCAAGTTTAGCCTTCAGCGTTGTTCAACAGTGTGCTCTCTCTCTTAACAGCGTGTCTGTGCCTCACTAGGACATTGTCTCCATCAGACCCTATACCCTATTATGCTATCATGGTCTCTTTACTTCCCTGGTAACAGAACTCAGCTGAGTCTGTTGTTAGACAGCCTTTCCTGCATAAATCCCACCCAACACACATTGTTTTATGAAGCCAGAAGGATGGGGCCCTTATTTCCTCGTTTCAGTTTTATCCTTGGCACATGGACCATGGCCATTCCGTATTACTGAATAAGTCAAGGAGACATGCTCCAAGGCTGTTACATTTGTAGAAAGGGACACATCAGAGAAGAATGACCTTAGGTTATCTCATGCAGCCAAACAGCATGTGGTCTTTTTACTTTAATGTTCAAAATAAAAACACATTTAGTAGTCAATATCACAAAAAGCTAAGGACACTAGAGACTATTATATAACAGATATGGAGGGAAGAACAGTTTGTCTTTCAGGATGCTTCAGATCACATGATTGGCCTTAAGACTGGAAGACGGTCTTGGTGGGACCTTCTTCCTCCAACACGTTTCTAGGTCCCGGCTTTTATGGTAATATGGAGTTAGAAATAGACTTTGAGTACAGTATCTTTTTATCTCTATGCCACCAGTAACTAATACAGGTTAAAATAAAAAAAGGCATCTGACCTAGTTCTAAACCAAGAAGAAACAGTAAAACCAAAGCCTAATATCACAGAACAGCACCCCTGCCCACCACTGTGGGTTATACAACAGAATCATGCTCTTTCTTTATGTATCTGTACATGCAAGTTAGCATGTGAGAATTTCACTGATTATCTTCATCATGGTGCATGTGATTTTAAGAAGAAAAACACCAAGGAAAAGAAAATAAATAAGAGAAGAAGAAGAGCCGAGTAAATAGCCGAGAAAATGATGTACAGCGAGATTGTATTTGTGCCTTCTTTCATTTAATTAAAAAATCTACAATCTGTGTGGGATAAGGAACATTAAAAAGAAACTGTAAATGAAAGCAATGGCTTGTCTCTGAAGATGTGCTTTGGTTTATTTTTAGTTTTAATCATAAAGTGGCTTTGTAGAATGGCAGCTTTCTCCATGGATGAAATCACTAGCTACCTAACGCCCTCCTTTGTGACCCAAGGCCATGGTCTTAGATCCAGACTTTGGTGGAATTCTTAAGATGATCTGCCATGGGACGAGCCTGGCTCTCTGCCTCCATGAAGATACCGAGAAACAGTGGGTGGACCTACGTCTGATCCTCTGAGATGGGGGACGAAGGGGGAGGTAGTGGGGCAACTGGTAGTACTTTATTCTCAACACCGACTCCAGTCAGAAGAGAAGAATCAGTGGCAGAATAGCCATGAAGCTCATTCTGAGGGCTTTGCCACCTCTCACCTGCACAGATGCACGTAGTCCACGTTCTAAGGCAGCAGCTCAATACCGAGGTTATACACTGCACAAAGGAGAGAACCTCAGCAGTCTTTTCTCACTGTATCATCAGGGGCTAGAACAGGGAGCAACTCAGTAAAGACTTACTGAATGAATGGATGGATGGATGAATGAAGAATCCATCCATCCAGTTCTCACAGAGCCATCAGGAAAGCCATCAATACTTCCTGTTGCTGTCATTTCAGCTAAATTTGCATACATGGCCATTAACCTAGCTGTCCTAATTTATTCAATTAGTCATTCACTTAATAAATACTTATTACACAGGTATTAAGTACCTGGTCATACATTAGAGACTGAGAACTCACTGGTGAACAGGGCTGAGGTCTACCTGGGCTTAGACACTCCAGGCGAAAAAGGACACTAAGTAAACCAAGCGAATCAGGATGGGTAAGCATTTTAATAAGGAAAGTGTGGGGTTGGGTGGAAGTGAGTAATGGAGCCAGATAAGAACATCGGAGCAGACTGGATTAGAAATCTTGATGGTAAGTCAATAGACATTTCCAAAAACCTATCAGACCAAACACGCTTTGGCAAGAGCGGTAATAAATAAAAAGGACCAGGCCACCAACTATTGCCAGATGCCGCCACAGACGTGACAGGGATAAGAGAAAGCCCTGGTTCCCTAGGTGGCTTTGGTTTGCTAATAGGTTCCAAATGTATATCCTGGCACAATGGTCAGTGTATACCCTTGACCTCTAGTTTGACCTTCCATTCACTCTGCTCAGCTTATCTTTGAAAGCAGACTGGGTGTCCCCACTGAACATAATGGCCGCTAAGCCTTTAATGCTAGTACTGACTTATAGCTTATTTTTGTAACTTATTTGTGGTATTTCTATTCTATAGTATTTATGTCTAGAAATGCCCAAATGTGTGTTGTAATTTTAAGTATCTAAATAAATGGGCCTTTCAAAGATGGTATTTACACTGTTTGAACACATACAGCTTCAGGAAGGGGCTTTTTCTGTAATGGCATTAGAAACTAATGTTTCTTACTGGCCTACATAGCTTTGTAGTTACATCTTCAACTCACTGGCATACACCACTAATTTCGAAGTAAATCCTTTGCCATATATAAAGACCAAAGAGGAAACAGGTCAGAAGATCACAGTTCAATTTTAAATGTGATTTCCAGAAACTCCTAAAACTCTTGTAAGTCCACTGGGCTGTTTTACTCAGACGGCTCCTTTAGTTTTGTTTTGTACCCCCACATCCCCTACTGGATCCCACCCCCACCTACCCCACCCCATCTATTCCTTTTGCTATAGGAAATCTTGGCTTGATGAGCCACCAGAGGAAAGGGGCAGGAAACACTGTGTTGTCCCCTCCCTGCTGCTATGTGTCTCTGGAGAGGAGACAAGGAGCTCCAGAGGTGCCAGACTGTTCCAGGCCCAGCTGGGGAAAGGTGTCCCTCGAAGACAGAACACCAGGTAAGAGTAGCTCGGTGTGACCCATGCTGTGACCTTGCAGGTACTGTATGTCAATTCCCTCCTAATTGAGACAGTCCATCCCCGAGGGAAGCTCGTTAAGACTCAGGGAGTCCTGATGGGGAGGTGCCTCGTTACGACTCAGGAATAAAGTTCCAGAAAGTTCCAGACACAAGATTCATGAGCAGAGCTCCCATCACCACCCCACACCCCCACCCACCTGTGCTCCCTGAAGCCTCTATTTCCCTGAGGTTATGTATGACTAAGAAATGCTGAGGGCCTGCTGAGGAGGTTGGAAGTGAAGCCCTGAGAGGGAGGGTCCCAACTTCTGTGAGTCATCTCCATGTTGAGATGGTTTGGTGAGGCAGCTGCCTTTGGGTTGTCCACGCTACTAGAAGTAACCCCGATAAACAACACTGGTTCAATAAGTTGGTCTCTGGTGGGATCACCACTTTGGTCTGTCATAGATTCTCTATCTGGAACGAGTGGACATTGGTCACCTCTCCCCAGAGAACAATGGGGCACAACAGCAGGGCTGTAGGATTCCACCTTTCAAACCCCACTGTGCTCAATTAGGAAGATCGGTACTTTGAGATCTCGGAGAATGATTTGAGTTGGCACTGCATTGGCTTAAGCATCTGAAGAACTAAAATAAAACCCAGTGTAGATTAAAGCACAGTAAGTGGCAAATAGGCTAACAGACCTTGTGTGGGAAAGGTATGCAAAGTGGGCCCAGCTTGCTTACTTGTTTGGCCAGTGGCTGGTCACCGACATATTTACTACTTAGCTCATCGGAGACAAATCTTTTGTCTCTTTTGGTTAATTGCTAAGTTCTTCTGTATATGGAATAAACTTCAATAAACATCTCTACTACCTCAGTCAGGATGGCAGGAGAAGAAAGACTCCATATGACACAAGACCATGAAATCATACCAATCCAATTGTAGCAATAAACGACCTTCAAGGGTACACAGTGGTGGTCGGGACTTGTGAGAACTTGTCATCTACCTAACATTCACTTTATTTACCATTTCTAGCCTTTAAATATAACTGAGATAAACTGCTGCATCTATGTAAGAATTTGTTCAAAGCAAACAGAATTTGTAACATCTGAGAACTCCGTAGAAGGAAACTTGATGTCCCCAACAAGGTGGAAGAATCTCCCAGACTTACATGCCAACAGGCATACTTACCCGTATCTGAAGTAAGTACTAAACTGTCTGCAGAGGCGGTGGGCGAGTTCCCGTTTCCCGCAAGCTGCAGGCCCAGTTAGTATGAGCATGGGATAAGGGGCATCCAGACTCGGCAGAGTGCTGCAATGAGACCCCGCAGAGACGCCCTGGGTTAGCCACCTGCACAAGGTAAGGTTTCTACATCACAGCCATAACTAATGAGCACTTGCTGAATGCAGGCAAGGAGATCACACGTGAGCCGTCACTGCATGCCAGGCACTGCTCTAGGCTCTCCACGTATGTCTCATGTAATTACCACAAAGCTAAGGAGGCTGTTTCTACCGTTCCTCATTTAACAAGCTGGAGTAAAGAAAGGCAGGCTGACTTGCTCAAAGGAAAGGAAGGGAAGGGCTGGAACATGACTGTAGACTGGAACACTAGAATAAAGGATGAAATTCTTATTGGCCTAGTGGTGTACTCCTCTAACCCAGCACAGACTCAGAGACAGAGGAAGGAGGATCTCTGTGCTTTGAAGGCCGGCTTGGTCTACATAGCAACTTCCAGGCCAGCTAGCCAGAGTTGCATGTGTAAGATGATTCTGGGAAGGTGGCTACGATACAGAGCAAAGAGCTGCCAGTGACTACCAGGCTGCTCACAGTTTGTCTTCATCATCTTAATCAGACATCCTCACCCCAGTGACATCAGGTGAGGGGACATGGATTCTCTAACAATGCAGCATATAATTGACAGGGCCAGGTGCCGGCAGCGGCTGGCCCCTACTCCAGCTGCCAGGGCCTGCTGTGTCCTGGTACAGTGGGAAGGGCAATGGCTGGGCTACGTGGCAGCCATTGATGCAGAACTGTGAGTGGTGCCCCATCCTTTGTCACCTGAACCTGCTTGGCCTCTGCCCCTGTTTGTCTGGCAGCCAGACATGACCATGAAACATGTTTCTCAAACATTGCTACTGATGTCGTTGATACATGTTCTTACATAAACACAGCCTTAAGCATCAAACAAATAGCCACATTACAAATCAGGGAAGAGACCTTCCAAGTCAAATGTACTTTTCCTGATGTACACAAAGGAAGAATAAACCATCTCACCCAGAGGGCTCTCAGAAACATGCAAACCTGTCAATGTCGACATGATTACATTATATGTAATAACCATGTCCTGGATTGTGAAATAAAACATGCTACTCTCTGTGGGAAGCCAACCGTGAGGTGCAGAGGCAAACACCACATGAAGAAAAAAGTGCTTATATCTAAGAGTTTTACAAGTATTTTTAAAATGCCTTTGGGTATTGATAGAACTTCTATGTTATACTTATGGCATAAATGGCCATCTGCTCTGACAGACTGTTCAAAAAGAAATGGAGAAACCGTGGTAAATCTGTCTTTGGATCTGGAGGTGAGAGACTGGAATCGTGTGCAGGCAAGGTGGCTCCTCCCTGCTGGGCTGATGGTGGCTCTGTAAGGGACTAGTCAGGTCTCCTGAGGTGAGCTGGGCTTCCTTCTAGGGACTCCCTAGAAGTCTGAATTCACAGGAGGCTCTCTGCCAGGAGTCTATGACATCTGCTCATGGTTAAGGAAGGGTTTACAATTGACGGTGTGATGGTTAGCTATGATGCTCAGCTTGTTTGGATTGAGAAAGCAAGCCTAGGACATCAGTGAGGCACACCTTTGGTGCATCTCTGAGGATTCTTCCAGAGACGATTAACTAAGGGAAATATGACCCATACTCTTCGTGAATGTGTGTGGTGCTGCGTTGGTGACTTCTGTGCCTGTGATAAAATATCATGGCCAAAAACAACTTACAGAAGTCTCAAGTTCTTCATCAAAGACCAAGAAAAGTACCATGTGTTCATAGATGATAAAAGTTTTCTGTTAATGAGATAAAGGTCTGTGTTTCTATCCTAGGGCAGAAAATTTAACAATTTTTATTTTAGAATTCAAATTCACTGCCATTTGGCTCAAGCTATACTAGAATACAAGGTGCCCTATGATAAAAGAAGCAGATCACATTATGTCTGGGTAGGCCACCAAAGGGTGAATGAACAGCACATACAAGTACACGATAACAGGCCATGCATGATTGAACACTTGGTCCCTTACCTCTGAGAAGACAACAAAGAGCTTGAAAATAAAATTTTGTATTATTTAATGTATAGGAGTGCTCTGCCTGCATGCCGTCTGGGTACTATGTATGTGCCTGGTGTTCTGGGACTGGAGTTGCAGACAGTTGTGAGCTGACATGTAGGTTCTGGGATTGAACCCAGGTCCTATGGAAGAACATCCAGTGCTCTAAACTGCTGAGTCATCTCTCCAGTCCCGAGAAAGCAGCTTCTTTGGTATCAGGAGTCACAGAAGAGAAGTCTAGGGGCAACAACAATACTGTCTTTGCTTACCCACCCAGAGTTCTATCTGTGTGGCCCTAATAAATACCTGTCGAAGATCCTCTGTGGCTGCGACATGCTGTTGACAATGTGGGTCATGTGATCTTGGACAGCGACCACTTCAGGGGAGGGTCATACTTATTCACTGCAAAAACCTTTTTCAGAATTAGAAAAGTAGAGAGAGAGACATGTTTGTTTCTCAAAAGAACAAGAACTGGACTGCCCTTCCTGCAATTTCTAGACATGCCACCAGACCGACAAGGTAAGTCACATGGCCCCCAGCCTTGTACACAGTCTCTGGTCAACTCTAACTTTCCTAAAATCCCAATAATGAGAGTTACTGTAAAAAGTTGAGGAGTCCTTTTATCCTTTTTCTTTATATTCTCTGGTTTGGGAGGAGCTAAAGAAAAAAGTCAAAACAAAACCTCTGAAGTGCCAGATTAATTTTAATACAATAAACAATCTAACTTGTAGTACAAGAAGAAGGCATACAAAGTGCTGTTTAAGATTCCTTGTAGGTTCAGTCAACAAAATGATGGACTGTGTATTAGGTCCATCTTGTACCTTACTGATACAAATTGGTATAGTTATGCTCTCATTGTATTTTGAGAAAAAGTTTTACCTTAACAGGAAGGGTGATATGTAGGAGGAGCTAAGGTGGGAGGAATAAGGAGAGGAAGAGGAGGAGTGAGGAAAGGAGGAGGAGAAGGGGAGGAGCTGGAAGACAAGAGAGAGGAGGGGAGAGGAACATGGAGGCTGATGTTCTCATGTCTCTGCCAGTCAAAGATAGTTGGTATATCTAGGTTGGGAATTGAGTTACACTTCTGATTGTAGGGGCATCTTGTTATTGAGCATTACCAAACTTATAAAGCCTTTGATTAACATTTTAAAAAAAGTTACTAAAAAAAAAAAAAAAAAAAAGACTCCTTGTAGTTGACACTAGAGAACCATTTCCTGATGTCGCCTTGTCCAGAACTGTTCCCACCCCCTCACATTCTCCCAAACTTGTACTTCTTTACCCTGGCTTTCTCTAGCCAAGGATACAGGCCCTTTCCTTGGTGTAGAGGCCTCTCTGTCTTTACTATCCTCCTAAATACATTATCTCTTTACTTAATAGTGACTTTCATTTTCATTCTATTTACAAAATGTTAAAAGAGGCATGTAGCGATTGGTGGCCCAGAGTGTGGAAATAAGGATGAGGAAGCATCTGGGACTATTTCTAGTCTGGGCTGGAGAAAGACATTTATGGGATGAAATATGTGCCCACCTACATACCTTCCTTCATTCCCTTCTCAAATTGGACCTGGTTTAGAAAACCCCTCATTAGTATTGATTCCTGCCACAGCAGTGGGAGGGAGGGAGGCAGGTGGTGGCTAGCATGCCATGGCTCACTCCTCTGGAGCTATGTGGATCTGATGGATCCTTGTAAAGAGCAGAATTAAGGAAACTGCAATATTAGGGCAGTGAGTTAAGCACTGTTTGATTAGATACTATGGCGCGATATATTTCATTGTTAATTTCCAATATGACAAAGATGGCATTTCAGACTCTGTGATTATGTAGGGAAGCTATACATATTGCAAACCAGCCACAACTGGCCATGGGCAGCAGGAGGGGCAGCTGTATGTCTCACTGCCAGACTTCCCATTGTACCCATGGAACACCTGGCATTGCACGCAATGGTGCTCAGCTTAACAGAGGGGTCAACTGGCAAATCCCAGGACAGGGAAATTGTTCCTAAATAAAGAATTAATTTGCACACTGCTCTGCTGCTCACTGATTGGTTACTAGTCCTGCTGTACCCCCCCCCCCCGCAACCCGTGACATTTTTGAATGTATCAACCAGAGAACACATGAGGCAACATGGTTACATACCTTTTCTTCCACTTTAATCTTCTGCTGATCTAACTCTGTCAGTCGCAGCAACATAAATATTACGAAGAACCAGTACTCGGGCTTGTTCTGTTTAAAATAAGAGGGCTTTTGAATGGCTTTCCTCTTCCTCAGGTCAGCAAGTGCCAACCTTCTATTCTCAAGGGCCTCTCAACGTTTGCTGCCATGACCCTGCCTTCCAGACCCCAACGCAGGGCTCGACATTTTCACGTTCGTCGGACCCCCTTAAATTAACAACCAAATACAGAATGTGTCCTGTAATTTATAAAACTCTTCAAAAATGTGCAGATCTCACTAATCTCCATGAGATAAATGGGAAGGCAGGATTATCCTCTGGTGTCGAGGCTGAGCCCACAGACGTAGGCAGTACATCTAAGACTCCAAATCCTTCTCTACTAAAGCCAAAGAATTTCACTACTGAAAACAATGACATTTGACTATTTCTTATGATTTCATTATGGGTTTATTATTTATTGTGTTCTTTTGTATTAGTTGGGATCATTGTAAACTTGTCTTACAGTAATAAAATGTCGCTTGCTTATGAACAAATTCCTCTTTATTGTCTGCCAGCTGTTAGGATTGCCTGACTTTAAAGCAGTAACTGAAGGGTTTATTTTGTATCAGATGCTTCACCTCCCTGAATAGCATGCTATGGGTGCCTTTCACAGATGGGAATGCATGAGAAGTAAATATATAATATGGCATCTTTGCTTAGGGTCCCAACACAGAGACAGAGGAAATGGGACACTAATTACCCGATTGGATCATTCGTGATGTATGTATGCATGAGTGAACTCACCACACTACACCCTGGAAACCTGTGTGATTATTAAACACCAACTGAAGCATTTTATAACTTCTCTTGCGTGCTTCAAAGTGTACTGTGTTTATAAGTGAATTCACCTGCATGAGAGGGTTTGCCATGGCCATTCGTGAGGATGCAGAACACTCTCCAAGAGTCCAGAATCTGGGGTGTGGTGGCCACCTCAGACCTTCCTCCTTACTTCCTCTGAGGTGCCTTTATGTTGTCTGCCACGGTCCCATATATGCTTTAGATTTCAATGTTTCTTTTTTATTTCTGATTTGGTATTTTTATTTGTCTAGACTATTCATCAAGATAACAACAAAATGAACCCAAGAGAAGTCTTCTGTAGTCATAACTCTGTGGAGGCACATGGGAAGGATATGGGTAGAAAACCGGAACAAAGCCATGATTGGGCAGTGAGTGGGGCACTGGGTGGAGGGAGGCCTTAGCAATGGAGGAACAGAGAAACATGGAAAACCGTCCCTGATCCTTAGGTCTCCAAGGCTACAACTCCCTAGGAACTGTGTTATTTCAGTCTGTAGTTATTTTATGGCCGTGCCAACTCCATGGCTATATCCAGGCACATTATATGGGTGTCCACTCTAATACCGCCTTCCCCTGTTGTAAATCAGGAACCACATTCTGTCTGGACCTCCGATATAAACGATGGCTGCTTTACAATCTTAATTAATGCTCTTTTGTGATGTTTAGCTCCACCCAACATCCATCCTAAAGGATCATGAAGTCTGGAACTTTCAAATGTGGGCTTTAGGGGAACTGGGGCAGTTGACAGTTTGTTAGCCACCAAAGACAATCATACTTTTCCAAAACAAGTTGTTTGAAGTGTTAGTGTTGTGATTGTTTTCAGAGGAGTGGGGGGCCGGGGGGTGGGGTGGGGGGGGAGCTGTATTCACATTCCTGATGTTCTTGATCAAAGCTGAATTGGAATTCCAAGACCAGTCCCTGTTACCCTCCCCTCCCCCACCCCTGAGGGAGAAAACTCTCACCTGAATCGGATTCCTTAGTAGATTGAGAACTCGAAGGATGGGAAGATTTTCAACGTATTCTATTTCACTCAGCTCCCTAATCTATTTGATCAAAATAAAATAAATAAATAATAATAAATTAAATAATCCACTGTCAACAGACGGTGAGCCAAGACAAAAGGGAACAAATATAAACAGGAGCCAGTATAATTAGCTCCTTTAAATGTAATTTATTTTAGACATGTCCTGTTGACTATCCAGCTTTTTAATGAGAATACTACAAAGCCATTGCAGAACACAGGAATGACCACATTAGCGTCTTCGGTAGATGTGAGAACTCGGCGGAGGGTGGGGGGGGGGCTGGGAGGGAGCATTCCCTCTTTTCCCTTTGGGCTGAGAATGGTAATCTCTTCATCCATGTTGATTTAGAGGAGAAGTAAAACAATGTGTCGGAAGAGAAACAGCCAGCCAGCCGTTAGCCTTCCAGGCTCCGGCTTCACTCCCTGCTGTGTCTGTGACTGGCTAAGCTCCTTATTGCTAGGAGACGGGCAACTCTATGCTTTCCCATAAGAATTACTTTACAGTGGAAAATGTATGATTTGTTTGTTTGTTTATTTTTGAGGTCTCTATGAAACCCTAGCTGGTTAGAACTCACAGAGATCCTCCTGGCTCTGCCTCCCAAGCGCTGTAACTAAAGGGTGTGCTATTGCCCAGGTTGTATGTTAAGAACTTCCTAGTGTAAGTTCTAGTTTACAATTTGAAATGGAAATACTCTGCAGAAGGATGTTGCCTTGGTTTAGCCAGGGGTACAGCCTGGTTACATCGGTCCTGCACCCTTGATCATACTAAAGACAAAGGCTTACTTAAATTTTCTACAATAAACAATTGTAAACACAGATAGTGAATTTTGGAATAAACTAGTGTTTCTCACAGCATTCTGCATGGTTCATAAAAGCATTCTATCAATAGGTTCATAGATAATTTCTGGGTTATCCAAACTCAAGTGACACCAAAATGCAAAGTATCCCAAAACTAAGTCAGGGTGGACACACATGCCCCTTTCAAAGGGTGCCATTTCCAATAACGTAATCAGAAAAGCAGAAAAGTCCCAAGTGCCCCCCATCCCCAAATCAATCTTGCTAGAGTAGTTAACAAGCTGTTATACACATTTTTTCCATATAGGATGATGAGATTATCCTTTAGACTACCATTTCAGTTATAATACAAACTAAACTATGAATTAAGGATTCACGGTAGCTGAGTGCAGCAGTCACATGATTGTAACCCAGCCCTCAGAAGGCAGAGGTGGACAGATCTCTGTGGTTTCACGGCCAGCTTGAACTACACAGTGAGTGTCAGGCCAGAGTGATGTTTATAGTGAGAGCATATCTAACAAACAAAAGAACAGAAGCAACAACAGTGGAGAGAGGGGCAGGGAGACGGCACAGGAAGAAGAGCACTGGCTGCTCCTCCAAGAAACCGGGATTCTGTTCACGGCACTCACATGGCAGTCCCAGGAGACCTGATTCCCTCTTCTGTCTCAGTGATACTGCCTGCATTAGTGCACGTCCATGCATGGAGGGGAAGCATCTACATGCAAAACAAACAAGTAAATACAAAAGAAGAGGAGAGTGAGATATAAAAGTCCCCACTCTTAAAATTGTTTGTTTTGGGTGGTGGAGAGATGGTCTCAGCGGTTAAGGGCACCGATTGCTCTTCCCGGGGTCCTGAGTTCAATTCCCAGCAACCACATGGTGGCTCGCAACCATCTGTAATGGGATCTGATGCCCTCTTCTGTGCCTGAAAAGAGGCAGAGGTGGCCTAATAATTTAAAAAAAATAAATTTTTAAAAAAAGGTTTTTTTACCCTGATCCTTAGGTCTCCAAGGCTTACAATACTCCTAGAACGTGTTATTTCAGTCTGTAGTTATTTTATGGCCGTGCCAACTCCATGGCTAATCCAGGCACATATATGGGTGTCCACTCTAATACCGCCTTCCCTGTTGTAAATCAGGAACCACATTCTGTCTGGACCTCCGATATAAACGATGCTCTTTACACATCTTAATAATGCTCTTTGTGATTTTTACTCCACCAACATCCATCCTAAAGGATCTGAATCTGAACTTTCAAATGTGGGCTTTAGGGGAACGGGTCAGTTGACAGTTTGTTAGCCACCAAAGACAATCATACTTTCCAAAACAAGTTTTTGAAGTGTTAGTTGTTGTATGTTTTCAAGATGTGGGGGCCGGGGGTAGGGGGGAGACTGTATTCACATTCCTGATGTTCTTGATCAAAGCTGAACTGGAATTCCAAGTACCAGTCCCTGTTACCCTCCCCTCCCCCACCCCTGAGGGAGATAAACTCTCACCTGAATCGGATTCCTTAGTAGATTGAGAACTCGAAGGATGGAAGATTTTCAACGTATTCTATTTCCCCTCAGCTCCCTAATCTTATTTGATCATAATAATAAATAAATAAATAAATAAATAAATAATAAATCCACTGTCAACAGACGGTGAGCAAGAAAAAAGGGGAACAAATATAACCAGGAGCCAGTATAATTAGCTCCTTTAAATGTAATTTATTTTAGACATGTCCTGTTGACTATCCAGCTTTTTAATGAGAATACTACAAAGCCATTGCAGAACACAGGAATGACCACATTAGCGTCTTCGGTAGATGTGAGAACTCGGCGGGGGGGAGGGGGGCTGGGGGGGAGCATTCCCTCTTTTCCCTTTGGGCTGAGAATGGTAACCCCTTCATCCAAGTTGATTTAGAGGAGAAGTAAAACATGTGACGGAAGAGAAACAGCCAGCCAGCCTTGTTAGCCTTCCAGGCTCCGCTTCACTCCCTGCTGTGTCTGTGACGGGCTAACCTCCTTATTGCTAGGAGACGGGCAACTCTATGCTTTCCCATAAGAATTACTTTACATGGAAAATGTATGATTTGTTTGTTTTGTTTATTTTGAGGTCTCTATGAAACCCTAGCTGGTTAGAACTCACAGAGATCCTCCTGGCTCTGCCTCCCAAGCGCTGTAACTAAAGGCGTGTGCTATTGCCCAGGTTGTATGTTTAAGAACTTCCTAGTGTAAGTTCTAGTTTACAATTTGAAAATGGAAATACTCTGCAGAAGGATGTATGCCTTGGTTTAGCCAGGGGTACAGCCTGGTTACATCGGTCCTGCACCCTTGATCATACTAAAGACAAATAGGCTTACTTAAATTTTCTACAATAAACAATTTTTAAAACACAGATATGAATTTTGGAATTAAACTAGTGTTTTCTCACAGCATTCGCATGGTTCATAAAAGCATTCTATCAATAGGTTCATAGATAATTTTCTGGGTTATCCAAACTCAAGTGACACCAAAATGCAAAGTATCCCAAAACTAAGTCAGGGGTGACACACATGCCCCTTTCAAAGGGTGCCATTTCCAATAACGTAATCAGAAAAGCAGAAAGTCCCAAGTGCCCCCCATCCCCAAATCAATCTTGCTAGAGTAGTAAACAAGCTGTTATACACATTTTTTCCATATAGGATGATGAGATTATCCTTTAGACTACCATTTCAGTTATAATACAAACTAAACTATGAATTAAGGATTCACGGTAGCTGAGTGCAAGTCACATGATTGTAACCCAGCCCTCAGAAGGCAGAGGTGGACAGATCTCTGTGGTTTCACGGCCAGTTTGGGAACTACACAGTGAGTGTCAGGCCAGAGTGATGTATAGTGAGAGCATATCTAACAAACAAAAGAACAGAAGCAACAACAGTGGAGAGAGGGGCCAGGGAGACGGCACAGGGAAGAAGAGCACTGGCTGCTCCTCCAAGAAACCGGGATTCTGTTCACGGCACTCACATGGCAGTCCCAGGAGAACCTGATTCCCTCTTCTGGTCTCAGTGATACTGCCTGCATATAGTGCACGTCCATGCATGGAGGGAAGCATCTACATGCAAAACAAACAAGTAAATACAAAAGAAGAGGAGAGTGAGATATAAAAGTCCCCACTCTTAAAATTTGGGTTTTTTTGGGGCTGGAGAGATGGCTCAGCGGTTAAGGCACCGATTGCTCTTCCCGGGGTCCTGAGTTCAATTCCCAGCAACCACATGGTGGCTCGCAACCATCTGTAATGGGATCTGATGCCCTCTTCTGCCATAAAGAAAATGATGGCTAAGATAGTGGACCGGTAATATTTAAAAAGAAATAAAAGTTTTAAAAAACGTTTAACCTCATTGATAATCAAAGAAATGTATATAAAATTGTATACAAGGCACCAGGTTTCACTACCAGATTGACAATTTTTAAATGATCCTGTTGACAAATGAACCGCCAGACATGCCTACAATAAGTTATCCTAACTTCATAACTGCAGTGGGAGAGAAAGCATGAATGTTCAAAAACGAAACCGACAAGCTTTATGACACCCATTCCCAGAAATGGCATTTCCAGAAATCCATCACAAGAAAATAATAAAAAACGCACGTAACGATGGATTATTGTGAGCATATATACTTCAACATTATTTTAACAGCAATTGTAACACACAAATTTCAATAAGTAAATAATTCAATAACCTGACAGATCCATTAATAGATTATCTTATGCTTTTAAATCAGCTTTTTGAAATGTTGAACAGTTTGTTTTCTATATGGAATTCAATGTCTATTACACACACACACACACACACACACACACACACACACACACCCTACTTAAAGACTATATAATGAAAAAAAATTCCAAAACTTGAAATTACAAAAAAAACAAAAACATAAGAATATTTAAAAATTAAAATAGAAGATTTATTAAAATACAAAAATCAGAAATGAAAGAGATCACAGTTAAGAGATAACGCCCAGACTCCCCTCCATTCCCCAGACAACACGAGCCTTGGAGGCTCCATAACAACCCCAAAATGTATAGGCCCAAAACAACAGGAGCTAAATCTTACGGATCTGAGGATGAGACTAGAGTCCAGGGCTGGCGAGCCTGTGATCCCTTTGAGGGCTCTAGAGGAGAACCCCTCCTTGCTTCTCCTGGCTTCTGGTAAAGCCAGACAGCATTGGCTTAAAGTAACATAACCAGCCTTTGTGTCTGCTTTCTCCCCTCTGTGTCCTGTAAGAGCACCCAGGCTTGAGGGATGAATCCTCAGTTAGGAGGATCCGAGTTCCAGTCCCAGCTTCCCACACGGAGGCTGGAAACCATCACAGCTCCCGCTCCACAGGTCCTGTCCACATCGCGAGAGAGCGTCCAGGGCTTACTTAGGACTGAAATGCTTTCTTTGCATCTGCACTATATTGCATTATACTGTGACTCCTTACAGAATCTGGCAAGACGTACTGATAATATGAGGAATGAGCCAGACACGCACGACTTTCATCCCAGAGGCAGGCAGATCTATGAGTTTGAGGTCATCTTCGTCCACGAAGTAAATTCCAGAACAGCCAGGGCTACACAGACAAACCCTGTGTCGAAAAACAGTAGTACCTCTCCCTACCCCCACCACACAAGAACCTCTGAGGAATAGCACCAAGATCCAGAAGTAGTCCGAGTCACCCCTGACAAGCATCACACTTCTGGGAGGGAGTGGGGAGGTCGTAGAACTGAAAGTCTGGGACAGTTTTTAAGTGCTAGCCATGGATTGGGATGTCACAGAGGACCAGAGTGGAAGCTGGCAGAGGCCTCCCTAATCAGCAGAAGACAGTAGACACTGGTAAGGCTCAGTGACGTACATGCCTGCACACAGGTGTAACACGGATGAATTTGTTACCCAAGAACACACTATTTCTAACATCAAATTTAATCATGAAGAAAGAAGTAACATACCTATGTTTTGCTCCCTTTACAAATACATTTTCCATCCCTGAATCAAAGAATTATTAACTGTCCTTAGATACCCCTTAGGACCCTTCGATGGTTCAAATAACATTTCAAAGGACTGTATCTCCCTGGCATGCCCTGGGGAACCAGGGAATTATGCTACCATCAAGACTGATTTGCCAAAGAAGTCCCCTATAGGGCACGTGGCCACCTTTCACAAATAGAGTCTCTAACATTTGAAAATTATGAAATCCTTTCTTCATTTCAACGTATCTTTTTTTTTTAATTTTCAACTTTCCCAATGTAGTTTAGAAGGTGACTTGAACAGCAAGAGAGTGGTAAACCCTGTGTAAAGTGGTTCTAGACCCTCACTCTGGCTAAATGGAGATGCAGTCCAACTATAACAAACACCCATGTCAAAAGGCCAGTACAAAGCAATAGGAGACAAGATAACTCAACAATAATTGTGTATATAGCTTGTATGCTAAAATTACATTTCAGACATTGTGATGGTTTGTATATACTTGGCCCAGGGAGTGGACTGTTGGGAGGTGTGGCCTTGTTGGAGTAGGTGTGGCCTTGTGGGTGTGGGCTTTAATACAGTCCTAGCTGCCTGGGAGCCAGTATTCTGCTAGCAGCCTTCAGATGAAGATGTAGAACTCCCAGATCCTCCTGTATCACGCCTGCCTGGATGCTACCATGATCCCATCATGATGATAATGAACTGAACCTCTGAACCTGTAAGCCAGCCCCAATTAAAAGTTGTCCTTTATAAGACTTGCCTTGGTCATGGTGTCTGTTCACAGCAGTAAAACCCTAAGACAGATATACCTAGTTAAATGATGTGTACTATTAAGTTAGTATTTCGGGTTTCTTTTCCCTATTATTAGCATGAGGCATTTTACATTACGCCCATGGCTCACATCTGAGTTTTACATTCTCAAGTGTTACCCCACTTTGGAAGGGAAGACCCTAGATTCTCATCTACTGTAACTGTTTTATAAGCCTTGCCGTTTCTTCTCTTGAATTCTGAGATGTATTGAGTTCGTATTTAATGAGTGTATTCTACCTTCTCAGCATCCCCCGTATACATATGAGAACTGTTTTAAGCACAAAATGTTTCCTAAGTCAATCTTCAGTAGCAGCTTCAGAAAAAGAACAATGAAAGCCATTCGGAACAGAAATTGTACTGACTTCCTACCAAACAGATGCAAGGACTGAGGTCATTAATAGAATTAATTACCTTGTAAGAAGTCACTAGATCTACTCAGTAAACAGACCAAGTAATATGAAGATCAACATTAAAACTGTTTATTCTCAGACTTTAATAACTGACTTGTGTTGGTTTGCTTACAGCCTAGGGGATGACGCAAGCTTGCTGGGAAAAGGGTTAAGTTGCTGGGAGTACAACTCAGTCATGGGCTCGTAAGCACCTGTGTGAGGCCATGTGCAAGGAAAGAAGAATGGAAAGGAAGAAGGAAGAAAGAAGAAAGAAAGGGAGGGAGAGGGAGACATGTAGGGACAGAAGGAGGGAGTGAGGGAGGAAAGAAGAATTAAGTAAATTAATCTGAGATACAGCCCAGTGGTAGAGAATTCAAAGTATTCTAGGTTCAGTCCCCAGGACCAGCAAAACAGAGGGAGGGGGAGGGAGAGAGGGAAGGGAAGAGAGAGAGAGGAAATATGAATATAATTTTGAACAGTAAAGGGTATATTAAGCCAGATTTGCAAACAAGTCCATTCCCCAACCCATCAAAGAGACACTATTGCTACCAGTAGTATATAAGGAATCACTTCTATGTCTCTTCTTTTTTTGGCTTAATTTTTATGGTTAAGCCTTTCCTGTGGTATTTACATTTATTAAATTACAGACACAACTGTATATATTGAATATGTATAGCATAACACTTTTAAATATATGTACATTTTGTAAAGGCTAAATATAGCTTTAAAATGTACTGTTTTGTAAAGTTTATCATCTTTGTGGTAAGAACATTAAAAACTCATTCCCAGCACTTTTCAAGACCAGCGTATGCTAACTAGGGACAGCTCTTGTCTATAAATTCTAGCACTTTGGAGGTAGAGGCAGGAGGATCAATGGTTCAAAGCTGACTTTGGCTATATAGCAAGTTTGAGGCTGGCTTATACTACCTGAGACCTTGTCTCAACATCCTCCACCTCCACCACCACCACCAAAAAATAAAAAATAAAAAAATCCATACTATATTGCTAACTCCAGTTAGTGGTATAAATAGATCTTGGACTGCATCCCTCTGAACGGAAGCTTTGTATTCTTTTTAGTGGCACCTCTTCCCCTACTAGCCGCCTCCAGCAACAGTCATTTTTCTCTGAGTGTAGACAAGAGGAGACATTAGCCTGTGAATATTCTCTTGCCTCTTCTTGCTCGGACATTTCGAATGTTCCCAATGCTCTCTTTCTACAGAAAATGTTGCATGAACACAACAACTTCAGAAAATTATACACACATGATGACAGTTTGAATCTTTAAAACAGTGTTAAGATTCATCGAATGCATAAAAATGATTGAGTTTTTCAAAAAAGTCATACTCTAAGAGCTGTCCCCTGGAAACTTGCTAGAGGAGCATTCCTTAAGAGGCCATTTCATGTAACATCCTTGAAAAGCCAAGTCATTGTGCCAACTCTCCAATGTCTCCACTTCCTGAAGCCACTGAAGCCACGCCCTGCAGTACCAACCTTGTTATGCTCGAGGTTAATCACTTCCAGGAGGTCATGGTTCTCCAAGCCCTGGAGGCTACTGATCTGATTGTGGGACAGATCCAGGTTCTGCAAGGCTTTCAGCTGCTCCAGACCTGTGATGGTCTCAATCAGGTTGTTGCTCTAAAATGGATAAAATACAGTTTGTGTCTTAAAGCAATGTCTAAGAAAACTTGTAGTGGCAAATCTTCACATTTGGACATAGGCGTCAATTCTTTAAAAACAAAAACCAATAAAAGCTGTTGTGCCCCACCCCCATTTCCATCATTCACCTATCTAAATGTCTATACAGATACCCAAGAAGAAAATCCTAGTTTTTCTATCTAAAAGGCTAGAAGGCAGTATTTTCAATTTAGTATTTTAATATTCTCATCTTCATAAACTGTCAAGTCAGTAGGAAAGTCAGGCACTAAGTGATATAAGCTTTAAAAATGCATGATATGCTGATGTTAGTGCTTTCACCTTTCAAATTACTTCATTTATGTTGAAGATTATCATTTATATCATTTCCCTCTTCCCCCCAAACCCTCCCATATGCCCCTTCTTGCTCTTTTTCAAGTTCATATAGCCTCTTTCTTTTTTCCATTAATTTTTACTACAAACATATTGCTTGGGAAGGGAACCCCAAGAAAAGATTGGTGAGATGGGTTGCCTGTGGGCATGTCCAAGATGGATTATATAGATTATGTTGATTGAGGTGGAAGCTGTGTCCACTGTGGGCACCAGCATTCCCTAGGCAGAAGATTCTAAAGAAAGGAAGCTGAACACTCACATACATGCGCCAATTCATTGCTCTCTACTTCTGTGAATTCTGTGAATCCCTTTACATATGCTTCCTCAAACCCTGCTATGGTAGACTGTGACCCAGAACTGTGAGCTGAAGAAACAGGCTTAAGTTGCTTTGTCACTGCTGTTTATTAGTGCCACTAGGAAAGAAACTCAGATGCACACCTGAAACCTGAACATCAGTTCAGCTTCACTGTGGTCTCTAAGACATGACCTGGATCCCCTCTTTTAGCATCATCACAGTAAACCAAGACTGTAACTCAACATACACTTTGTCCCCAGAAACAGTCTAAAGTGACATCATCTCATAAAGGTGGTGATGACAGCTGACTCAGCAGAGTCCGGTTATTTCTGCTCTTACGTAGTACCTCCTCTTTAACCTGTGCTAGCCTATAACAACCTTCCTTAACCACAGGAGTATGACAGAACTGTGTAGTCCTAATTCTAAGATATAAGACCAAGTCACATCTGCTTTCAGGTCTGAGGAGCTCTAGACACCATGTAAGAATTCCAGTATGGGGAAATACCCCGAGACTAAACTGGGTGGAAATCTAGTCATCAAAGCAAATTCAATAATTGACATATAAGCATCTCTCAGACAATGAGAATAAGAGGAAGTTTCCCATACTCAAATGGTCGTCCACTTTATCAGTCTCCACAGACCAAGAGCAATAACAGTAATAAGAACAATTTCCCTTTTTGAATATTTTCCAACATACTCTTCATTATTTGGCTTTTTTGTCTTAAGGAACAGGAAAATGTCATAGTAAGATTTAATTAACCTTTGGTTTGAGTCAAAAGTTGTCATAAAGAATAATTTCAAATTTTTGGTTAATATTATGTTTTACCTTAAAGCAGTCAAAACTTTCAGGCCTGGTGTGGTGACACAGAGGTAGTTGGATCTCTGTAAGTTCATAATTTCAAATTTTCAGCTAGTATTATGTCTTACCTATCCTTAAAACATTCTAAACTTGCAGGCTGAGTGAGGTGACACACAGGCACACGGATCTCTGTAAGTTCAAGGCCAGCCTGGTCTACATAGGGAGTTCCAGAATATCTAGGACTACATAGAGAGACCCTGACTCAAAAACAAAAACAAAACAAAAAACATTCAAAACTTTCAAGATTGACTTAAGAACTGAAAAACTAAATTAATGTATTCCCTTTAATCTGAATATTTTCACTGGTAAATGTTTCAGGGCACACTGAATAGCAAGATCTCATTTTCATCCTATTCTTCATAAAATTTCATTTTAATAATGAGCCAGATTTGTGCTCACTGGTACCTCCACAGCCCTTAAAATATCATAATAGAATGTTAATAATCTTTAAAGGTAGGTTATAGCTTATGAGGGTTTATTATACTATTCTTTTTACCTCTATGTGTTTGAAAAAATGTAATAAAAAGGAAAGAAAACCATAACCTTATTTGCCAGAGTGAAATCAAATTTTCCTGTTCAAAGTTCAAAAAAGTTATAA
>JAJTUV010002562.1:0-107500 GCA_021653895.1 Mastomys natalensis | reverse complement strand
GCCCATTTCCTACCAATTGTCCCCCAGCTCCCGTGACTCACTCCCCTTGACACAGAAGGAAGTCCAGGCACCCTAGGTCAGGCTCGCCAATAAAGGGTATGCTGGCCCTGCATCTGCATGGATTCCACACTCTTTCATTCAATCAACCACATAATGAAAAATTTGATGCAAAAACCATACGACTGTATCGGAGTCATACAGACTCTTCCTTTGTCATTATTCCCTAGCAGTATGGCATAACAACCTTTGAGACAGCATCTAACTCATTATAACAAGGATTTGAACACCTGTAGCTTGGGCATCTGGGGAGTCCTGGAACACACTCTACATTGTCACCTGCTTCTTCCCTCTACTTATTCCAACAGTCACATTAAGTGTCACTGCGTGTGGTGATTCCAATCAGTACACATGACTGGGTTGTGACGAGCTCTGAGTTCCCAGCTAGCCACACCTTCATGTCTCTCATCTCCCGTTTTCTTACTTTCAGGCCCTTCGTGGAGTGATTCTTGCCTTTCCTCCTAACGTTATCATTTCATGTTCTTTCTGAGGTCTTGGGAGTTGCTGATAAGAAGAAGTACAATCTGATAAGTTACTAAACTATTCCCATGAATTAGCTTACTGGATTAATCCTCTTAGGTGTATTATAATATTAAAAAGAAGGCTATCAGGAGAAAGACTCCAAGAACTCAAAATCATCACGGTTGCTTTCCAGTTCTGAAGTTTTACCATTCTTGTGAATAAATCATTTTCAGTGGAATTTTAGATTGTTCTACAAACCAAGTGAAGGAGCCCTGTGGCGCTTAAGCATAACTCCACGGCCGAGGTCTAGGGAACCCAACAATATATTTTTACATTTCGGCAATGCTGTCAGCAGTTCATAAACGCCTGACATGAATTATTCACTAGCTCCGCATTTGCTCTTATTCATTTGTCTACAATCATAAAATATGGTTTGGGTGTACAGAAAACAGTTACAGAGAAATAATGCCAAAATCTATCACGATTTTCTTAGTGGAGAGACCCACGATGACGGTTTTAATCATAACCAATCCTGAGAGATCTCTGCCACCTTACCAGTGAAAAACTGTCCTTGCCACCAGAGTGAATCTCTGGAGGAAGGAAATTGCATATCACTTAAATGGTAGCACTATAAAAGTATTAATTGCTCAGTGCATTGCAAATCAACAGGATGCAGAATAGTGAACTCTAATCAGCTGTTTACCAGGTAGCTCCAGGAAGCTGTTGACCTTCCCCGGGTCTCTGGCTCCTTTTCCATAAAATACATAAAATAATGATTAGTCTGGGTGACCTCTAAAATCCTGTCTAGATTTTAAATTCTACAAATCATGTTTTTAATTTACCAACAACCAGTCAAGGCTTATAAGGTAAAGAATAAACTACATCTTTACTTCGTAACAAGTACATTTACTTTACCTTGACTCGGTTTCTCATCTTGTAATTTAGGATAGTTGTCAATTAATTATCAATTATCTACACAGGGAAGGACAAAATAATCTAATAATAATAAAATGAAAAAAATTGACACCTCAGAGTTAACAATGTAGTTCAAGATATTAACTTAAACTACTATAATCACTTTATATTACAAGCATAATTGGTTTAAAATTATTTTCAAATGACTCAATTAAGAATTTCCAAGGTTTGGGGCTGAAGAGATGGCTAAGATGGTTAAGAATATGGACTGCTCTTGCAGAGGACCTGAGTTTGGTTCCCAGCACCCACATTAAGCAGCTTATAACTGCCTGTAACTCCAGTTCCAGGGTATCCAACACCCTCTTCTGGCTGGACACTGCACACATGTGATGCGCAAACAGAAAAAGCAGGTGTCCACACATGTGCATGCACACGCACACACAAATAAAACAAAATAAAAAGAAATCCAGTTTTTAATTCTTTGATAAAATGGACTGCTGAGTTTATTTTTATTTTTAAAAATATAAGGGAACAGGGATTTTGGCTTTGTTGTAGAACAGTAGCCTAGCATATATAAGACCCAGAACTTGAGTTCTAAAGTGTGTGCATGCACACACACACACACACGTGCACACACACGCATATCCCACCCCATACCACACATTTCTCCTGTTTGATCTATGTATATTTCTCTCAAAGATACTATACCAAGTTGTCTTTTTCTCCCTTTGTACCTAGATTGTATTTACTTTTATTAAAATTCATCTCTGGGATAGAGAGATGGCTCATGGGTTAAGGGAACTTGTTGCTCTTGCAGAGGATCCAGGTTCAATTCCTGGCACCACGTGGAGGCTAACAAACATCTGTTACTCTAATTCCAGGGGACATGTCACCCTCTTTTGACCTCCACGGGCACCATGCATACACGCAGTGCACATAGATACATGCAGGCAGAATATTCACAAACGTAAAAGTAAAATAAGGTCTAGGAAGAGTTCTTAAATATCCCTCTCTGCTGCAACCCACTGGTACCCTTGCTCCATTGCCACTGCTGTATCATTCACTATTACCTGACAGTAGCATAATTTATGTACAGCTTCTCTTCTTGATGAGCACTCAGTGTCTTCGTTCTTGCTTTTACTTATTGAGCCAACACCACAATAAGCACTCTTCTGCAAGCCTCCAGGTACACACATGACCAACTTCACACAAGTCAGAAGTGCCAGGTCCTGGTGAGTGTGTTTTACACTCACCTTTATAAGAGAACTTACAGCTGTTTCCCCCCCCCCCCCCCGAGAGGATGAGCTGACTTTAGAAGCACAGACAAGTTACAAGGAGATCCTCGCGCTCTGTGTGCTGCCCGGCAGCTGGCATTTTCAGATTAGTGTGCTTAGGATGCCTTTGTAGAGAGCTCACACACCCTGTATTTCTAGTTTCCTGGGTTGTATTGCGCAAAAGCACTAGTTTGGGAGCTGCAGAGATGCCTAAAGGCACCTGTCACCACGTCTGGTGACTTGAGTTGGATCCCTGAGACCCACATGGTGCAAAGAGAGAATTAACTCCCAAAAGTTGTCCTCTGACCTCCAGGCAGACACTGTGCTGTGAGCACCCACAAACATGTATGCATAAAAAGTAAATTATAGAAGGTAATAAAAAATTGAAAGAGTGATAGGTTTCATTAAAATCTACATATCACTTGAGTTTCTTTATGGGGAAAACAAAAAAAATTATTTTCCCCAATCTGTTACTTATATTTATAGAATTTCTAATATTAAACTATTTGTATAATGGCTCAAGAAGAGCGGTTTGTTCTGGCTGTTTGTCTCTGTAGTTTTTCAAATGTGATATACTCTATCTGCCTTTGTTCTGGATTTCTGTTAGTCTTGATATAACAATTACTTCTCTTTGTATGTCAGTAGAGAGACCCGACTGCTATGTCGAATGTCAACATTTAAAAAGAAAACCTAGTTTCTTTCTTTATGATGTCATTATATTATTTGACATTCACAAAGTGCTAATGTTTTACTTTTGTACGTGGAAAGCTAAATTTATTTAAAAGAATTAAAACCCTCCTGATAGAAATGTTTTGAGTCTACAGAATGTGAGATTTGTTTTCTTCAGCAATTCTGGGCTGCATGCTGAAGCTATCTTTCCAGGGTGAACATTCTCAATACCTGACTCTATGCTGTTCCCTGGGTACCCTGAGTCTCTTCTGACCTGGCTTTAGGGTACAGTCAGCTTCTTAGCTTCCTTGTGTACTCAAACTATCTAGACACTTGGTTCAAATAGGCTTGAGCAGAGCCCAAGGATCTGGACTTCTAGACAGTTCCAGGCTATGCTATGCTGGTCCCCGTGGGCAGCACTCTTCGGCAGGGCCAGAGATGAGTGGATTTCTGAGTCAGGTGGCTTCTGAGTTCTCGTTCTCTGAACATTCAGGACACATGATGGTCAAGCAGGAAGCCAAGGTTCCATAGAGAGGTGTTGTGTATGTGTGTGCCTCTGAGTTGCCATGGAAACATTGTTTAAATTCTTACCTGGTGTCTCGACTGGGCTAATCACGAGTATCACCTAACTGTTCACTCACTCATCGTTGTCATCTGTAAGTTCAAAAGGGAGTGTGGCTGTGTTCCAGCACTCCACATATAAGAAAGACTTTCTCCACAAAATACATCTCCAAGATCGCCACTTCTGAAGTCTCAGACTTACACAAACAGGCTGCTGCCTCATCCCTGGAATGAGACACTCAGGGGTAATCAACTCATCCTCCATCCTGCTCTCCCCTATCCCCCCATTCTCAAGTGGAGAGGAAGACACTGGCTGAGCAACAGAAGGCATTGCTCTCTTATTACCCAGAGAACATGAGTCCCTGGTGTAAAGAAGACTCAAGCTCATTAGAGTCACAGATCCTCAGTTAACTCTAGGCTCCACAAGTTGAGTTGGCATTCTGTTTGCATGGGAACCTGACCCGTGCAACGCACACGTGCATGTTCTGGAGGGAACCTGCACATCAAAAACTGGGCTTACATTTTAAATATACTCAAAGGGCTGGAGGTATGGGTCTGTGGTAGAACACTTAACCAAGCATGTCCCCAGTTTAATCCTCAAGATAGATAGATAGATAGATAGATAGATAGATAGATAGATAATAGATAGATAGATCAATAGATAGATAGATACTAGATAGATAGATAGATAGATAGATAGATAGATAGATAGATAAAATACTAAGACACCTTGCTTTATTTAAAAGCAGAAGTATGAATTCCTCTGTAGAATAACTACTAATTTTTCTGATGATAAATCTAGATTTTCAGATCCTGAATTTGTATAAAAGAAGGCAAAAGCTTACGTAAATTTGAAGAAACATGTTCCTTAAATAGAATTTTTTTAGTTCTGGAATCAAGAACACCCTTTGTTTTATGACTGTCTATTCTCAGTTACATGAGTCACACTCTTCCGGGACTCAGTTCTCTGTGCCTTTCCATGTCGTCTGTCACAGCCTCTTCAGTCGGGCCACTCCCCATCATCTCCCCCTTCCCACATTCAAAGGATACTGTCCAAAATTAGCTGAGTGAGAGTATGGTACGCTGACAGGTCATACATTTCAGAAATCTGGTTGGAGGAAAAATCCACCTTCTGGTGACAAAAAGAGAAGGACGGTTACATGTTGTCTCCCTTCAGAAAGGAAGACATGCTTCTAGACACAGACTTAGAATTGATTCCTGCAGATGCACTAGAGTCAAACCTGGCATTCCCCTCTCTGTCTTTTGTTGTTTTTTCCTATAATTTATTTTTTTCTCTCTGACTTTTCTAACCTGCATCCTATAACTGTCACCATCTTGAGATGGAACCGAGGAGGAAAGTCTTCTTCATGGCCCAGAGGATAGATCCACAATCTGATCCTCCCTTTCCCTCCCTCCTGTACCCTCCAGGGTCTCACTCATCAAGTAGACCAGGCTGGCCTCGAACTCAGAGATCTACCTGCCTCTGCCTCTAGTGCTGGGATTAAAGGCGTGAGTCGCCATGCCCCACCCACTCTCTCCTTCTCAGCTGTATTTTAAACTTCCTTGGTCTTCCTTCAGGATTTAGTGTCAGCTTCACCCAAAGCACCATGTCCCCAATTTTCTGTAATACCCAATAGACCACATTCACTTCCCGTATGTGCATGCACATCTTCTGGGTTGTCACATGCCACCCCTGACTGCCCTCACGCCACCCCGACTGCCGGGGCAGCAGTCCCTATGACCCCTCAGACTTCCACTTAATACCCTTTCTCAGAACTGACTCATTTAGACAGGCATTTGTCAGTAACATCCGTTGACCCTAGACCAGAATGAGACTGAAAACAAAGTAACCAATGAAATAAATAGCTTTGCCTAATTTCATTTACTGGCAAAAAAAAAAAAAAAAAAAAAATCTTTTTAAAAAAAATGGCAAGAAAACTCAAGAATTTTGAAACAATACATTGGCCATTCCACGAGGATGTTACAATCGGGAGATTGATCTAGAAGGCCATCATGAAGACACTGAATAAGCACCGTCCCTCTTGTGCCCTTTAAAACAATGACTTGCACTTCCCCCAAACTAAGATAATAGTTTCCTGGACTCAATCCCAGAAAGCACTGTAAGGCAAGAGTAGACAACTGGCCAGGTCAGTCACAGACATAACCGGAAGGGAGGGCTACACCGTCAGTGAGCAAGTGCTACAAAGCACTGGCAACACGAATCCAAACAGAAATTCAGGCCCACACACCCGGAGGATATGGAAAAGGAATGGTATGAAATCAGCCAGCGTGGCATGGCAGAGACAAAGTTCAACATTCACCTGTTGTGCTTTTATGTAATAGTGATGAACTAAAAGTGAACTTACTGTAAGGGCTTACATACCACAGGTGCTGTTTGTGCTTGTGTCATAGCACAGTATGCATACACGCCTTTGTCAAGGCTGTATGCTCATACCATGCCTGCTACGTACCAGTGACATTAGGCTTTTGAGCAATTTAAAGAGGTTATTTTTTTTCTATGACTCCCATTGAAACCTACAGTTCATAGAACACACCCACCAAAGTCAAATTAATGGTTTCACCTACTAAGGTCAAAACATATGAAAATAGTTATTTATGTTATGTATCTAAGTGTCTGCCTGCACACCCATATGTGTATCGTGGATATGCTTGGTACCCACAGCGGCCAGAAGAAGGTATCTGATCCCCTGGAACAGGGATTTACAGGGTTTTTTTTTTTTTTTTTCCGAGTCACCAGGTGGATCTGGGAACCAAACTCGGGTCCTCTACAAGAGGAGTAACGTGCTCTTAACCACTGAGCCAGCTCGTCAGCCCTGAGATCAAAATGTTTTACGAAACACAAACCTATCAGTACGAAGTTCTGCCCCTTACGAATGAAATGCATGCTTTCTCTTGATGGCACGAGCCTCACCAATACTAAAGGGGAAAGAAGCCAGTCTTCTCAAGTGTGAGAGACAGAGGTCAATTTCAGCTTGTTTTATAGAAAAGGGTGGACTCTGGACTCTCAGTGGGTCTTCCGACTCCCTCCCTCCCCAGCTTAAGGAAGATTCTTAGCCATTTTGTGCTTTGGTGTTTTCATCCACAGATGGGCCGTTATCAACTGGCTCACAGCTTTGTTGGATTAAATAAGATAATGTATTAAAAGCAGCAGAAAGCCTTAGTGTGGGACAGCACAGGCGCCCCGGCGTTGACAGGCCTCACTGAGGCAGTCTGGCGGCATACAGCAAGCACGTCTCTGGGAGACCGGAGGAGAATTCTTCAAGAAGTTAGACCCCTGAAGATGGAACATATGGTTTGTTTGGTTGATTCTGCATGGTCTTCTGGAGACGGGGGATGGGATGAGAAAAAAACTCCTAGAATAACTTCTGAGGGGAGGGGTCAGGCTTCTCTCCTGTGACCGACTTCCCTGAGACGCAAAGCGAAAAGGGCAGCCTCTCTGGACAAAGGAGTATTGCTCAGGCAATAAATGATGCAGGGGGGTGGGTGGGGGAGGGAGGGAGGGAGGGAGGGGGAGAGACTGTGTCTCTGTGTGTGTCTATATGCCTCTCTGTGTGTCTGTGTACATTTGTGTCTATGTGTGTGTGTCTGTGTGTCTCTATGTGTGTCTGTCTGTCTCTGTATGTGTGTGTCTGTCTTTGTGTGTGTGTGTCTGTGTGTGTATCTGTCTCTGTGTGTGTCAGTCTCTCTCTGTCTCTGTCTCTCTGTGTCTGTCGTGTGTGTGTGTGTGTGTGTGTGTGTGTGTGTGAGTGAGTGTGCATATGTATTGATCAAAGCAGAATGACAGAATGACTGGAAACTACAGAAGAGACCACAGTGTTTTGAAGTCAGTATGGAGAATGCCAAACTCTTGATTCCAAATAGACTTTCATTTTGGTTCAGACCTAAACAGAAGAATTTGGATCTAAGTTAACTAGATTTATAAACAAAATAAATGTACAATAAAAGGTAAGAGTTGTTCATTCATCCCTTACAATAATGTTTTTGTTAAATATTTGAGACCAACAGAAGGAAGCTTAGCCCATGTTCTTGGTTCTCAAATTGGTTAGAATATTAGGCTCCTCGGGGGTCATTCAGCAAGTCCAAAACCCCAGGCCTTTCCTTGAGCCTCTTAAATCAGATATTCTGGCAATGGAATCCACACCATATAAGTCTCCAAGTTCCCCTAAGTGATCCCAGTGGTGAAAGGCCTAGGGACCAGCACCCTGTGACTTCTCACAGCACAGCCCATGCACGCTGCAGCCGCCCTGACAGCCAGCTCCCCAGGAAGCCCAATCTTAGGCACGTCTCCCACCAAACTGCCCAGTTAGAACCTTACTTTCCCGAGAACTACAGGGGACCTGGGTGCCCCTGGGAGCAGGAGAAACGTTCTCCACACTTAGCAAGCTGTTCCTCAATCCACTATTCGCACGTGGTTCACTCCTGCTTTCAGAGAACAAGCTCAGAAGCAAGTGCAGGCGACAAACACGGAGGTGGAGAAGAGGGGGCCCCTGCCTCTCTCTGGGGTGCTGCTCAGGTGGTCAGCACCATTAATCTCTGTCAAAAATCACAGGCCTGTCAATCATAAGTTCATAAAACTCTTCTTGTAAGCATCCCTTCTGGTGCATGATTTTCTATAAGCAAGGGAAGATGTATGGGGATAGGACAATATGGCTCCTGACAGCTGTCAGACTCTCTTGTGACGCCTGGCCACCTTGACAAAAGAAACATTAGGCAGCCAGCCAGCCAGCCTATCCTTACGCCAGCACCAGTCATTTTGAGCATCCCTTAGAAGCCTTGCAAAAACTACCTAATGGTCACAGCTATCACTTAAGTTCCTAGAGGAACAACTTCAGACTGCTTCCCTTTTACATCATACTTTATTTATTTATTTATTTATTTTGTCACAACTCTAGATGGCCTTGCAATCATCTCCACCTAGGTTAGAGGAGGCTCACTTCCCTGATGGCCTAGGTTAAGAGACTGCTCTAACTGGTGGGAAAGTAGAAAGGCTGTTCATTGGTGCAAACAAAGGGTTCTTCATTTACATGTAAGGTGAGCTGTGATTGGTCCAACACCCCTTCTTTGGTTCTAGTGAGCAGGTTGTTGGGTTCCAGGAGCAAGCTGGCTGAGAGACCTTCTCCTGCGCTGGCTCCATTGGTTATATACAGCAGCAGGCCCAGCAAAGGCTTCTCTGGGGAGTGAGCTGGGGACGTGAAGAAAGCAGCAACAGAGACAGCCGTGCAGCGGTGACAGAAGCATCATCAGAGCCACAGCAGGAACAGCTGCACAGCTAAAGAGCCAAGTTACAAAAGGTGGCAGGGCGTCAGGCTGCTTGATCCCTGAAGAAGAGGCAGCATGGCCGGCTGAGAGAATGGCCAGAGCAGGAAGAGGGTGACTAAAGGAACCAGGGGAGGCAGTGAACAGAGGCTGAAGCTCACCGAGAATGGAAGGTTGGAGGAGCCGGAAGACGGAAACTGCTGTCCACTGTCACTGCAGAGTTCCAGAGCCCTGCCCAGTCTTTAGGGTCCAGAGTCAGCTACTGCACACCCTGGAATTCTAACACTAGTCACTGTCAAAGGCTGAGAGAAAGCCCACTATCCAGACCTTACTGGAAGCTGCGTTGCCAACTACTGCCAAAGGCTATTTATGGAGGTCTTCCCAGGCTACACCGGAGCCTGCCCAAGGCTTGCAGGAGCTCTGACAGCAGAGGGTGCTGCCTGCTGCTGTTCTCATGTGTGCCATGCTGCAGGCTACTGTCAAACACTAAGGGGACAAAGGCAGCACTGAAAGAGCCTGCATTGCTGACCGTGATGACTGTCTGGGCAGAGCCAGCCGATTAGAAATAAAAGCATCATTTCCCTAAAAAGCCAAAGTTTGATAAGCAAGCGGACAGAGTGTGCACCGAGGAAAACAGTATCACTCTTTCAGATAGAATTACACAGCTGTAATAAAAGAAACACAACAGCCACGGCTACTTAGAGCAAAGATGCGGCGCCTTGCGGCGCCTGGTGGCTCAAGCCTAAACTCCCTGCTTCTGGGAGCCTGAGGCAGGAAGGGAAGAAGTTCAAGGCTTGCTGGAGCTGCACAGCAAGACCTGCCTCTCCAAACCGAAGGAATAATAATCAATTAAAATCCTATTTTTAATCTAAGAAAATAAAATAGGTGGGTGGTGGTGGTGAATGCCTTTAGTCTCAGCACTTGGGAGACAGAGGCAGGCGGATTTCTGAGTTGGAGGCCAGCCTGGTCTACACAGTGAGTTCCAGGACAGCCAAGGCTACACAGAGAAACCCTGTCTCGAAAATCCAAAAAGAAAAGAAAAGAAACCCAAGAGAGCAGAAGGCAGCTGCTCTTTGAATGTAAGTGTTCAGCAAAGCTCTCAAGGACGGTATGTCGATGGAGCATCTTTTGGCAAAGCCAGCGACACAGACACTTGTCTGTCTGTATTCCAGTGCAGACACTCACACTCCTAGTCTGTATCTGCCTTCTCCGTTAGCTCTCTCTACACTGTTCAAGTGTGGTGCCAACCACTTACCCGATGTGATTAGTGTACTGATAAGTATACCTTGAGGTTTTGGGGTGGTTTGAAATTGAAGAAGGTAGTCAGCTTGTTCTGAGAAGCATTTAGCTCTAGAAGATATGGCATGCAGCTCACACAAGACAAATCTGGGGGCAAAAAAAAAAGGCAAAACAATAAGACACTAGGAAAAGCCATTAAACATGTTACATCAGAACACATTCATTATTTTCCCCAGACAGGATCTTACTGTGTAGCCCAGGCTGGCCTGGAAATCACTGTGTAGACCAGGCTGGCCCAGAACTTAGAGGGATCTGCCTGCCTCTGCCTCCCAAGTGCTGGGATCAAAGGCATTCACTGCCACACCCAGCTCATATTGGAATAATTTTTAATTATACCGAGTGCACATTCCAAATATTTCATCTCAGTCAAATTAACAAAATCAGGACTGTATGAAGTATTTTTAAATTGTAGAACAGACAAAATCAGGCACATTCGGAATAGAAGGGAAGGTGGTAGGTAAATAAGAGGTAGAGGAACCACAAGGACACACTTGGTTTTAGTATGTCCTCACGGTATCAGTGATTTCTATTTCTCCTGTAGGCCCTACCCATTCCTTCCATCTCCTGTATCTCTAGGATGCCCGAGTAGCCAATAGCTGCGGCTCCTTGCATGGTCCCGCTTATTTTTCCCACAATCTGCTAACCCCTAAGGGCTTCAAATATTACCGGCCTCACAGGAAGGGATGAGAGACTGTAAAGCCTTAGATAATCCTCTTGATAATTAGCTCCTAAATGACTGAATTAGGTCTTTTCAGAAGATTGGAAATACCACAATTAGGGAAGTCTCTGTTGCAAATTCAATTTTGTTGTAGTCGGACTTAATCCCAAGTCTCATTAATTATTCGAGGTGATTTAGATCATTGCTTGTTATTGTGCCTTGACTCTGGATTGGTTCAAAATCACATCTGAGCTCTGCATTTTATCCCGAGCAGAGAGTCCCAAACTTGATGCTAAGGAGAGCACTGCGCTAATGGAGTTCGTGTGTAACGGAACTACGCGCTCCGGCTGGGAGGCAGTGTGTGCTGTTCTTTGTTGCAGCCCAGGCATTTTGGGCACCAGAATGAAAGAACCCACACAGTACAATTTCTAGCCTTGTCAGTACAAGAGACTCATTCTCCACCACAAATATGTATGGTGATAGCACCCCCTTTCTCTCTCAGTCTGAAGGACACAACAGACCAGGACAGCCGTGCCAACCACAGGAAAAGCCAGGCCAAGCGGCACAGACATGCAGAGAGGGTGACACGCCAGCTGTGTCTTGGGCAGGGTCGGCAGGCAGTGAGAGATGATGGCTCTGCTGTCGTACATTTTTCTGATGGTTTGAGTGGGAAATAGTCCCCATAGTTTTGGGCGTTTGAACGCTTGTTTTCCAGCTGGCGGCTGTTTGGGTGGGGTCGGGAGTTAGGGCTGGCCGTAGGAAGTATGTCACTGGGGGCAGGTGTGGAGGTTTTAAAAGGCATGCACCATCCCTAGTTCACTCTGCTTCCCGCCTGAGGGTTCAGATGTGAGCTCTCCAGTCTCAGCTCCCACTGTGGCTGCCATGCCTGCTGCTATGTCTCTGTCACTATGGACTCTAACCCTCTGGAACCTTAAGCGCAAATAAACTCTCTCTTCTGTAAGTTGCTTTGGTCACAGAATGTATCATAGAAACAGAAAGGTAATTAATATGCCTGAGCAAATGTCTCTGAAGCCAGGAAATCTCACCAACTTCTACTTCACTTCTCTGGATCAAACAATACGCAGTTGCGAGCATCTCTCAAAGAGGTAATACACTGGGATATTAACACATTGGTAGAAGTCAATGGGCCAATCAAAGAAGGTTGCCTGTGGGACAAAACCTATGGGGAAGTCAGATGCTTAACAGTTTATACCTATCAGCCCATAATCTGCCCATGCTGCCCCAGCTGCAAGTCTGTTAAGAGCGGTCTCCATTCTATTAGTTTCCACTGAGCCCCTGAACCCCTGCTGGGCTTTGCCTTTAATGCCAGTCGCATGGATATCTGTTTTACAGTAGAAGCATCAGCTAATATTTAGACAGATACAATGAGATGGTAAATATATCTCATACTCTGTATGAGACACTCATACAGTCACTCACTGTCACTCATACAGACACTCATACAATCATTGTGACAGAAAC
Source organism: Mastomys natalensis (assembly GCA_021653895.1). Taxonomy (NCBI): domain Eukaryota; kingdom Metazoa; phylum Chordata; class Mammalia; order Rodentia; family Muridae; genus Mastomys; species Mastomys natalensis. The sequence goes on along the minus strand of JAJTUV010002562.1, from coordinate 94,846 downwards.
AGCCCCTGGCTTGCTAATGTCTGCCATCCCTCCTTGGTGCAGTAACCACTTTGTCCACCAGATGGCAGGAGCACCTTGTGTCTACACCAAGGGTTCTGGACCAGCAATATCGGCCTTACCCTCTCTTGCTGCAAATGTAAATTCTCAACCCTTAACCCAGTTCTACTGAGTCAGAAACACTGAGGGTGGGTTTCAGCAACCTGTGTGCTAACAGTCCCCACTCTAGCACAAGTGAGTCTGTTGAAAGTTGAAATGTGGTCTACCTCAGGATAAGAGGTAAGACTGATGTCAGTCCCCCCAGAGAAAAACATACTGCAATCCTGACACGTAGCAGACTCTCAGACTCCCGATGAATTAATACAGTAGGCCATGGAGAACCATTGAGGAGTGATCGTCGTAGAGAGAGGTGTGTCTTGAGTGACAGGACGTGAAGCTAAGCCTCTGGCTCTGAGCATTGTCAGAGTCTCCCACGGGGCTGTCATTTCTTATTCAGTAAAGGGGGAAAAAAACAGCCTTGGAGATGTGGGATGGGTGAGCATGATCAACCTTGTATACATCAGGTGGGCAGACCACTGCTGCCAGTGGCGGCTACAATGCCTGCCTAATGGTTGGATCATCGCATAGTCTAGGATTTGCTTTAAAGTAACATGGAGGAAGGGGGGCAGGGAAGGTTACGTAGAACAAGATTACTGCTTGTTACTGCTGAGCCTCCGTATTCATTCCAGAATTTTCTCAGCTTATGCATTTGTTGGCGATTTCCTAAAATGGGTTTATTAAAACTTGAAAAACAATGAAACAGTCTCTTGAGCAGGGGTATTTGAAAGAGTACAGTGCTTCTCTGCACTCAAGGCCTGAACTTTGATTATTAGAGTCAGCTGAGGGGGGTGTGGGAACTGCAATGGAGAGACCGTTGTCAGTAGCATTACGGTTTCTGCTAAGGCAAGTGAAAGAATCAAGTAGAAAGATGCTCAGTGAGGAAAGCGGGTCAGAAGTAAGTACTCGCTTGTATCTCTAGACTCTAAAGAAAAGACTGTATATTGTCCCATCAAAGATCAGAAAAGCAGAAACAAGGACTGGGCTTTGGAGAAAATCTGACAGTTACAGGACTACATTCATTAAGTGTGAAGAAGGAACGTCTAATGATGAATATAAGGATGGTGCGGTCAGAAGGGTCAGAACATGGATGACTCCGGGAAGATGGGAGGAGCTAGCTAGGATGGAAATGAAAATGTAAAAGCAAACCAGGAAGGCAGGTGGGGAAAGCTAATCCAGCTGAGCGGATACAGTTGAAGAATAGTGTTGTCTGTCCCTGGAGGGCCTGCTCTTTTCTGAGGGGAGGCAGAGGGGGATGGGCCTGGGAGAGAGGGGAGGGGAGGGGAGGGGAGGGGAAGAGACTGTGGAGAGGGAGGGTATGGTGGTCCGGATGTGATGTATGAGAGATGAATAAAATAAACAAACAAAATAAAAGGCATCATCAAGCAGTCTGCAAGTACTGAAGGTGTGTTGAGCCACTGTTCCAAACACCGAAGACCTCACTTCTCTCCGCTGGGGAGGGGTGTCATTGTTTCTCTCTCTCTCTCTCTCTCTCTCTCTCTCTCTCTCTCTCTCTTTCTCTCCATGAACAACAATGAATCAATATGTAAATTGATCTACAAATCACTTACGTCAAATTCAGTATTATTAAATACATTAAGTTCCATACACAGCCTGTACATTTTTGCATTAACTCAGTGATCAATCTCCTCAACCGACAATCACGTACCTTCGATTCTGTTTCCCGAAAGATTCAACTTCTGCAGGTGAACATAGCCACACAGAATGCTGACGTCGACCAGCTCACAGTGCTGAGGGGAAGAAGAGGAGGAGGGCCTTGAATATGGCTTCTCCTGTGTTTGTGTGAGCCTTCCTGCAACACCTAGAAACAATACTGATGGAAAGAAATTCAGAATTTCTTTCAAAAGTATAGAAGGGAGAGAGTAAAACCTAAGGTCCACTAGTAATGGGATCCCAAAAGGAAGTATTCCTTCAGAGTAGATACTAGTCTTTCGGGCGTGGTGGCGCAGGCTTTTAATCAAGGCAGAGGCAGGTGAATCTCTCTGAGTCTGAGGCCAGCCAAGGCTACACAACAAGACCCTGTCTCGAAAGGAAGAAGAAAAAAGAATTTATCAGTGTAAGAAATTAGTGGTATCAGCAAGAACAAACCTCGTGAACAGATAAACAGTTCATGAGAACTGTCAGGGTGGAGTTTGAAGTAAAACTTACAGCAATAAAGAGAACATTTTCATCTAAACAAAGAAAAGCAGACGCTGAGAGTTTAGATGAAGTTTTAAGGGGACATCACACACCGTGAGGATATCACTAACAACACGTGCTGCAAAGAGAAACACAGAGAGGCGTGCACGGCCAAGCCTGGAGTGACAGAGCACCCTGGGGAGCTGCAGCAGCCGACTCTGTACCTCTGTCTAAAATCCATACCAGAAAATAGTACTCAAAGGAAGATCAGGTGAACTTAGGAGGGGAATTTGATCCCTTGGCATAAAGACTTATATTAGTGGTATATGTCATTCTGTCACAGCAGTAATACAAACAAAAAAACAAGAAAAACAAAAACCAAATGACTCTAAGACAGAGTCATCTGAAAGCACTCCTGTGGGGAGTGATGGTTGCTGCAAGTGGCAAACCAGCACTGAGTGCCCACTGTGTACATCACTGTGGTGACAAGAAAACAGGGAGGGGCGGAGCTCTGCTGTGCCTTTAAGAAAGTGGGACTCTGGCAGGAGAGAAGATATGTGTGCAAGTAATTAGAGGAGTCGAATTAATAATAATAATACATCATCGTCATCATCATTATCATCATCATGATGTAGAGTGTAAGTAAGACACTGAACCAGGAAGTGTATTCATTGAGACAGGTTTTTGAGGCCAAGTTATTCAACATGTAATATCTCAACAGTAAGGGGGCCAGTGGCAAAATGAGTTAAGCTCCATCCCTCTGGCTGAAATAAGATCAACGTAAGGCACAGCATTACATACATAAGTAGACTACTGGTTCAAACGGACCTTCATGGGACTGTACTGGCAGCCAGAATGACAGCATCTCAATGTCTTACACCATGCTGTGTGTACGGGCCACTCCCATACGTTACACCTGAGTGCCTGGGACACCCGCACAAGGTTAGACATTGCTGGGGATGGAAGAATACAGTCTTCATATGCTGAAGGACACACCATGAAGTCAACACAGGGCATGACACTTCATTAAGTCCTTGGGCATTTTATTTGTTAAAATCCAAGGCAGAACAACACCCTTTCAGTCAGGCAGGATGCAAGCCAGAAAGCTATAGGAAAATTTCAATGTGCTTTTCTTTAAGTACATGTAGAATGCATATTTGTGTACGGATGCACATGTGTCTAAGAGATGTGTGTGCGTGTATGTGTGTGTGTATGTGTGTGTGTGTGTGTGTGTGCATGTGTGTGTGAGCAGGTAGTGGTCCATGCTTGTTATCAGGTGTCTTCCTCACTTGCCTCTCACCTTGAATATTGAAGCTGCACCTCTCACTGAATCTGGAGCTCATGATGTCATCGCGACAAGGCTGCCACACCGGCATGACAGGGATCGGAACTCCAGCCTTCACATTTACACCTCAAGCACTTTACCCATGAGCCATTGCACCAACCCCTTGACTTTTTTTTTTTTTTTTTTTTTTTAATGGAAGCAAAAAGAACTAAATTATTTTTCCAGGACTTTGAGCAACAGCAGAGAAGCTGACTGTTGGCAGTCAGATCTTGCAACCCCTCACAATCTAAGTGGAGACAAGACTCTGTACTACTCGCAGATGAGGGTTGAAGTCTTGAAAATTGATGGATAACAATAGTTTTTTTTTCTTTAATGATAGGCATCTTTATGAAAATAAAAGACAGCTCAAAGCTACTTACTTCTTGACATACTTCAGGGGAAAATCAATAATGCTCAGTTCCCTGGGATTCAGATAAGAGTTTAGCTCAGCTTTGGCCGATCAGAGCGAAAATTCTTACAGAGTTTTTGATTGGTTTTACACATCCAGATTCAACCTCCTGAAGAAAGCATTGATTGCTATAATATAGACTACTTAGGATGAAAGAGGGTGCAGAGGAGAATAAAAACAGAAGAATTAGGGGAGCTGACAGTCAGACAGCCGTGGCTCCCTGAAGTCTGCCATTCATGGGGCACATCTCTCATTGCTCATCTCCATCAAACAGAAGGCCCTGAGCTTCACCACCGCCATGTGAATGCCAAAGATGAAGGTCATCTGCCCATGTCACTGGCCTACAGTGGTCCTGTCATACTCACAGATAGATTCAGGTTGAGGTAGACCTGCTCCGTACCACGGCCTGACCACCCCAATCCATCGAGCGCCTCGGCCACGTTCTCCTCTCTCAGGACCCCATCATACTCATCCTGCAGAAAGAAAATGGTGGACAAAGAACTTGCATTAGCATGACAACCGCCTACCACAAACTTCTGGGCTTCTGTGGGAGCACTTCCAGAGTCAACTTGGGCTGATGTCTTGTGATTAATCATGAATGAGCATGCCAACGTCTGTCTTTGTTTTTAATTAAGATGTGCGTTATACCTTGACAGGTTCCTCCACTTACGCATACATCCTTGAGAGACTGTCCTAGCCTGGAGGAAACGGCCTTAGTCAAATGTAGACACTGCGTATCATTAACTTACCACATAAGCATTTGTGGTCATTGTTTATATTCCTGGAATTGGTCATGCTTTGTGTTGTTTGCCTTTAAAAGAGACCGAGAGAACACACTTGCTGCTGGCATGGTATTCACCAGCAGCCCTCCCATACCTGTCTCTTGCATCTTCTTTCTGCTTTTCCTATAATCATCCTCATTCCCCAGTTATGGTTCCCACATCGACTGATCAGCAGGATCCATCAGGCTTCCAGAAAAAAAGGCCATGTGTGCAGGAAATACGAACATACTATATATAGTTAAGCTCATCAAAGTCATACCTTACCGCAATGGATTTCTCAAGTGCTACTTCCATGTGGTGTTCAATGCTGGGAGAACACAGTGGCCATGGAAACATCAGTGTTAGTGGCCCCGTGCAAGAGCTCTGCTATCACCCTGCTAATCCTTCTGACAGCCCTGGGGTAGCATTCTTATTTCCAATTTAAGTAACTAAGGCTTAGAGGTTACCTCACTCAAAATGACATGGTGGTATCTGATAGAGCTGGAATGAAATCTCAGTCTGTCTGTGATTCTGCACTGGGTTGCTTGCCCACACCTCAAAAGATGGTTGCATCAAAACAAAGGCAATAATGTCTTGAAATCTTGCTGAACAAGTCAAGTCGGCAGCTCACTTCCTAGTTGCTGATTCTGTAAGATTCATCTAATTTACAAGATGATTTAATGGGTCACTTCCATGAGGAAGCTTGCCCTTGGTCTACAGTCAATGGATAGGCATGGCAGCTCCCAGGGATGGCAGACAGCAGAGACAACACACCAATCTATGCTGTACATCTCCTGCCTTGAACTCTGCAATGGCCAGCACAGACACTGACAACAGCAAAATAACAGAAAACAGTCGCCATGGCAGCCACTCTGTCATAAAGTACTTAACCATGATGAGCAAGCATATTAACCATGATGGGAAAACATCCGCTCCTTAGTTCGTTATTAACCTGGGAGACAAGAATGCTGTTTGGGTTGTTGGTCCTGACGACCTAAGTATAATAGACTCATGGTGGTGTAAAAAGAGGTTGTCCCGGGAAATATTGCCTGCACTGAGATAGTGCATGTTCTCTGGAGTCCAGCGGCCTCAGTTTTAACCCCACAACCTCTGTCATGTGACTTGGGGGAGGGCAAAGCTTTCTCTGAGCCTCATTTCTCCACCTATAAATAGAAAGTATGTTTTTCTTTAAAGCCGTTCTAGACACACCATGCCGTCCAAAGTAGGCTGCGTTTGGTGTATTGATTGTTTAGAGCTGAAGGCACTTGAAAAACCAGCGAACGCCAAAGAGAGACTTTCTCTGAACTGCTTTTATCTACAGAGAGGCAGATCCTTCAAAAGGAACTCGATTGTTATAAATCCCCTCCCGGGAGTTTCATCAACTGGAGGAGATTGACCCTTATCATAGGAGCAGAGAGAGGCTGACACCATAGTGAGACAAGCTTTGTCACAAGTTCTCATATCTCACATCTGTTCTAAGAGCTTGTCTCTCTTTCCATAAAAGCATCTGCCCCCCCCCATTCCTTTAAGCGGCCTACATTCCCTCTCCTCTTCCTCTGTTAGCATGGTGTGCAAACTCTCAAATGTCACATCAAAACTGTTTCCAGATCAGCAGGATGTCTGACTCAGTAGGTGGAGGCACTTGCCTCTAAGCTTGAGGACCAGAACCCCATGGCAGAAGGAGAGAGCAAATGCCTATGAGTTGGCTGTCTGACGCCACATGTGTGGCACACACATGAATAAATAACTGTAATAGATTTCTTTGACATTTATTTATTTTATGGGTATGAGTGTTTTGCCTGCACGTATGTATATGCCCCATATGCATTCAGTGCCCAAGGAGGACAGAAGAAGGGCTGGAACCCTTAGAATTGGAGTTGTGGATGGTTGTGAGTCACCAGTTGAGTCCTCTGCAAAAGCAACAAGTCCTCTTAACTGCTGAGTCATCTCCCCAGACTCTTTATTTAATAATTTATATGTAGGATTCGTTTGTTTGATTAACTCTGTCGGTATGGGTGTTTTATTTGCATGTATGTCTGTGTACCACATACTTATCTGGTGCCTTTGGAAGTCAGAAAAGAGCTTTGGATCCCTCCACCCCCAGGAAATGGAGTTACAGACAAGATTAGGAGCCACAGGGTAGGTGTTAGAAATCAAACCTGGGTCCTCTGAAAAAGCAGCCAGTGCTCTTAACCACTGAGCCATCTTGCTAGCCTCTCCCCTGACTGGTGCTGAAAATCTAGCTAACTATTCAGTGCTAGTTAAACGGTGGTTACTGCAGGAGAATCTACAACCACTGATTTACTAACCCAGCATAATCCTTGACAAAGATCTATTAACATCTGTCCTTGAACCCACAGAGAAGTGTACCCTTCCCCTCTCAATAAGGAAAACTTTGGTTTGCAACTGATGAGCACCACTACAAAAACAAACAAACCAACAACTATAAGAGAAGTTTTTAAAAAATCTTTTCCTATGATACCCCGATGCATGTAATATTAAAACCCACTACGCTCATACCCTTAGTCTGTGTTAACCTGCTCATTCTCGCTTCATAGGTCCAGCTACGAAAGGTAGGAGATTAGAAAGACCATCATTTCTCTCCTATTCCTTATTTTTAATATTTTAAGGAAAATTAAAGAAACAATGTATAGAAAGCACTTGTCATGGCGCCTGGAACACATCAAATGCTTCGATAGGAAGTGCTGTGTGCAAATGTCCCATGACTGTCACAAGTAGAGACATTCATGCTTGTACACAAAATGCCTTGTAAAACCTAGAAGGGCGTGGAGTGGAGGGATACTGCCTTCCTCCCAAACTTCCCACCTAGAGCTCCAGAGGTCATGTGACCTCACCTGACTCCATTTCCTTACTTATTCAGGAAGGCCTGCTTGTCACCAAAGCTGTGGACATCCGGTGGGCGAGACCACCGGCATTCTCTCAGATCCCTAAGCCAAGGCTCCACACAGTAAGCCTTTCCTCACCCTCAAGGTTCCTGGAAGAGGTTATCATACTTTTCCACCAATATGCAAACCAAGTGGTAACTTCTCAGGCCTCTTTTCGTTTGTCCAATTGGCAGCATAACCCACTTCTGTGTTCTGGAGATGCCCTTGCCCTGACTAAGTGTGATCATACAACTAGCATGTAGCTCTTCTTCTCCTACATCTCTGGACTGGTTCTTCTCAGATCCTTCTACACCTGCATGTCAGTGAAGTATCTGTTTTCCTATACTGCTGTTCTCAGTCTTCCTCCCCTCTCCCTCTTTCCCTTCCTCTCCCTTCCTTCCTGGCCTATTTCAAAGACCTAGTGCCATGAGATCCACAGCTTCCCGCCTCCGTCATCCCTTTCCTCTGATTTCCAGTCATATGGCTCTTCAACCCAATTCCTTAATATATAGTAATGTCTGTGCCTGATTCCCTTTGCAATGACCCAATATCCCCCACTGTCCATGGTATCTGACAGTGACAATGACCATCCTGTCATCTCAGGTCTCTGACACTCAATGGTCTCATCTTAAATATCTTATCTTTAACCTACTTTATATCCCAAGCACCACTTTAGTCCAGAATCTCCTTGATCCCCTGTAGATAGTGCTAGGATACATACCACTCTCTCATCTAAACGTACCTGGTCATCAGAGAACTGCTTACAATACCAAGTGAGTGTCCACGCACACCTGGCTCTACTGCCTGTTTCAGCTGCCTGTTCTGCTCTTACGAGTAACTCCGGAGTGCAGCTGTTCCTATCTCTGTATATGAAACTCCAGGTGCTGCTTGCTGTGACATGCTCATATGTCGCTCTGAGAGCATGCACCATGGATGTCTTCAGTCATATCTTCATCTTCTATTTTAACGGCTGCTATCACTTACTTATTCCATCTGTAATTTCTGAGAGTCTAGTCTCTCTAGCAGATATTATACTGAAAACTTTATGGTAGTCTCTTACTAAATCTGAAGTCTATAAGTATCCCAGTGAATAGGCACTGTGACTCACATTGAGTTACTGGTACTGGCAAAGGGAGGTTTTCATGCACCAAATTTTGGGTCAAGATACAGTCAAAGAGTGCTTCCTATTAAGCAATAGTTCAGTAAATGTTTGTTCAATAAGGCTAAAATCACTTATCGAGCTACAGGTAGCGATTAGAAACATCCGGATTACTGTTTTTAGTATCAGGACTCTATTATGCTAAGTATTTAATTTTTCACTACGTTTTTTTTATTTGTATATGTATTTGTGTACGTGTGGTAACACAGCACACGTGTGGATGTCTAGGACAACTTTTTGGAGTTTAGTCTCTTCTTTCACTCTGTGGATCAAGGGGATTGGATTCAGGTCTTGGAGCTTGGCGGCAAGCATCTTTACATGAAAAGCCATCTCACTGGCCCTATGCTAAGCATTTAAAGTATATGTATATATGATAGATTTAGTTATCTTATGAGACAGAATGGATATTCAAGCCCATATTTTGAGTTCTAGACAAGCTAAACAACTTATTCAGCATCTTGGTACTAACAAAAGGCTAGCCCGAGTCTCAGGCACAAGCCTTTTATCCTCAAAGCCATGCTCCAAACGGCTAGTCTCAACTGCTTCCCTTAAATTCACTAGGGCTTCTGGAGTTCGAAGCAGGCTGCATTGCTGCTTATGGCCACATTATTACTTGGAATCAGGGTAAGATACGGGAAATAAACCACTCAACATGAATGTACAGTTCTTTACAACTTTTCAGTTCATTTCACATTTTAAAACTTAATACCATGAAAAGGCAGTATCAATATTTAGAATACAACTGGAGAAAATAAACTTCTTCTCAACATAGTCTCCAAACCAGAAAGGGGCAGCCAGTTGGATGGACCCCTTCTAACGGCTTGTTAATGGCATACCGAAGATAGATTAATGATGACACTAATGAACCTATATCCAAGGAGCCTGCGCTAATTAGAATCATAAAGTATGCTGGTGGTTCATTTGTGAATTCCTCTGGGGTAGAAGGTGGTGGAAACCACACAAACATTTCAAAGGAGCACAAACATGGCTACAGTTTGTGTTAGTCGCTGCTGAAGGCAGCAAAATCAACCAACAAAGGGAAAATAAAATAAATGATGGCCTTTTTGGTTAAGTTTGTTATTGTTATCATCATCACCATTATCACCATCATCCTTGTCATCATTGTTGTTGTTTCTTAAGGCAGGGTCTCACTGTGTGTTTTTATGAACATTTCTAGCTAGTCAGGAACTGGGTATGTAGACCAGGCTAACCTCTAACTCACAACAATCTTCCTATTTCTGCCTCTCAGTGCAAGTAGTGTAGGTAAGAACAACATTGCCAGCACACTGCTATAACCAACTTCAAGCAGCATTAGAATGGAACTAGCCCACGAAGAAAGACGGGGAAAAGGAAAAGCAGAATGAGGGATGGGGGTGGGGGGAAATGGGTCAAATATCCCAAGTGCAGGAAAAGGCATTAGAGACAAGAACCCAAGAAAAGGAAGGTCAGAAGTGGAGTAACGGGAGGTCACGGGGTGAGGGTGGAGGATAAGAAAGAAGGCAAACCAGGAAACCCGATGTTTGACATCGGGGAGAAAGTGGCTTGGAAATGACATATGTGTGAAGAAGCTGAAGCAATCTGTATGCTGAAGGAAAAGAAGGGGAGGCCAATATAAAAGCAAGAATTGAAATCAAGAGAGAGGTTGGTTCTGTGTAGCTAAAACAAAGAGAAAAGCCTAACTGTACACGAGAGGGAAGCCAATCAGTCTACGAGTTTGAAAAAGAACAATGAATAGAAGTCAATAGATAGGAGTAACGGAATGCAAAGTGGAAAGGAAGAGGAGGGGGTGAGGAAGGACAGTCAGTGTGGGAATACAGCCAAGTGTTGGAGGGAAGTGAAATTAGGAGATTAGGAAATAGTCTGTAGAAAAATAGTTAAGAGTGTTGGGAACACTCTCCCATAAGCCAAAGGCTCTCCTGACTGAGGGTGAGCTGGCTATCATCTCTGATCATGCTACAGCTCCCTTCTTAACCAGAAAAAGTGGAAGTGCTTAAATAGGCACTTAAATACCCCTAGCAGAAGTAACATATAAAACTTACAAGCTATTTCTTCTTCAACAGAGCATTTGCATTTTTTTTTTAAATTTTTTTTCACCCTGGAGGAAGGAAGAAGATGAATGGCCCATAACTGGGAATAGTGCAGAAGTATTTCAGTTTGGAGAGACCAACGCTTGCCTATTTTGTAATAATGCATAAGTTTGTCAATGCATAATTTTGAAAGCATGAAACCCATACTGATACACCGATTTTTTTTTTCATAATATCTGGCACATAAGAAACCATGAAAAGAAAGTAAATAACTGAAACCCCCTCCTCCAAGACAGGAGGTGAAAGACACCAGAAATGGGGGAACAGAAATAAGTAGCAAAGAAAAGCCTTTGCCCTCTGGCCCGAAAGGAGTGGGCTGAACCCAGGGCTGGAGGAGTCCAGAAGCAAGCTGCCACTGAGGCAGCCAGGCTGGGCGGCTGGAGGGAGCCCAAGCGTGGGTGGGAGTGGAGGGGAGGGAGGCACACCTCCAAATTCTGCATTTCGGACTCCTGTGACTCTTCGGATTCTCCTTCCTCCTGCTGCTCTTCTTGATCCTCTTCTGCCTCGTGAGAGCGGTGAATGAGCTGGTGGAGAAGGTAAGAGGAGGCGCTTCTGAAAGTCCCTTTTGATCTCAGTCCCATGGGAAAAGTAGGCCATCGTCTCTGACGGTCTTTCTCTGTGAGCGACAGTATCGCCTGGGCTACAATGCGAGAGGCGCCCAAGCCCCGCCGGAATCGGGTCCCTTTCCATCTCGAGGGATTTAAGGCCGACATCTTGTTTATACGCGTTGCCTAGGAGACTGACGTTTTGGCCCGTGGCGCTGCAAAGAACTTTGGGGGCTGTAGTCCCCAAGCTTCCGCACTTGCGCAGTCTGTCAAGGTCTCTGTTGTTGGCTCTTTGCAGTCCTCTGCTGTTGCTGCTTTTATTTTCTTCTTTACGTTCAGTCGCTAGTTTTGTTCCTTTTGCTTGTATTTTTCATCCCTTTTCTCCGCCCACTTTCTTTGTCTCCTGCTGCCTTTCCGTCCTAGAACTTGTTCATCTCACATTAAGATTCACACAAGCATCTTCAGTCTGGCTTCATTCACACCATCGAACTTTGGAAGAGTTTGACATCCCTAATTCTGTCGGTCGTAAAGCTAGTAAAGATGAAATAAATGCACAGTGCCATGGAAGGAGATGAGGCCGTGACATAGATGATTGAGAAGACCTGATTTCTCTTCGTTTCCTTTCATCATAGGTAATAAAGAGAAACTACCAAAGGATTTTTTTGAGAGCTCATTTGCAGTTAATTTACATACCGGTTCTACTCTGAGTCTGGTCCTTGGGGAGGAAAAAAAAATAGCAGTGGGACAGAAGGGGCAGATTGGGGAAGGGAAGGAAGAAAAAGAGAGGAGAGAGAAAGAGAATGAATCAAACTGACATTGTAGTGTATCTGAACGCCTCTGAAGAGCTGTTAGTATTCCATAAATAATTGTATTAGTCAAGTGACCTGCATCGGTAATTATTTTCATCCTTCTGAATAGTTTTAACAAATGTTCTTGCAGGATTAGAAAACATGGGTTTATGCTAGTGTTATTTTATGAAACCCAAATCCTACAGCATTAAGCTCCACAAAGTAGACACTCCACAGTAAAGCAGAACGAGGGGTTGGGGATTTAGCTCAGTGGTAGAGCGCTTGCCTAGCAAGTGCAAGGCCCTGGGTTCTGTCCTCAGCTGAAGGACAGAAAGAAAGAGAGAAAGAGAGAGGGGGGAAGGAAGGAAGAAAGAAAAGGAAGGAAGGAAGGAAGGAAGGAAGGAAGGAAGGAAGAAAGAAAGACAGAAAGAAAGACAGAAAGAAAGAAAGGAAAAGCAGAACGAGAACTCTAGTAACTATTATTGCCATAGCGGTGACAATAGAGATCCTTACAGGAAAGTTGTCCTCATCCTCTGGCCGTACTGGGCCATTTCTCCATGCTTCAGTGACAGCCGTTACAAATACAAAATGATCCTGTCAATGGCTGTCAGGGGAAAAGGAGAAAAATTTCTTATGGACACCATCCATTGACTATTATCTTTCTTTGTGCTTGAGGGACCATTAAAACTGACATAAAGCTTTTAGAATTACCTTCCTTCATTATCTTGCTGCTCATAACTGGAAAGGGCACAATGAAAGTATCTCTCTGCGAAGTGTGCCTTGCTTCTTATTTCTTTTCCTTGTGGGTACCAATTCTGACGAGGGATTTTTCTCCAATTTCATTGCCTTAGGGTCTGGCTCCACCTAACTAGGAAGACTACAGTGTTTGTTCTGCTCTTGCAGAAATTATAAAAATGCAAACCCTATGTGTGTCTTCAATAACTTAATCGGCATTTTTAGCAGAGGGAACTTTGCCAACGGCAATCTACTGAGAAAAACATTTGATGGTAGAGTTAGGATCTGTCAAAGAATAATTTCAAACATGTTTGTTCTACAAAGACTAGAGTGAAACAGACGAGAAAGAGATTATTTGTTGGAGTTGGTCCCATGCACTGTGTGTTCAGATGCCTGCTCTGTGTTCCAAGGTCATATTTCAGTCTGGACATGGGCACTGTATTGACCAATGTGGTGTAAAGAATGCTCTCCAATCTCTGCTTAGACAATAAAAGGCTAGAGCCCAAGACTGGAGAGGAGAGAGAGGAAGGCAGAACCTGAGATCGAGTAGGGAGTCTCAGGTAGGGACCACGAGACGGAAAAAGGTAGGGAAGAGGAGGTCACCGTGAGGCAGGATGGACCATGATCACATGGCCAAGAGACACTTGCCCTGAGGACACATATGAAACAGAGCAGGACTCAGTTGGCAAGCAGTGGGATAGTCATCTGGTTATTAATGGCCTCACTGGGTTGTCATAGTCTCAGACCCTGCCCAGTTTAGGTTTGTAGCTTGTTAATGAATTCTGATGTCTTTGTGTTGTTTACTCGGGAGCTAAAAGGGAAGGAGTATAGCAGAAACAGCCCCCCATAAAATGACATTATGCATGCATGTACAGATGTCAAGGCCAGGGAAATGGAGTGGGCTAGGCCAAGGCAGTAGGGTATGGTCAGCTATATCCTAGAAAACAGAACAGTGACACCATACATCTTGTAAGTTCCTCAAGGAGGCACCAGGGCAGGAAGCTATTGGCAGAGAATGCACTTCCCCTGTGTTGGAAAGAGTTTGCTAATCCTGGCCTTGGCTGCTTGCTGGCTTTTCCTCAGTGCTATTAAGTCTTTCCCTCATTTCCTAAGTGCAGCTGGTATCTTCCTCTGTCCGGAGCCTGCTCTCTCCTTAAGACCTTACTTTGTTGAAAGTGGAGAGAAGGCAAGGTGGGTCCTCTGCTGCCTAAACTAGAAAGAGAACCACCCCAGGAATGTGGATCTTGAGCAAGGCAAAGGATATGTATCTCCACATTCTGCTCCCTCGCCTCCACTCTGTATTGGAGAAATGGTACTTCTTGAGTATGTTGAGATTGGAACACTCAAGGTATTTGGAGATGGTGTTATTGTGGCTTTAAAATTTTTTAAGCATTTCTAAGTTTTATTTTGAAAATTTTTACACAAGTACTGTAGTTATATTATTTCTACCCCTCCCCTTTCCCCCTCCAATTCCTTCCATGGCCTTCTCACTTCTTTTCAAATTCACAACCGCCTCTTCTTTAATTATTTTATTGTTTTACATACATACTTCTCTATATAAACGCAACAGCAATGTGCATGGGGAAATCTCACAAGACCCACTCCTAGATGAAGAGCTATAGGCAGATCAATGGCTGCTAAGAGATGGAGAATCAGGGATGAGCCACACACACACACACACACACACACACAGGCCCATGATGATTTGAATGAAAATATTCCCCATAGGCTCTGGCATTTGAATACTTGGTCCCTAGTTGGTGGTCCTGTTTTGGTAGGTTTAGGAGGTATGACCTCCTGGGGGAAGTGAATCACTCAAGGTGGACTTTGAGGTTTCAAAAGAGTGTTGCCATCCTCAATCTGCTTTCTCTGATTCTTGATGATGGTTCAAGATGTGAACTCTCTCCACTGGTGCAGCACTAAGCCTGGTGCTTGCTGCCGTGTTTCCTGCCATGATGGTGTTGGGCTCGGAGCTTGGTCCTGTCACTTCCACTGGACAACAGAACTGTAGCAAATGTAGCACCAGCAGAGATTTGGACATTCTGGGCCATAAGGCTGCTCTTTCTTGTTGCTCCTGGAGATTCTGTGACTATCATGTGAAGAAAAACTTGGGATAGTTACTGGATAGCAAGAAACACTGGGCCCAATAACCCCTGTGGTCATAGCCACTGGCCTTCCTTCAACAGACACATCAATGAAGGCAGTGTAGACCATCTGGTACCAAAAGACTTGCCAGCTGATTCAGATTTATGGATCAAAATGACCCAAAAGAACTTTCCAGACAATTGGAAGAATTGTGGTAAGGTACATGTGGTTATAAGCCACTGCCCTCTTGGGTTTGGAAAAAGTAGCAGAAAGTATCCTATATACGCAGGGCTTCTGTCCCTTCCAACAGACTGAGGTTAAAATCTTTATTTCCTGAGTCTCACCAGTGACTAATTCCATATTAGCCCTTGATATTGTTAGCAGTCAAGCATCTCCACTGGCCTGCCCTCAGGGACCTAGCAGCAGCAGCTTACGTCATCACCGGCCCCAAGGTGCACCAGGTGTGCCAAGTGCAGAGCATGAAAGGCCCCAGCCACCCCAGTCTCTCTCTACCTCGTTCTGTCTTCTTCATTCTCGTTCTCTCTGTGTCTCTGACTCTGTGTCTCTGTCTTTTCCTGTTTTGTTCATTTTCTCTGTCCCTCTCTCTGCCCCCCTCTTCCTTCCCCCACTCCAAGATGGCCTTTTGCTGTCCGCTGACCTTCAATAAACTTCTTGCACTACATCTGTTGCACGGTGTGATTTCTTGGAGGCACACCTTGGCACTGGCCCACTAAAGGTATCCCCCTTCTGTACTTTATCCTAACAGATAGTCTCACCTATTAAAATTGCCACAGCATCTCCAAATCTTGCCAATATTTCAGGACTAAGCATTCACAGCATGAGCCTTTGAGAAGGCATTTAATATTCCCATCATAAGAAGGATACAGGGCTGGAGAGATGGCTCAGCCGTTAAAGGCTAGGCTCACAACCAAAAATAGGAGAATACAGATAGAACTAACTATAACTAACCATAGGTACCATCTTCCTTACTTAATCAATCTTTGCTGATATCAATTCCAAAAAAGAAGCTGTAGATCTTCCAAAGTGAATGAATTGGTAGTTGAGGTTCTTCAGAAAACCAAAACGGGTAATATGTTTGTCACACTCACACACACATACACACACAGATATAAATATGTAAATACATTAATAGGTAAAATAAGAAATTAGCTCATGCAGCTATGAAGCCTGCATTGTTCACAACCTACAGACAACAAGCCAAGACTCAGGAGGTAAGTGAAACACTTGGGAGTATCTGAAAACCTGGGGGCCAGGATTGCTGTCCTATAAATTCAAAGACAGGGACAAATCAAGGTCCCAGCTCAAGTAGGCAGTAGGAGAAATTCTCTCCTACTCAGGCCTTTAGCCCCATTCAAGGATAAGCAAGCCTTCGAGTTGAAGGAGACTGCATTACACAGCTCACCAATCCGTAAGTTCGTCTCAGCCTGCAACGCCCTCACAGAAAATGTTTAACCAGATAGCTGTGCACCCCATGGACTAGCAAAAAATAACTATTCTAGCCAGTGAAACTTGGGGTAATTTTTCTAAGTAAATAACTGAATCTATAAAGGGAAAGAACCTGAGTCATTACTATTGCTCTAGCAGCCCCCTTGCCTAGCAGCTATGCTCATGGATGCTTTGCTTGGACACTGTTGTTTGATGCACCACCGTCTGCACAACACTCCTGCCTTTTTTTTTTTTTTTAGGTCTATGATGATGCAAACCACTATAAATATCAAAAGAGCCAAGAACTGTATCAGTGACTGTTGTCATCATTATGACCATAGTACGTGAGAGAAACAACTTAGAAGAAGAATTAGATACTTTGGTTCATGCTTGCAGAGGATTGAGTCCCTGGTTAGTTGGTCCCATGGTAACAGGAATGTTATGGTGGCAAGAGTGTGTGGTAGAGGAGAGCTTGTAAGTTTATGGCCAAAAGGGGAAAAGGTGTAAGAGAAAGGGGCCAGAAACAAGAGACCCTAAAAACAAAAACAAAACAAAGAAATAAACAAAACACCTATCCCTACTGATCTACTTCATCTGGCTAAGGTTCACCTATTAAAATTACCACAGCATCCCCAGCTCTTGCCAGTATTTCAGGACCAAGCATTTAAAGCATGTACCTTGGGGAGAGCATTTAATATTCCCACCGTAAGAAGAATACACATAGAACTAATAATGATAAAAACTGTCTTAGTTAGGATTTTACTGCTGTGAACAGACACCATGACCAAGACAACTCTTATAAGGACAATATTTAATTGGGGCTGGCTTACAGGTTCAGAGGTTCAGTCTATTATCATCAATTAGAGAACATGGCAGCATCCAGGCAGGCATGGTACAGGAGGGGCTGAGGGTTCTGCATTGTCATCTGAAGGTGACTAGGAGAAGACTGGCTTCCAGTCAGCTAGGATGAGGGTGTTAAGCCCACACCCAGAGTGACACGCCTACTCCAACAAGGTCATACCTTCTAATAGTGCCACTCCCTGGGCCAAACATATATCACAAACCATCACAAGCACCAAGCTTAGACTAGAGTGCTGTTAAGAGTGCTAACGGTTCTACCTGAGAAAGTAGGTTTGGTTCTTGGAACCCATGCTAGAGAACTCACAACCGCCTTTTAACTCCAGCTCCAGGGGATTCAACCCCCTCTTCTGGTTCACACAAGCACCTGCATGGCAGACTCTCAAACAGACACGACACATAAATAAAAATCAATCTTAAAAGGCCCATGCTTGTGTCGAAAAGTACAGCACACTCCAGTCAGCCTGGAATTTTATTCCTCTTCAAATTACACATCAGAATTTCAAAGAGAAAATGGATATTGTTCGGAGAAGTTTGACCGTGAGCTGTGCCATAGGGTCTTTGGTGAGTCACGAGACATTCCGTTGCCAGCATACATTTCTAGGGAACAAAATCCACAACCATCAGGCTAGGGAACAGGCCTGGCCTTGGCCCGTCACCGCCCTTAGATACCCAAGTGGGAAAAATTATGTTTGAATTATTTATCTGATTTATAAAGAGATTTGCAGACACAAAAAAGCTCTGCGTATGCATAATATTTTCGTTATAAATAACTAGAGGCTTAGGGTATTTTTCAAAGTTCATTAATTATTGACACTGCCTCCAGCAGCTCTCCTTGGCATGGTTTGATTTTTGTTCCTGACCAAATAAAGGTACTCAAGAGTCCACCGTGAGTGAACTTATCCAGGAAGTAATTTATGGCCTCTTCAAAATTCTGAATAAAAGTCATTTTTGGAGATATTGGATTTTACCTCTTTCTATACTAAGTAGCTCTTCACAACATGCTTTTTATTAAAAAAAAAAAGGGGGGGTTATCATTTGAACATCTTTAAGTGTGCACTTCAGTGCCATACATGCATTTGCTCTGATGTGCCACCATCAGGAGCCTCGTCTCTTGAATTCTCTCCCCTTCCCAAGCCACAGCTCTGGACCAATTAAGTGACATATTCCAATTGCCTTCATTCTGCTTTCTATCTCCAGGAATTTAGGTAATGTGATGTGGTCAATTTGACAGCCTCCAGACTCACTAATAAGGCAATCCTCTGGGTGTGTCTGTGAGTGCTTATCTACATGAGGCCAACTGAGGTGGGAAGACCCACTTGTTAGCGTTCTATGGCTTGGGATCTTGGACTGATAAGAAGGAGAAAGAGAACTAAGCGTAACCATCCATCTCTCTTGCTTCCTGACTGTGTGGATGCAGTGTGAGCAGCTCAGAGCAGCGAGCAGAGAGTGTGAACTGGAAGTGGTGTGAGGCTTTTCATCTCACACCACTAGTGGTATAATTCCTCCAATAAGGCTGGAGTACTCATCCTTCCCTGAAGAGAATCACCAAGTGGAGACTGAGTGTTCCATCCATGAGCCTTTAGGGAACATTTCTCATTCAAACTACCACAAATCACTCCTACATGTTGGCAAAATAGTAGAATACTAAAAAAATAGTGCTTTGAGTATGGGTTTGCCAAGATCTCTTCAAGACTCTGCTTCTAGTGCTTTGGAGCATAAACTCAGGAGTGTAATTGCTAATTACGTGTTACATGTACACATAACCTGGGGAGAGACAATTACAATATAAAATTTCCATAGTGGCTGTCCTATTCTGCATTCCCAATCAAACTGCACAAGGTTTCCAATTGTTTTAATTTATTTGTTTTAGGCATAAGAATGTTTTGTTCACATGTATGCCTGTGCACATGTGTGCCTAGAGTTCAGAAGAGGGCACCAGATTTCCTCAAGCTTGAGTTGTGGATGGTTGTGAGCCACGCTGTCGATGCTGGGAATTGAACTTGGGCCACTGACCCATCTCTCCAGCACCAAGTTTTTCAATTTTTTAAACAGCGTCTCCAATATTTGTTTTTGTGGGGATGGTGGTATATTTCCCTTGTCTACTTTATGTACTTTTAATTTGTTGTCTGTGCTTTTAATGTCATATTTAAAATAAGTAATTGCCAAGGTCAATGTCATAAAGCTTTTGCTGTGTTTTTTATTTAAAATTTGTAGTTTCATGCTTACATAATTGACAATTATGTATAGCTCAGCTACAGAATTTGATAGTTGATGTAAGTATACACTATGAAATGCTCACCACAGTCAAGCTTATTAACAGTCCACCACTTCCAATATGGTCCTCTTATTTGTCTTCTTTCCTTCAGTCCTCCCCTCCTGTCTCTGTCCTTGCCATTCTCTCTCTCTCTCTCTCTCTCTCTCTCTCTCTTCTTTCTCTCTCTCTCTCCCTCCCCCCCCTGTGTGTGTGTGTGTAACTAAGCTCTACCCTCTTAAACTACACATTTAAATATGCAATATAGCTTTGTTAGCTATGATTGCTTCAGTATGTGTCAGAATGCTACAACCCATTCATCTGACAAGAAACTGTACCATATGACCTACATCTCTCTTTTGGCCTCTCCCCAAAGCTCTTCAAGGATGCCATTTGCTCTGTTAGTTTAATTTGACTTCTTGAAAGTTGACATATGAGATTGTGCATTGTTGTCTTCAGTGGCTGGCCTAGTCACCTACCCCAGTTTCACCCATGGTATTGCAAATGGCATGTTTCTCTGGCTGTTTGTATGTGTGTCTATGTCACACTTTCTTTATTCACTCTGCTGCCTATGTTATCTTTCCTATTAGTTTTCACAAGAGACCATTCTGCTTTGCATGAGGATGTACCAGTTTGCATTCTTACTTAAAACTAAGCAAGAGTTCCCTTTGCTCCACAAGCCTGCCCGTCTGTTTCCTCATGACAGTCAGTGGTGGCACCTTTCTGTATGTCTGTAGGTCCACAATTGGTGGAACTGTTTGGAAATGTAGGGACCCTTTAAGAGTGTGGCTTTGCTGTAGGGAATGTACCATGGGGTGGCGGGGGTTGTGATTTGAAGGTTTCTAATCTTGTCCCACTTCCTGCTCTCTCCCTGTTTTCCTGGTGTGCTGAGGAAATGTAATCAGCCAGCTTCCTGCTTTGGCCACCTGCTACCATTCATTGTCTACCATTTTGGACTCACCTCTGAAACCTGAAGCCCAAATAAACTCTTCTTTCTATTAATTGACTTTGGTTGTGTGCCTTATCACAGCAGCAGAAACATAACTAACAGCTCCAGTTAGGAGACAGTGGTTTGTAAATACTTTCTCTCACTCAGTCTAGTATCTCCATTGATGTATGAAAGCGTTTAGTTTGATGGACTATGGCTTGTCTCTCTTTGCTTTTGTCATCTGCTTTTTGTGTCAATTTGAAAAATCATTGTCAAGAACAGTGTCAGGCACGTTGTCTCCTGTGTTTTCTACTAATATTTTTGTTTGTTTATTTCAAGTCATATGTTTAAGTCCTTATCTACTATGAAATGATTTTTATATTGGTTGTGGGGTAGGGGTTCACTTTCATTCTTCTGTGTGGGAATCACTTCATTTATTGAAAAGATACAGAAGCTTTTAAAACAATGTTTGTCAGCAACCTTGGCCATGACTTTTCCTCCTTAGTAGTTAAATTCTCTACAGAATTCTGAGTGAGTCTAATGTTTCCTGCTGAGTCCAGGTAGGAATGGTATTTGAAAGGAGCCAGTGGAAATAATTAGTCCAAAGAGATAGTCACCTTGGTACTTGGTATCCTGTTTTGCAGTTGCAGGTTTAGTGACAGAGGCCAGGAGTCACTTCTCTTTTTCCTTTTTTTCCCCTATTCCTCCTCTTCCTCTTATTGTTCTACATCTATTTGTTTATTTATTTACTACTTATCTATGCAAGTACTGTGTGTGCACTCAAGTGTATGTGTGCATGTATCTTCATGCATGTGTGTGTGTGAGTGTGTGTGTATGATGTGTGTGTCATAGTGTGGAAGTCAGAGGACAATCTGTGTGAATCTGTTCTGTTCCACATGTGGGTCCTGGGAGCAAACGCAGAGCCCCAGGTGTGGTAGGTGCCTTCACCTGCTGGGCAATCACAACATCCCATTTTTCATCCTTTATCCTTTCTTTTCTTGTTCTTTCTCTCTTTCTATCTCTTATTTTATTTCTTTGCATGGGGGAGGAAGGACCAATAGAGAAGTGAAGGAATGGAAAATGCCAGTACTCTCCTTCTCTTATTGTACTTTGTTCCTTAAGGCCATTTCCACTCGAGTGAGTATCTAATGTTTTTCCTCGTAAAGGCTAAGATTTCAGAGGGAAAACATAAAATGGAAGAGTGAGAGCCCTGGTGAGCTCTGATTAAGGGACTTATTAAAAGATGACGGGTAAGAATTTATACTATCAGAGATCTAATACAGCTAAAAACAGCACATAAGCTTCCTGGGAGTTAAGCATCAAGCTAGAATATAGCTGCCAAGTACGGCACTTACCCAGCATGCCCTCAGCCTGGTTCAGGTTTTAATCATTGTTTATATACCATGTAGGCACAAAAATATGTTTGCAACTTGGGCATAAGAGGAAAACCTATAGCTGGATTACATTTTATGTCATATCAGAATCTGGGAGTCTCTACAACCACCAGACCAGCAAAGTAATGCTCTGAGAGAGGCAAGAAGATAATTCGATTCAACACAGCTAAGTAGCCAGTGTTGGTTCAAATGTTGGAGTCTGACCCCAAGTAGTATGTTTTAGGCATATTTTAAGCACAGCACAATTTGGTGAAATTTTTTCTTGGTGATAATTAACTCAATTTCTGTGTACAACAAAACTTGAGATGTGACTACATCAAAACTCTTTGTAAAGTACATGTGACATCTTCCATAAAGATGGGTTCTGGAGATTAACAAGCTCACAACAAAGGTCTAGGGGATGGTGGGGGAGTGTGTGGATAACAAGTTATCCATCCCTCTGCTTGAGGGGACAACCCTGTGTGTTTAATATTCCTGGTTCTCCTGGGCTTATCTGTGAGTACAAGAACCTTTATACCTCCCCATCAGAAATCACAGGGAAAGATGGCATCCATGTGGGACTGCCTGACTGTTTTTTGGTCTTGCTCCTTTAGTCTTCTTCTCAAAGGGACATGTCATCTCCTAGTTCATTTCTAGCCTAGGCTTGTGAACTGACTAATTGGGCAAACCCCATTCACTCCTGAGCCGCCTCAGTTATGATCGGTGTGACTAAGTTAGTCTAACAACACTTGAATTATGTTATTGTATAGACCGCATTCAGAACCTTATATCATAGCGGTGACTCCTATGGAGTCCTGCTAGCACACTTGTAGACAGAGCTGTAGCACCTGGCACGTCTAGCAGCTCCCCTCATTGCTGACTCAGGCGTATGATGTATGTGGCTTCCACCCTCACCATGGCCCAGCAGCAGCTATCAAAATGTGCATGGCTGGGCAGACCTCTGATTGTGTATCAGTTCCTTTTCTTGCTGAGTCATCAAATGCCTGACCAAAGCAGCTTTAGATGGGAGGGGTTCGTCTCGGCTCACTGATGTTCTACAGGCCATCATGGTAGAAAAGAAGGGCAGTAGAAGATTCCATGGTGCAGAGACAGGCAAGGCAGGCCTTACCCTTCAGTAAGTCTTCTCTGGAAACTCCCTCACAAGCTCACCCAAAGCTGTAGCTCCTTTTTAAACAAACGCACACAAAATTAATGTTTATACCTTTAATTTTTTTTGTTATTGTTTTGTTTTTTTGTACAGGTGTTCTGCCTGCATGTATGACTGTGCCCCACATGTATGCAGTTCCTGTAGAGGCCAGAGGAGGGATCAGATTTCCCGGAACTAGAGTTACAGATGTTTGTGAGCTACCATGTGGGTGCTTAGAACTGAACCCAGATCCCTTGGAAGAGTGACCCCTGTTCTTAACCACTCAGCCATCTCTCCAGCCCTAAGACGTAGCTCCTCAATGCACTAGGCATTTCTAATACAATCAAGCTGACAACCAGAATTAACCATGATAGGTGGGTCTGGAGAGATGGCTCAGAGGTTAAGAGGCTGCTCTTCCAAAGGTCCTGACTTCCAATTCCCAGCAACCACATGGTGGCTCGCAGCCATCTATAATGAGATCTAGTGCCCTCTTCTGGCTTGCAAGCATACATGTAGGCAGAACACTGTATAATAAATAATAATAATAAATAAATAAATCTTTTTTAAAAAAGAAAATGTTTAAAAAAATCATAGGTGTAAACAATATACTATGTGTGGAATAGTCTGTAAGCCTGACCTCTTCTGAAGTTACGTGAGTAATTCTTAATCCCTTGACCTTTTTAAAAATTTAATATACATGATCACAATTTAAAATATAAAGATCACGGGGGTGGGGAATTATACTGGGGAGGAATCCACCCAATCATAGGAGAGGTGGAGGGGGGTATAAGAGGAAGGATTGTGGGAGGAGGTGACTGGGAGGGGGCAGTGATCAGGATGTAAAGTGAATAAATAAAAAAAAATAATATATATAATAAATATATAAATGAGATCATATTCCTGACCAATTGGCTCCTCTTATTCAAATAATGATTTAAAGGAAAAGAGACGACTTCCAAATTTGATTCACAGCTACCCATCCGACCATTCCTCAAAGAAGCTGCCACACCGTCTTAGATAAATCCTAAACGATATTTTATATTTTCATTATGCTTGTTTTTAAAAATGAAAGTTAAAAAGACAAAGTATTTTTCACCGAGGCAATAAAGCTGCACAGGCAGAGAATTAGATGTCACAGGCTCTAGGAGCGACCACGTTATTTAGCGGATGAATTAATGGAGGCACGCGTGGAGAAGAGGTAGGGTTTTAGTTAAAGCTGCATAACAATTAGGTTTTAGTGTCATTAAAATTCCACTTTCAGCTGCTACTAATTTTCTTTTGACCACAAAGACATTAGTTTCTTTGAGTAAAGAGGGAAAGAGACCTATATTGTTTCACAGCTGTACCTCCCCAGACTGCTGTTACAGTGAAGAGGTTGTCATCAGCCTAGACAGGAAAAGAGGGGAAAAGATGAGAAGTACTTGACATGCAAGTTGTCATTGGGCAGTGTGAGCTAGCCCCAGCAATGCAGTTTCCAGGGCTAAGACAACAGAGAAGAGGCAGCCAGAAGAAGGAGCAAGGAGAGTTGGTGCGTGCCAAGAGAGCCAGTCAGAGGGAGGTGTGTAGAGGCAAGAGGACAGCAAAATAACGGCCAGTCTGGACTACATAAGATACTCTGTCCCTCCTCAAAGCAAACAAACAACAAAATCAAACCAAAAGCACCAGCAGAGGCTGGTATTTGGACCTATTTCTCTGCTACTACCAACAGAGTGCCCTGAACCCAGTATGAGCATGAAATAAATCAGATATCATCAAGAGAAAGAACCCAAATCTTGAAAGCGAAGATTTTTGGTGTCATGTGATGCTGAAGTCAAGTCCACTTGGATATTCCCTTTAGGGTTTTATTGACACATTAATCTGCATTGAGAACTTACTTGGGGGATGATAGGTGTTCTAGTTAGTTATTCTATCGCTGCAATCAACTCCATGACGAAAAGCAATTTGGGGAGGAAAGAGTTTGTCTGGATTTATAGGTTATATAGTCTATTATTAGAGAAATCATAATAAGAACTTGACACAAAAAACCAGAGGAATGCTGCTTACTGGCTTACTTTTAGACTTACGTTCAGCTACCTTCTTATAAATCTCAAGCCCACCTGTCTAGGAATGGCACCACCCACAGTGGGCTGGACCCTCCTACATTACTCAAGAAATTGCCCACAGGGCAGAATGATGGAGCTATTTCTCCAACTAAGGTTCTTTTTCCCAATTATGTCAAGTTGAAAACCATAGTAAGTTTCAGAAATTAATACCTCTAAATAGTCAATGTGCCTTGTTATAGTGTATACTTTAAACTGAAGACTTTTGAGCCAACCACAGAACCAGATGATTGTTCTAACAGCTGGTCCTTACCCACAGGCTTGTCCCCTGAAGCAGGTCTTAGGACTTAGGATGAGTATTTTGACCTTCTCTGAAGCAGGTCATAAGACCCTAATCAGAGAGGTTCATATTCTCTCTCCATACTAGGAGGAAGGGAGCATCAAACAAGATGCCAAGAAGGATCTGAACAGGGCTTGCCACCTCTCCTTTAATTTGTTAGCATTGGGCATTACTCTACAGCTTCAGAGTCTTTATCAAACATAGGATATAGTGTATGTACCTGATGATTAGTTTGCTGTCAGTGTAACAAAATACCCAAGGAAAACCATACTTGTCTCATTTTCACAGGGTTTTTATAGTTTGTGGTTGACTAGATCCACTACTTAAAGCCCGAGGCAAGACAGAAGCATGTGCAGACTAGAAGTTGATACTGGCTATTTTCCACTGTTGCTCCCAACTTGTCTTGTGAGACAAGATCTCTCACTGGATCTGTATTCTCCAGCTGAATAGGCTAGCTGGCCACTGAGACCTGTCCTTGAACCCACAGCATTAGGATCATAGATACGTACTTCTGTCTTAGTCAGGGTTCTCTAGAGTCCCAAAACTTATAGAATGTCTCTATATTATTAAGGGGACTTATTGGAATGACTGTAGTTCAACTCACCCAACAATGAGCATCTGTGAATAGGAAGTCCAAGAATCTAGTAGTTGCTCAATCCCATGAGGCTAGATGTTTCAGCTGTAGAAGGCTAGATGTATAAGCTGGAATCCTGAAGAAGTAGGTTCCAACAGATGTGCTAGCATGGCACTAAGTGCAAGCAGGTGAAGAAGAGTGAGTCTTCCCTCTTCCAATGTCCTTATATAGGCCTCCAGTAAAAGGTGTGGTCCAGATTAAAGGTGTGTACCACCACACCTGAATTTGGAACTTGCTTTGTCTCAGGTTGGCCTTGAATTTCAAAGATCTGCTTGCCTCAGTCTTCTGGGATTAAAGGCATGTATTAGCTTGCCTGGACCTAAACTTTTCGTGGTTACTATGCCTCAAGATCTGGATCAAAAGTGTGTGTCATCCATGTCAAGATCTGGGTCAGAAACCTGTCTCTTCCAGCCTCAAATGTTCATGGGTGTGCCCTCCATTTCTAGATTGTAGTTCATTCCAGATGTAGTCAAGTTGACAGCCAGGAATGGCTATCACAATCCACTCCTTGTCAACTTGACATAAATCATATCTCATATCCAAATGAAACAATTCCCAGGTCATAAAACGCCTAACATGATACAACTGTCCTTTGTACAGTCGCAAGCACATTGTAAATTTAGAAGAGATCAATGTCCCTTGGGAATATCCTTTTAGTATCTCACCTTAAATACCAATTGATAGTCTCTTAACTGAGGTTAAAGAAATTGGAAGAAAGCAAAAATATCTACACAAATGTGTTCTTAACAAAATAAAACAGAAGCATTCATACTATTTATAATCCTCATTTCTGCATCTGGTTGTGTGGCCTTAGATGATATTTGTAACTATCTTCCTCTACCACTAATTCTATATTTCCTCCACCCTCTGCAAGCACCTCAGCAGGTCTTTGACTCTTTTCCTGGAGGAGTGACCATGCTTTCCTTCCAGATAGGTCTGTGCCCTTTGTCATCCTCCTTGGATTAGGCTATTGTAGTTCCCCATTGGCTTTAATCACAGTACATGGTAGCATCAAGGGATGCCCTAAAGGATCTCCTGCACTCCAGACATAATCCTTCTTACCTCCATTGTGGAGAGGCAATCCAATTTCCCCATGGTAATCTGGATCTATCACCCCTCCTAACACTGTTGTTACTTAGCCAGTTGGTTTAAGGGCATTAGAAGCCCAAAATGTCCAGGGGGAGGTCTGAGTTTCCAGTTCAATGGAATGTTTGCTGTGACTCCTGACAGGAGCACTCCTTCCTCTGGAACCAAAACTTCTATGCCAGCAGAACTTAGGGTTGTGGGGACAGGAAGTGATAGTAAGTGGAACTATTCCCTTTTCCACCCCCTGATTCCTGGACCTGTGGATCCTGGCTATGAGAGAAACTGAACCATATATTGAACGCTGATTCAAAGCATATACGGCCTTCTGATGAACACTGCCCCAGCCCTCCATGCTGCTGCCACATAATTGGCCCTGTAACTTCAAAAGGCCATTCCATCTTTCTGTCAGGCCAGTTGTTTCAGGATGGTGAGGAACATGGTAGGACCAGTGGATTCCATGATCATGGGCACACTGTCACACTTCTCTGGCTGTGAAGTGAGTTCCTTGGTCAGAAACAATACTGTGTGGAATACCACGATGGTGCATAAGGCATTCTATAAGTTCACAGATGGTGGTTTTGGCAGAAGCATTACATGCAGGAAAGGCAAATCCAAAACCAGAATAAGTATCTACTCCAGTAAGAACAAAATGCTGTCCTTTCTACAGAGGAAGCAGTCCAATGTAGTCAACCTGCCACCAGGTTGCTCACCTTGAGGAATGGTGCCATATCTGGGGCTCAGTGTTGGTCTCTGTTGTATCTGTAGTCAGGTCAGACTTGGTGAGTGACAGTCCATGTTGCTGAGACCACGTATAACCCCCATCTCAGCCACCATAGTCACTTTGTTCATGTGCCCATCGAGCAATGAATGACAGGGATGTCTGGGGAAAGAGGCTGACTGTCCACACAACGGATCGTCTTATTGACTTTACTATTGAACTCTTCCTCAGTTGCAGTCACCTTTTGATGAACATTTACATGGGTCACATATATCTTTACATCCTTTGGAGAGATCAATTCACATACTTCTTCTCCGGATGTCTTTCTCACTAATTTTCCTATCATCATCATTCCAAATCCCTGACCATCCATCCAAAACTCCATTAATCATCTGGACTCCATAAGCCCCTATTTTAATTGGAAGGCTACAGTGTTTCTTGAGATCTCCTGGAATCAGTGTCAATTCAGAATCAGTATCCAACAGACCCTGGGAAGTCTGATTATTTCCTTTCCCCCAGTGTACAGTTACTCTTGTGAAATCTCCTCACCTTCAGGCTTTTGTTTTGGGGATGGTTGGGCTCAGAACCGTAGCTAAGACAATCACAGTTCTGATTCTATCGTCTGTCACTCAATTAAGATGCTCATGAACTTTGCTCTCATAAGTATAGTTCCCCCAGTGTACAGTTACCCATAGGTCCCTTTGGGAAGAACTGGAGAAAAGCTAACAGCAAAACTTTTAGATGTCTTCTCAAGGTCCTTCCTCACGGGAACCTGGCCATCCCTTCATTCAGGGATTCTGGGTCTACAAACTATGTCAAGTCTGGAAATTGATTCACTGGTTAAGATTGCCATTTGTCATGATCCAATATGGCCTCTCTTTCATTTGTTTGGGAATTTTTCTGCTTATACAGATCAAACAGATATGCAGTAGGCTTCCTATCTATTTCATGCCTGGGAACACCGTGACTGATTAGCCAGTACCAAAGGTCCATACAATTATAAAATTCACTTCTCTTGTGCTGAGCGTTATGGGTTAGGTCATTATGAACATTGTTTTGTCTACACTGCCCATTATAACAACTATAATCACCTTGCCTCTGGCAATTCAATGTCCACCTTTTATGTGGGTGCAAAGGATTCTAACTCAGGTCTTTATTTGCATGGAATTTGCTATGTGAGCCAGGCTAGCCTCAAACTCATATAGATTCACCAGCCTTTGCATCCCAGGTACTGGGGTTAAAAGGTTAGATCAACATGCCCAGCTCTAAAAAAATGTCTTATCATGCCACAGTGTTTGGTGTGGAAGTCAGAGGACAACTTGCAGGAGTGTGTTCTATCCTCTCACCATGTGGGATCCGAGGGTAGAACACACCCAAGTTGTCAGGCTTAGCAGCAGGTCATCTTACCTGCTGTTGTCTCACCACCCAGCTCTCCATTCTTGATGAAGGCTCCCACGTCACATAGAACTTGCTTTGATCTTGCCAGTCTGTTTTGACACCAGCCAATGAACATAGAGATGAGTGTAGGAAAAGACATCTCTCTCTTACAGATCACAGGGACTTGGGTTTTCAGTGCAACCATGATGTGACATCTTACCCTCTCCCCTTCCCCACTCTTTCTCCCAAACATGTGCTGATATACAATCAGTGTCACCGGGACTATCCACCCACTTACTGCCTAATTACAGATAATAAAGACGGGGCTGAATACAGTGTGTTATTAAGCAGGTCCATTGATTTATTAATGGAGGGCAAAGCTCATGAGCATTTTAATTGAGTGACAGACAATAGAATCAGAACCGTGATTGTTTCAGCTACAGTTCTGAAACTCAACCATCTCCACAACCTCCCCTGAAAGTGAGGAGATTTTGTAGCACAAGGCATGTGTGGAAATAGGAAATCAGGACGGGGCCACCACTGCTAAAACTCTAAAGTTGTTAGAAAACCAGATGAAGCTTATCTACAGGAAGACGGAAAATGGAAGTCAGCTGAGTCTGCACATTTTTCAGCTGCTGCCCTAGAATAGAAGATCAGAAGTCTCACCTCTCACAGCACAGGAGTTAAAGAGAGGGCTGTTAGCCAAGGCTTGGGGGAAGGGGCGACTCAGCCAGAACATGGCAGCCCCTCAAAAATGAAATCTGGGTCACAGCCCAGCCCTCCCTAGCCTTCCTCATGGCTGCTCGGGGTAGCTCTGCTAACTTTGCAGCCAACCCTTAAAGCCAAGAGTAAATGGATACCTGGTGACCCCATCACAGCTCTAAAAGGGGTCACATTTAGTTGGGAAATGCTTGCCGTCTCGCTCTGTAACTTTTATACTGAAAAGAAGCTTCCAGATTTGTGACATTTCCTCTGGGAAGACAAAATCAATACGGAGAGGTGCTAGCAGGAGGGACTGGACTGAATCTAGATGCTCTTTAGAGGTGTGCAAGTGAGGCCTTGCAATGTGCCAGATGCTGGGGGAGAAGCTAAGGAATGCAGAGGGGGCCATGTCTGGCTAGATCATAGTTTTGACTCCAACAGTTCACATATCTTAGCCCAGGGGATTTAGTGATGTCCTGGGGTGAGAAAGAATATGCCAGTGCTTCCTTTTCAGAGACTCTCATTTGCTCACCTGGTTCCTCAAGCCTCTTTGCTGCAGTATTTGTGGAAAAGTGGTTCTCAATATGAAACATGTCCTCTAGAAGGTTCATCCATTGAAGGCTTGATCTACAGATGGTGACGCTATTTTGGGAAATTGAAGAATCTTTAGAAGCCTAGCTAGAGAAAGTATATCACTGGGTACATATGCTTGGTGGCGGTATCTTGTCTATTACATTTTTTTGCCTACCATCTATCTGTCTTTTGATCATCTATCTATCTATCTATCTATCTATCTATCTATCATCTATCTATCTAAATATCTAGGGGCTGGAAAGATGGCTTAGTGGTTAAGAGTGCTGGCTGTTTTTCCAGAAGACCTGGCTTTAATTTCTAGCACCCACATGGTGGCTTACAGACATATGTAACTCCAGTCTCAGTGAAGCCAATATTATTTTCTGACTTCCCCAGGCACAACGGATGCATGAGGTACACAGTCATATATGTAAGAAAAAAAAACAAAAAAAAACATGCATATAAATACATCTATTAATAAATAAATAAATCTATAAATAAATTTTGATTGTTGTGGTGGCACATGCCTTTAATCCAAGCACTCAGAAGACAGAGGCAAGTGGATCTCTAAGACTTCAAGGTTAGCCTGTTCTACATAGTGTTTCCCAGGTAAGTCAAGGTTACATAGTGAGACCCTATCTCAACAAAAACAAGAATAGAAACAAAACAACTATCTACATTTCCTACTTACCAAATAATAATAAATGATAATCAATCTAAAAATAAAATACAATAATCAATCTAAGCCACTCCCTGTCCACCTTGGGATAAATACCTCCTGCCACCATGACATTCTGTTTTACCATGGGTCTAGAGACCGTGAACTGAATCTTAAATGTGAGTCCAACAACAACCTTCTTCCTGTAAGTTATATGTCAGGTGTTCGTCACTGCCGTGAAAAGTTTGCCCCTTTCTAGAACTTTAAGTTAATTAGTGTGTTTACCATGAACACAACTACCAGTTTGCAGTGAAACATACTCCCTAAAACAATACATCCCAAAGGGTTAAAATTTCACCAGGAACACTACACTAGGTTGAGGCCAGATGCTGAAGGAGCCTCAGAGGCCAAGAGTTACCTCACAGTTACATTAACATACAGATATTGTTTGTTTCATCTTCTCTATGAAAGTGGAACATTACTCCAGGAAAGGCAGAGAGAAATTAGGAGTCTTCCTCTCGCTGGTTTGGCTAAACTATAAACAAAAGCATTTTCCTTTATCAGTTTCTGTTTTTTCTTTTGAAGGCAGTAGGTTCGTGGTAACTACAGGGCATAGCCCTGGCTTCAAACAGATGGACTAAAGGAAGCCCTTAGGAAAGACGCCTGAATTCTTTACATACTCTGTCTCCCGATAGCCATAGGCAGGAGTTACCGTCCTCATTTCACGGGTGATACAGAGTTGAGGAAGGTTTGGTGACTTCTTCCCAGCACATACACTACTTGGTGGTACAGCAAAAATGACAAACCTAAGTTGTAGTGGGAGGAGCTGATATGTCAATAAAGATGGCAAAAACTAATCATTGGGCGAAGATATAGAGGCGGGATTTCCAAGTCCCAAGAGGGGGAGGAGACGAGATAGAGAAAGGGTCTTTTCGGCCAGGCTTTGGAGAGAGGAACACCAGCACCATGTCGGCCTGGGGGCTATTAGAACTGGTGGTGGCCTCTGCCACCGGAAGAATTCTGATATAAGATAGTTGGTGAGTTTAGGACAATAGAGTCTGAAACCAGCGGTTGTGTTATCTGGCTGGTTTTAAAATATTAAGGCTGTCTGGTGATTTCTGTCCACGGTGTCTCAGGTGGGCAGGAGAAAGGACACAGATGCAGAGTGGTCGTTGGGCTGACAGAGCCAGCCGGGTCCATTAGCTGGCAGTGTGCAAACAGCAGCTCTCCGCGTTTTCAGGAAGGGCGGATGTTGGCAGCTTAGCAAAGCCTGAGGAATGGGCAGTGCTCTCGGGGAAGGTCCAGCTGGCAACATGGCGGCAGATGTTCTCCAAGCATAGTTGGGAACTCGGACAGAGCTCCCAAGGAAGAGTAAACGCGTTTTAAAATGACACACAACACAAAGTCTTCCAGGACCAAAGCACCATTGTCTTTCCATCCATTCAGAGCCTGCAAAAGCAACTGACATTTCTTAGTGTTAAAAAAAAAAAAAAAAGTAGAGAAATGATTAGCTTAATAAATAGGACTAAATACTAGTCATAAGAAACCCATGTGGAAGCACACCCCAACATTTGATGACCTCATTGCTGTACCCCTTCCCTTCCCCTATTCCTTTCTCCCCACAGAAGCTCAACTCCCTTTCGTATCCATATTTTCAGTGGCCCCAGCCAGCTTTTGTTGCGTGACTGATGCCAGCCAATCCAAGGGTCTGATTCCTTACCAAGGGTCCGATTGCTGCTGGTGATTGGGTTTAGATGCTCGCTGGCAACAGCAGGCTAGTCACTTAAATGCTGTCAAGTGTCCTGGAACCATTTCTCTATTCTTTTTAAAAGAAAAGTTCACAGGGAGAGATGGATGGTGGTTCTTGCATGACACTTCTGCCTCGGCCTCTTGAGATGCTTGCTAGCCTTTTGAGGCCCGAGACAGGTTAACACACAAGGATGGTGTGGTGAACAACCTATCTGGACCATGGAGATGCTGTTGAGCTTGGCTATTTACATATCTCTGGGGCTACACATCACTATACTTCCCACTACGCACACAACCCCAGCCCTATGGTGTGTCCTTTTATGAGTTCATGAGCCTGTGTCTACCTGTGGCTGTCAGAGGAGGCCATCAGGTATCTTGCTATGACTCTCTACCTTCTACCTTTGAGACAGGATTCTTTCACTGAGGCTGGGTCTAGGTTGGTAACCAATAGACTCACTTGATTGACCTTCTCCAACTGCACAGCACTGGGGTTACAGGGGCTCCTGCCCTTTTTGGTGTAGGTGCTGGAATTTTAACTTAGATCCTTGTGCTTGCACATCAAGAATATTTACCCACAGAGCAATCTCTCTAGCCCTATTTTGTTCTTAAAGCCCTTGGACACTAAACTCTCCCCTTCTTTTGCTGTGGCTCTTCATTTTGTTTTCTCTGAGACAGGAGGATGATACCTCCAGTTGTCTTTTGTAGGTTAGAGTTTTGGGTTTTGTCAAGAAAATGCAGTAGAAATTATACTACAATTTCAGGACTGGGAGGTTTCCCTGGCGTGTGTGTGTGTGTGTGTGTGTGTGTGTGTGTGTGTGTTTTCCTCAAAGGAACATTTCCTCCCTCCGGCTTAGGAATGTAGCTTCTAAGCTCCTCAAAATCACCAGCCTTCTCAGTCATAAGATGGAGTTAGGGTCCATGGGAGGCAGCATGGGATTCTGAAAAAAAAATGGTTGCCTTTGTTCAGGTCAAGGACAGGCTTGGGCCTTTCATCATTTCCCTTGGTGGTAACTGCCTTTGGATGTTTTTAGTGGTTAAATGGTTACTTAAGCTATTTTGCCTTTCTTTTTCCTACTCTGGACAGTTAATCACTTCCTATTCATCTCTCGTTTGTAATCTAGAGAGCTTTCTCTGTGAAAAGCAGAGTGATTTCGAAGGGAGGCACAGGAAGCATCTCTCTCCCTGTTTCTTTTTGAGATCAAATAGGTATCTGCCAACAAAGGGCAGTCATTCTGTACTCAGACTCTCCAGTGTGAAAAGGAGAGAATGCTGATCTCAGACATCATCTAGGGTGTCTTCATGGGTCCGTGGACTGCACCCCACCTACACGTCTTTTCCCAGTCTAGCACTTTTCGGTGTCCCCTCCAATTCCTCTCAGTGCCAATACATATCTCCATGGCCTGTATTCTCTGTGGCATTTAATCCATTTACAAGGTGCCCCAGATTCTTGTCATTTAATTCACCAAAAGCTGTCCAGTGCCTTCGATACTCAAGGATGTGTGATGTGATAAGGATAGTACAAAATAGGAACGTTAGCATGGGTCATGCGTTGTAAGGTAGACAGAGTATAAACCGGAGCTGTGTCATCAACCAGCTGAGGTAAGAGAGTTTGGAACAGAAAAATGCAAAGTAGCAGTTGCCACAGCTTCCCAGCCTCCAGATCACGACCAGCTCCCATGTCTCCAATACCCTCCCCTCCTATCCTTTCCTTCAGTTTCATGCTTTACTTCGCCACAGGTCAAACCAAGAACCTCACACGTGACAGGTTCACACGCCACAGAACAACAGTATTTAACAAGCCAACTGTCTTAATTACTTTATATCACTGTTATTAAAACACCTTAGCCTAGGCGACTTGTAGAAAAGAGGTTTATTTGGAATTATAGTTTCAGACAGAGAAGAGTCCATCACCTTCATGGTGGGGAGCACAGTGGCGGGAAGGCAGGCATGGTTCTGGAGGAGCCTCTGAGAGCTCATCTCTTAATCCACAAGCAGGAGGCTGAGGGAGCACACTCAGAATGCCCTGAATCTTTTGTCAAAGCCACCTCCAGTGACACACCTCCTCCAGTAAGGCCACACTTCCTAATCCTTCCCAAATATTTCCACCAGCTGGGCCCCAAGCATCAAAATGGACCCTACTGGAGTCATTCTCATTCAGACCAGCATAGCAGTTGACTCTGCTTTGACTGTCTTGTCCTCTAATTTTTGCCTCCACCTCCCCCTTTTTTTAATCTGAATCATTCTTTTTTTTTTTTTTCCAGTGACCTTGGAGCCCACAAATGGCAGCATAGATCAATGACCATCTCTATGACAAGAGCCATAGAGAAGTCATCGAACAGTGCACCTCACGGACAGATCATGAGATCCCTTCCCAAATGAGTCACTCATGATGGGGAGACTGCACCCGGAGGAGAATCCATCTCATGGGTATCAGATTGCTCCCTTCAGTGATGACAATGAAAACAACTCCTTTGAAAACAAAAGTCCAAGACAAAATGCCTCACTTTATAATAACCAGACCCAACTGCTTAGAGTCTGACCCCGTGACTTGTGGTAAACAATTAGACAATTAGAGTCTAATTCCTACTGACCCCTAGTGTCTCACTCCAAATGGCCAGTTTCAGAAAAGACAAATGATATTACAAAGTTTACTACCCAACAAGATACCATGCACCTCTTATCTATTCAAATCTGACCGTCACAATTGGCCTAGGAGTAAATTAGCTGACATAAAAAGATCCCAGCCCCCACCTCCCCTCTGGGG
The DNA here is from genome assembly GCA_021653895.1 of Mastomys natalensis. NCBI lineage: Eukaryota > Metazoa > Chordata > Mammalia > Rodentia > Muridae > Mastomys > Mastomys natalensis. The sequence continues at coordinate 59,190 of JAJTUV010002562.1, read as the reverse complement.
TACAATTTTCTCTGTAAACTTGCTTACTATGTTCCTGCTCAGTGTCTATTCTTTATTAAACATTTCATATCAATTCTGGCCTGGTACACATGTTTACCCCTGTGCCCCAGGCTCATCACTCCCAGCATGGTGCTCACAGGAATCCCTTACAGAAGCAGGACCGAGATATCCACTCCATCAGCCTGACCCTCATCACTGCTGTGTCAGCTCTGCAGACCCCAGACTCTTCCTCCCCACCATCTTCTGACCCTTTGTCTGCCCCTCCAGACCCAGCCAGGTTCCAGAACCTTTCTCTGACTCAGGAGTTGTTCTTTGGTCAGATAAACCCTGTTAAGTTTATTTTGTGGGGAACTTTTATTAGAAGTAAAGTATCACCCATTTTGAAGGTGAGGCTGAATCCCTTAACTAGAGAGCAGAGAAATACTTGGAGTACTGGAAGTTTGGGGCACTCTGCCTGAGTTCGTGTGGAACTGTATAGGAGAATCAGGGTCCCTTCTTTAGGTTCTTAATTTCCTTAATAAAATAATTTAAGAATGGACTCAAAGGAAGCTCCAGGAAATACTCTTTTTGTAACATTAAAAACAAACAAACAGAAAAGGGCAAGCTGTAACCTCAGCAGCCTCTTGGGAGCATGGTGGTCATTCACATGGTGGGCCAGCAGGAACATGGCAGAGGGGAGCTTGAGAGTAAGAGGAAGGAAGCCCAAAGTACCAGAAAAATCATACTTAGGCTCTGGCTAGCGTCCGAAAGAAAAAGGCAAAAAATGAAGAAAAAGAAAAAGTTAAGCAAACCCAACAGAACCTCATGGCAGCTCATAGGGACTAGCCTAGGAGGGGGAAATTCTGGGAAGGAAAAGCACATTATCTCATTGAAGGATTAGTTATCCTCTCTCCCCCTCTTTAGCATGGCTTAAGTTTGCCTGCCACCTGAGAAGTGCTCCCTTGACCTGGTGACTGACTGCCCAACCGGATCAACTCATGGGAGGAGACAATGGCATCTCCACTCAGAGGTGGAGGCCATTCTTTCACCTAGGAGACAGGAGCTTTCCCTTAGGGCCTTCCATGCTACTTAACACAGGGCTAAAGGGCCACCATGTGGTAGCTGGCTACCGGCCACTCATAACCCAAAATGTGGTTAATATGAGTGACAAACACTTTGGGGGTAATATGCACTCTGGATTTCGAAGACAATATAATGAATGAATGAATGATTAGCTTTATGTAGAAACAATAAGACTTTGTATATATTAAGCTAAATAAGATTATAGTTCAACATAATTTCCAGTTTCTTTTTACCTTTTGAATGGGGCTGTTAGAATATTTCAAGTTACGCCCGGCTCCCATTTCCTTCTTTTGGGTTGCCCTGATGTGAGAGGTTTTGGTGGCAGGCTGTTCTTGTGGTACTTATTCACAGTTGTTTGGATTAACAAGCTTCAGTGACAAGGGGTCACATAGGATTCACCCGTACCTGGCTTTATGGACCTTAAGCATGGAGCTAGCTGTGGTGGGATCTGAGCTAGTGACATGCGCAGACCCTTCTTGGCTTCACTTAGCCAAGGCTTTTCCTATGCTGCTTTAAAGACAGACTGAAGGCACACGATGTCTGCAGGAGGCCGAAGCAGCTTTGTCCTTCTCCGGATGCATCAATTAAGAAAGCTTTGATGATCCAGCTTCCTCTCTGGCCCCGAGCTCAGACTCAGCAGCTAATTAACTCTCCAAAGAAAGCCAGGAGCTGCAACTTGGAGCTTTCCATTTCTGCTTCCGCTAGGGGACAGTGGCTTGGAGGGTCACCTGCTGGAGATCCTGCTTTAATTTTTGGTTCAGACTTTGCAGGACAAACAGCACTTTTTTTTTTTTTTTTTTCATAATTTCATCCTTCCAAAAGAAAGAGACAGCTCGTTAAAGGCCAGATTTCTGCGGTTTTTTTTTTTTTTTTTTGGCAGTGACTAATGTTAGCATTCTGTCAAACTCCACCTCCATAGTTACCTGGCAACAGCCAGGTATGCTCCTCCCCGCAGCTACCTGGCAACAGTCAGGTAGCCCTGCCCACTATTATAAAAGGGGCTGTCTGGCCCCTCCTCTCCTCTCTTGCCCCTTGACCAGAGCGCCTGCAGGTTGTATCTGCCCCTCTCCCCCTTCCCCCTCTCTCCACATGGTCATGGTCAGCCTCCACCTCTCTCTGCTCTCCCTCTCCTCTCTTCCCTCCGCCAAAATAAATAATTCCCTTCGTGGAACCCTCTGGCCTGGCGTCTTCTGTTCCAAGCTGCTGCGCGTCAAGATATCAACACAGAGAAGAACAGAAAGGGAGAGAAAGAGGAAGAGAAAGAGTGGGGGGCTGGGAACACGTGGGGATAGAGCAAGCCTAGGGTCGGGATATGCCGCCAGGTGTGGCAGGTGATGGCAGCAGATGATGATGTAAGCCCTTGCTCGTCCCTGGGAGGAGCCTAGTTGAATCTCCTGTACGCCAACAAAAACAAGCTACAATAAGACCAAGCCCATCAAGGCTGGACAAGGCAGTCCAGTAGGAGGAAAAGGGTCTCACAAGTAGGCAAAAGAGTCCCCATTCCGAGTTAGGATTTCCATAAGAACACCAAGCTACTCACCTACAACATGCAGAGGACCTAGGTCAGACCCATACAGGCTCCCTGATCTCTGCAAGTTCCCATGAGGTCCGGTCAGTTGACTCTCTGGACCCTGTTCTCCTGGTGTGTTTCGGACCCCTCTGGTTCCTCCAATCCTCTCTCCAGCTCCTCCACAGGACTTTCCTGAGTGCCACCTAATGTTTGGCTGTGGGACTCAGCACACTCTGCAGGCAGGACATCTGTAGGTCTAACTTTTTTTTTTTTTTTTTTTTTGTGGCTGGGTTGATGTCCCATTCCCTCCTCTTGAGGTCATTGCCTGGTTACAAGAGATGGCTAGTTCAGGCCCCATGTGGCCTCTGGGTTCCTGTCCCATGACTTTGAAGAATGAAGTTCATGGACAGTGAAAAGTGGGTTCAGAGAGGATTAAGAACAAGAAAGCAGCTGTGTAGTCTGAATGGGGCCTAGAGTAGGATGCCGTTGAACTGGAGTGGCAGGAGAGACTTGGAGCTGAGACAACCGTGGGCAGCACTCACCGTTGTAGGGGAATGACCTCACTGACCCAAGTGACACAGGAGGTGTAGGTGCTTCCTCCCCTCCCAGTGTGGCTCACATCTTCACAGACAGCTTCCGGCAGCGGCAGCGGGAGCGGGGTGGGGTGGGGAGTGGGGTGGGGTAGCTCCTCTGGGGGGGCGGAGCAACAAGACCCAGAACCAGAGGGCCTCTGGCATACCTGACCTCCTGCCAAGGCAGAGCCAGAGACTTTTGGGTTTAAACCTTTCTGGCATCTCTTACCTTCAACAAAAGGGAAAAAAAACAAAACAAAACTATTTACTTTTAAGGCTCCCTATCCTAAGACTATCTGGCCAGTATCTGTCTCCTAGTCTTCTCCGCAGTAGTGTCTCCTCCGCAGTATTTGAACTACTAAGCAGAGGGAGCAGACAACTGAGATCCTGAGCGATGCAGGGCAGCAGAGCACCTCCTCCCCTTTCATCTCATTTCCCGGAGAGTGGAACTGCTGTTTTCCGTGTAGCTTCAAAATTTGCTTCTCTCTGAGGCAAACGATGCTATATTATTGTCCAAGTTCAGCTACTCACTAGACTCCTCTGCTTGAGGCCTAACAGACACCCCAAAGTCTGTATATGCAAAAAGACATCCTCAAAGTCCCCCATGGCGCCCTCTTTCTCTTTAAAGCTGACCACACACATGCGCTCCCGGTCTCCAAAGCTCGCAAAGCTGCGTCAGACTTGGCTTCCCCTCTCCCTCGCACCTGGCTTGCAAACTTTGGCCGAGTCACACCAACAAAAAATCTGGGTTATCCCAGATTCCATGATGCAATGTGAAAGCAGTTTCATAGTTTTATAGAATAAAGAAAGTCATGAATCAAGGGAAGTTTAAAGTACATTAGTGGGTCCATCAGAGAGGCAGGTACAGCAAGATGGGAGAGGCTTTGCTGTAGGCCCCAGATGCTATCTGATGGCAGTCATAGCTTTTGGGGTGGAAGCTAGTGATCTGCTAGGCCAATAGATTTCAAAAGGGTTTTATATATTAGACACAGGGATGGGCTAGGAAAGGCTATTAATTCCTAGCTAAAGCTAGCCCAAGATAAGGTAGTTAGCCTGTGGACCTGCTAACAGGCTAACAGGGCACAGATATAAGCCGGATTAGACCAGATTAAAAGTAGATAAAGCAGGTTATTAGGAGGCACCTCTCCTCTGGGTTTTCTGATCTCACAGGTGGAGGTCAATAACGCAAAGAGGGGTTTATAGAGCTTAGGTGAGGCCTGATGATGTCTCAGCCTGGAGTTGGGATTGTGTCCATACCTGGTTAAAAACTGAGCCTGGCACTCTTGGATGGGTTGCCAGAAACTCAGAGACAAGCCTGGAGTTTTCTGCAAGCTGTCAAGGGAGTTTTCTCTGTGTGGGTGGGGTTGGGGGAAGGAGAGCAGACGGGGCTTCCCAGCTTGTGCAGGGGTTGAGCAGGGGTTCCAGCTTAACAGCAGGCACAACTTCTTTCCAGAAATCTTCCTTCAGGGTCAGTATGTATCTCCACCCCATGTCACCCCGCCCTCTTTAATCTGCTGTGGGTTTCCTAATTCAGCCTTCCTTTGCTGTTTGTTTGTTTTGGTTACCAGATTTAAGGGGTCACAGCCTATGCCCCAACAAACTAAGCTAGGTTGCCTGTCCTCGATAATCCAATGAAAAGAGTCAAAGTAATAGAGGAGAAACAGACAGTTTATTCAACGTGGCCATATTGGGAAGAGGGACAGAGGGATTCACTGAAACTCCCCAACCTTGCCAGATCATCTTTGGGGGCACCAATTTGTGGTTAGGGTTTGAATAGAAAGCAAGAGCTATGCATAAGAAAACAGTGCAGTGAGGTGTCTCAGCTCCTAGTCTCTCCCGGAAGGTCACTTAGCAAGCTGAAAGGGTTTTCCCTCTGTGATCAGTTCTTCCTGCTGCCTGCAGGGATCCAGCCATATCTTTTCTCAGCACGAGATTCCTGCAGGTGGGGTTCTATATTTCTTGGGGATCCATTTTTTCAATTATCTGATAGCCAAAGAACACAAGTGTTTCATTAGGATATAGTCATTTCTTCCAGACAGGTCTGTGACAGATGAACACTGAGGTTTCTCTGCCTTCCTGCTGTTTGCCCCTTGTCTATAAGGAGGGGACATGGAGATCATCTTACTGTGGGCATTCTAGTCAATGCCCTGTGTTCCCTGGGGCACAGCTCTTACCTTCAAGGGAATAGGAGGTAACATGGCAACAGTTCCATGGAGTTTTCATAGTAAGACAAAAGGAGGCTATAAGTCTAGGCATTTTTCAAATACATTGCTCTGACTATCAGGTAGGTGGGTTAGAGCAAAGCAGGAAGTTGGCTGCGCCTACCTCAAATGCTGTCTGGAGACCGTCTTAGCCTTTGGGCTGGTGGAAGCCGGGAAGGATAAAGACCCAGAGAATTGTGGGACATGGAAAACGAAAAGGCTCCTCTTGCTAGGTAGGAAGTGAGAATTCTAGTGTAATTAACATGTGTTGTGAGGATCGATAATAGAGAGATAATTCCTGTGCTATATAGGTATTTAGTGTTAAAATAGCATAAGACCTGTGGTATTGACCTTGAGCAAGGCTCATGATTTACTCAGACATTTTCTGAGACTCTTAAGACTATAAAGTTTGCTTACATGGCCTCCCCTCCAGCATCTTGTGATCTAGATAGAGCTCTGCCTTGTCAACCATAACCCTGCCGTGTGTCCTTAGAATCTAGCCTGTGATGTCATTTAGATTCTTTAGCAATCCTTCAAAGATAACAGCTTCAAACTTACCCCGATTTTATAGTTCAGGAGTCGGTGGTTTCAAATTGGGGGATTTGACAAGTAAAGAGGCAGAGCAAGTACCCAGAGTAGTTATTATTGGTCATAACAACCTCTTGAAACAGGCGTGGCTTCAAGGTGGTCATAACAATGTGGTCATAACAAGGTAGTCATGTCAACCTTTTGAAACAAAGGCATGGTTGCTATTTCTTGGAACAGGCTACAGAACCATTACAGCAGTTGTGGCTGCCTATATAAGACCTGTACAAGATCAAGCAGGTCAGCGTTCTAGCAGGGAGATGGGATGGGTCGGGGGCTCCTGAGAAGTGATTAATAGTTTATGTATACTAATGGAAGTCTTTTTTTTTTTCAGAGTGGACCTAGTAGGTCTGCCACGGTTGATGGGTGAACCTATGCCCACGAGTATCTGAGGAACACAAATTGGATTCAGTGAGGTATTAAAAAAAAAAGATTTGAAGTTGAGAGGGGAGGGTTATCGAGCCATGGAGGTAAAATTAGGAGGAATGAGGAGTAAGTAATGTGACCACAATACACAGTAGACATGTATGAAATTCTCAAATAACTAGAAAATAGGTATGCAACAGACTAATATCACTTATATTTATGTAGTGGGAGTGCCTTCATAACTGAACGGGGAAATATATGTAAACATATGTAAATGCAATGTAAATGGGGACCAGTGAGTAGAGCTATGACTTGGGGGCAAGAATACGACCTGAGGGTGATAAACTGGGTACGTGGGAACTCAGCACGGCCTGCTTGTATAGATTCTTCTAAACATCCATGTATGTATGAAATTTCTTCCCTCCAGCATTAGGCAGGATACCTGTCTCATTAAGGTCTTCAAAGGAGAAGGTTAGAGAGTGACCTCCCTGTGTTTTATGGCCTGCTTCAGAGCAGAGGGGGTGGCGCGCGAGTAAGACTGGCTTTACGGCTTGTGCTTCTTCCTCAGATGGCAAGATGTCATCGTTAGAAGCATGACCTCATCCACACTGCTGCAATGTCCGATCTCCAATACACCAAGGTATTCGTTTCCTTTTCACTGCTGCCACAAAAGTCAGGGCAAAAGCAACGTAAAGAAGGCTCAGTGTGAAGTTATACACACTGATCCGTTCATACATACATAGCTGGGAAGGCATGGCAGCAGAAGCAGGAGGCGTGGCAGCAGGAACAAGAGGCGGGGCATCAGGAACAAGAGGCGTGGCTACAGGAGCAGGAGGCATGGCAATAGGAGCAGGAAGCACCAGGTCGCAGCTCACTGTGTGTCTGCAGTCAAGAAGCAGAGGGTGATGGATATTCTCTTTCTCCTTTTTGTTCAGTCCCAGACTGCAATCCTCCCGTGGAAGACTGTGGCTCACATGCAGCGTGGGTCTTCCCGTCTCAATTAACCCAATCTAGAAAATCCATCACAGACTGCCCAGAGGAGTGTTTCCATGGTGATTGTCAGTCCCATCAGCTGACCTTCCTAAATGATGTCCTGAGTACCAAAGGGTAATCCTTTCAGTACACATATGTTAGGAGGTTAAACCCACAGCACCATGCTTTTGGTCAAGTCCAAATGCTGTGCACTTCTGAAAATGTCCCTGACCCTTTACACATTTCTCTACCCCAAGCTTGAACATAATCCCCACAGCTGTCCTCATAATGTCTCCATGCTTCATAACAGAAAACACTGAAACCAGCACTTGGAAGCAGCTGCTTTTGCTAAATAGCGTTGTCGTGGGCCTGCAAGGTAACAGAAGCAGGATCAAAGCCCAGCGTGACATCTTTGCTTGTGCTGTATGTCTGTGCTTGGGCCGAAGGAACAGATAAATCATGCTCCTTAATCTTTTCTCTAAGTAACCTTGAACAGACTCCCAGAACATACTCCCTCCACCTCCACATGAGGTCAATTACCCAAGAAAATGAGACTGCACCCTCAGCAATTAACAGTGCAAAGATTTACTGGGTCTCAGTTGGGGTAGCAATGTACTGGACTCTTCGTGCAGGACAGAGTGGAGTTGAAACAATGTCGGATCAACGATGGGCAGGACTATGCCTTGACCAGGACGACTTAGTTATGCATACCTCTCCCTTGTGTTTCAGCTTAAGCCTTGTCTCAGTGCTGAGAAGACAAGGAGGGGTCACTGGACTGCTGTAATTGGTTCTTTCCCCAATGTGTCCATATTGCTTTTTGTCTTCATTCATCTCTTCACCTGACATATTGAGATGAATGGCTAAGTCTGGCTTGTTTGAATGGTGCCTTGGCATCTAGTTCAGATATTTGTGATGCTTAAGCTGTTTTCTGAAGGGAGTGCTGACCTTCCCCAGGACAGGAAACATCACGGCTTCAACATGAATTATCCTTGGTCCTAAAACCTGCTGTGTGTACACCGCCATTCTCTGCCACGCCTCTTGTCCCTAGAGCTAGCACTCTGTTCTAAACACAGCGCGGTGGTCTCTTTGATCTCGGACTGATGTTGGCGGCACCTCCCTTTGTTCTGTAGAAGGACTGGGCTTGTTCTAGCCTCGCCCATCCCTGTCACCACTTTCCCGATCTACAGCAGTTAATCTGATATTTTAGATGCAGCTCTCGAGTTCTTTTCACAGCCCGTTCAGCTACTTTGTGGTTTTGATTAGGAGATGGTGCTCTGTGTGCAAGAACTAGGTCGGGTCACACCATTTAATAAAACTATCATGGCCAACGTGAACGCGACACACAAAAGGGAGCAGGGGTGCACAGCTGTACTCTTTGTGGCACAGGAACCAGGCAGTGTGCACTTGGGTAGAGACCTTTTTGATGTCACAGGGTGAGGGATTAAGTCATAATTATGTAGATCTAAATTGCCTTCCAGCGAGCCCACTGGCAGTGCTTCATTAACATCACAGCAGGTCTAATTCTAGTGCAGACTGATCATCCTTCAGCTGCCTGACACCCAGCCCGCAGAATACGTTCAGAATTAAGCAGAGACCTGGGCTGTAAAGAACATCAGGTGCTGTCTTTCCACGTTTGCCTCAGTCGTGTGTTGATGAATGTGTATGGACTCTCGCGCGCACCCTAGGCTGGCCCCACGTATCTGATTCCAGTCGTCCAGGCATTGGAATCGGAGACGCCAGTCGTTATTGAAGATCAGTTGAAATTCTTCAGTAGTGTAGTGACAAGTCAGATTTTTATTGCTTAGAAACATCTATGACTGAGATGGTCAATTCATCAAATAACTCTTTCAATGCCTATAACATCTGTTATGAGTATAAGGTGGGGAAGGGGTACCTGGTGGGCCCATGCCAAGGTGTCCTCCTAAGAAATCACGCCATGCAACAGATCTGGTATAAAGGTGGTTTATTTGAGGGGAGGGGGAGTGAGGCCCTGGAGAAGGGGTAGGGGAGTAGACATGTAGACTGTCATACAGACTGGAGCAGAGTCATGAGAGTAGGAGAAGGTGGGGGGAGACAGAGAGAGAGAGAGAGAGAGAGAGAGAGAGAGAGAGAGAGAGAGAGAGAGAGAGAGAGAAACTGAGGTAGCAAGCCATCTTTTTCTATCACCTGGGGGACTGCACGTGATGGCGTAGATGATGACGTAAGCAATGGCTAGGACCCCAGAAGGAGCCTAGTGGAATCGCCAGTAAGCTAACGACATCTTAATAGATCCACCCAGGATGGCAGAGGCAATGAATGGGTGGCTGCTTAAGGACCGAAAATGCTGGTCTGGTAGCTAGGGTATTTCTGTCCCATGTGGGTGTGGAGGAGGATTCCCCAATTGATGGGCAAGAAACCTAGGGATTTCGGGAGAATCTATGAGCCAAAAGCAACTCCTCCATCTTTCACTGGAATGACCCCAGGAGACTGCTTTTTCCCAAATAGCTTAACTTTAGAGGACTGCAAGGTGGCCCCTATGAACAACAGTGACACTTGAAGTTTTCCAAAGTGGGCCCCAAAGACCTCACACCCACCTTTTAGGAGCACCTACATGTGGCCGATTCTCTACCCACGTTAAGGAATCTTCAGCTGATTTTAAATTGAGCAGCATTTAGCTCCCAACAGAAAGAAAGTAACAGAGATGGGGGGATAGTCTAGGCCAGTAGGCCGCTAACCAAAGTGACTAGGAGGCTTATGAAGTCTCTGTCCTCAGGTTCTGCCACAGAGCCAGACTCTCATCCCGAGAGGCAGGGGAAGTGGTTTTATTTCTCCTTGCAATTTCATGATACTGAGTTTTAATTTGTTACAACTCTCTTGCTTGTATGTCCTCACTGACTGCTGTTTACAATTTATTTTTTTAAATTTGATCATTTTTTAAAAGGTTTATTTATTTATTTATTAATGTATATGAGTACACTGTAGCTGTCTTCAGACACACCAGCAGAGGGCATGGAATCCTAATACAGACGGTTGTGAGATACTATTTGGTTGTTGGGAATTGAACTTAGGACCTATGAAGACTGATGAGCCATCTCTCTAAGGCCTCGATTTGATAATTCTGAGATGGATCTTACTGTGTCTCTGTACTCAATTGATGCCCTTACCTCTGCCTCCTGAGTGATGGGGTCATGGGCACATACCACTGTACCTGGCTTACTTTTTTTTTTTAATCTTTATGTATCTATTTCATAATCCATAGATCCTTTCTGGGAAACAGATGGTGGAGGTGGTCTCAAACTGTGAGTAAGTTCCACAGTAGAGGGCATCTCTGTGGAAAAGTTCCTCTGGGCACCAGAGAAGAAACCCACATTCACTGTCTCCAGTCAGCTGTCATCTATCTTGTTTGAAATCTCCCTGTGACAAGTGCCAGAGTGCTTTAAAATGGTAACTATTCCACTGTGCACCGCTCAGACGGTGTGAAATACTTCCTTGCTTTAAAACACAATTAGCAGCGTGGTAATGTTTTCCTATTTAATTCTGTCCTTTGATTGTCTAGAGGATTTTTCCCTCTTAGCTTGTATTAGTTATGATCTCTGCATAACAAATCATTCCATGCTCTGGCTGCTTCAGAATCAACAGACACAACTTCTGTGAGGTAAACAGCTTCTGAGGGGCAGGAGGTAAGTGTAGACTGGGTGGGGGTCGGGGTGGTTCTAGCTGAGTGGCTCTCCTGAGGGTCTCTGGTGGGCTTGGCTCCAGCTGTGGGAAGGAGTCCTCTACTCAGTTCTTTGCTGGTTTCCAGCAGGCAGGAGGCCAGTTCCTCATCCCAGTCCCTTCTCCTTAAGGCTTACTTGAGTATCTCATGACTTGGTGCCAGCTCTCCATGGAGGGTGAACTGGGAGACAAATAACCATAACTGTAACAAGGCTGTGATGACCCACCCTGCTCTAGTCACCATCTCTGCCGCATTTTAGAACAGAGCTGTGGGCTACAAGCAAAGAGAGCAGAAAGAAGTTTAACCCCCCCCCTTTTTTTTTAACAAGTTGTACCTTAAAAAAAAAAAGATTTATTTATTTATTTTATGTATATGACCACATTGTCTTCAGACACACCAGAAAAGGGCATCAGATCCCATTACAGATGGTTGTGAGTGACCATGTGGTTGCTGGGAATTGAACTCATGACCTTTGGAAGAGCAGTCATTTCTCCAGTCCCCAGAAACAAATTGTATCTTGTTATTCATAGTCTCTACATGATGAAGTGCCACTCATGTGCTTCCTTTTAATGCTGTAGACATGGTTTCTTTTATTCCTTGAATGTTTTTCATTAGTTGATTACACTTTAAAAATTTACTTCTATTATTGCGCATGTATATACGTATCATATACATATATGTATGCTTGTATGTATGTATGTATGTATGTATGTATTTGTATGTATGTATGTATATGTGAGGGAGGACACATGTAGCTTTGGGAAGTCCATTCTCTCCTTCCACTGTGGGATCCTAGGATCAAACTCAGGTCACCAGGCTTGGACAGCACTTGTGCCCACTGAGCCATCTCCCAAGCCTACTCTCCACACTCTAAGAGCACATGCAGTGTGATAGAGTTTAGTGTACATGATTGTACATTCCTATGCTCTACCCCCGGAATATTTCACTGCCCTTAAGAGAAACCCATGTCCAGCCACTGAAAAGCTGGATGAGGAAAATAATGCGCCAGGATGTCCTGTTGATCTTATTACTGCTTGTCAAGACGCTCTTCTGGATACGTTCTGTAACCTAAGGATTCCTTGCCCCGACTAAAGTCTCTGCTCAGTTAACCAAGTGAAGGGTGATTTCCTCAGGTTACTGAACCAACCAATCTGGTGTCTTTTCCAAAGGCTTGTATATTGGGTTACATTTTGAAGGCTCCAGAACCTTGTAACTTTCTGTGTGTGTTCCAGGTCACTCAGGGGTGAGGAGTTACTGGGTTGGATCTCTCCCCAGATCTTACCCAGTTCTGTACATGTGCATGGCCTTCTTGATTGCCAGCTATATGTTGGAGCTTTTCAAAGCTCCCTGTGAACATTTTCTTCCCAAGATCTTTTTGAATGTTTGTTCAAGCTCCTGTTGGCCCCAACTACTACTTCAGTCTCAGATAGCTATGCTGTTAGAACAGTCTATTCATTGTTTTTGACCCCAGAAGTTGAATGAGGTTAAATAACATCTTGTGAGTGGGACTTTTGCAGGGAGCTGAAAGGCAGGCAGGTCACCACAGTGACAGTTCTATAAGATGTGCATTTTGAGGACCTTTCAACATTGCCTTTCCAGTGGGTACAATGCAACTTACTGTCTCAGCAAAACAAGTTTTGTTCTCTCTCATTCTCTCTCTCTCATTCTCTCTCTCTCATCCTCTCTCTCTCATCCTCTCTCTCTCATCCTCTCTCTCTCATCCCTCTCTCTATTCTCTCATTCTCTCATTCTCTCTCTCTCTCTCTCTCTCTCTCTCTCTCTCATTCTCTCTCTCATCCTCTCTCTCTCATTCTCTCTTTATCATTCTCTCATTCTCTCTTTCTCTCATTCTCTCTTTCTCATTCTCTCTCTCTCTCTTCTCTCTCTCTCTCTCTCTCTCTCCTCTCTCTCTCTCTCTCTCTCTCTCTCTGGTTCATCTGTGGGTGTATATATGAAGGCTAGAGATCAATGCCAAGTATCACCCTCCATCATTCTCTTTAGAAATATTTTTATTGTTATATGTGTATATATCTAAGAACACGGACAAACTCGTTGATATCCTCCTGTGGAGAGGTGAGATGTATCATTATCATATTATTTTTCAACCTTTAGAGTAGAGCCGAAGTAATGCCATGCTAATTTAAGGGCTAGTCTTCATAAGGTTTTATAAGGACTTTCATTTTGGTTTGGGTTTCTTAAGTGTTCTGAGCTATCACCTAAAAAGTCCAATTCCTCCCTGGAGTATTCTGGAGAGATCATGGGACATGAGATGACATGGGACAACACACATACACACACACACACACCACACACACACACACACACACACACACACACGGGTGGGTGGAGAGCCAGTGTGCACGAGAGAGTACCTTTCAGTTCGTTACCTTGAGATTGGTACCCCTAAGGTATTAGGTTTCTGAGGAAAACCATTTTGGGTCTGTTAGACTGGTCTAGGGGTCAGTTCAGTAAGTGATTCCAATGGGTGTCACATGGGCAGAAGGATCATCCAGCTGTGTCCCGTTAATTCTCCGACCATCAGAATCATGGGACATAATTGTTTTAAAAACACAATGGTTTTGTGTTTTAAACTATCCACAGTATACAGACATCCTGACTGGAATAGGGAGCCAGTGCCCTTCTGTGAGTGTGCTGTAATCATGAGCAAGGGCTCAGAGGCAGACACTTTGCTCTGCAGCTGTATCTAGATGGAATCTCTCATAGCCGTGTAACTATAGGTCTACTTATGACCCTCTAAAAGGCTAGCCTTGTGCATCATAAAACCTCGCTGGGTGTGCAAGCTGATCACACCCAATGAGGAACCTCTCTCCTGTCCTCTTTGTGGACAGCAAATCTTGTGTGTATGCCGAGCAAGTCAATATCCAGAAGGTGAATTGCTGGAACATAAGCTTCATAACTGCACACTAGCAAATCATATGCCAGAAAGGTGCTGGCTATTCCAAACTCCTCCCACAGTCCACAAGCCTGCTTCTCTCCCACTCCCTTTGTAGCACAGGCCATCATCAGTGCAGCAGTGACTGGTCTTATGGATTATATTCTTTCTCTGCATGATGTCAGATGGCTCATCTTACGTCCACTGTGCCTGGATAGTGTCTGAACAAAATTAGCAACACAATAAATATTATTTGAAAGAATAAGGCTCATGAAGCCTTGCTAACTCTATTTCTTAGCTCAGAGCCTTCTCTAGGCTCTCAGCATCTTTTGTTAGTTGCTCAGCAAGTGCCTCGAATTGGTTCTCCACCCACCCTCTCGCCTCCCACACTGCCTCTCTCCCCTGACACTGTCCCCCTCTCTCTGCATGGCTTTTTGTCTCACAAATGACACTCTACACAGTTATTCTACCTGCAAACACGGTGTGGTAGTTTGAATGAGAAATGTCTCCTGTAGGCTCCTGTATTTGAACACTCGGTGCTGCTGTTTGGGGAAGTTATAGGACATGGAGCCTTGTTGGAAGAAATACATCACTAGGGGTGGGCTCTGAGAATGTATAGCCTTGCCCCACTTGTAGTTGGCTCGCTTTGCTTTCTGTATGTGGTAGGAGATGAGAGTGCTCAGCTTCATGCTCTGGCCACATGCTGCCATACTCCCTCTGCCATGATAGACTCTTCCTCTAGAACCATAAACTCTTCCCCCGAGTCTCTGTTAGTCATGGTACTCTCACAGCCACAGAAAAGTAGGCTAACATGCAGACAGCATCCTTTGTTCCTCTGCAACATTCTACGCACCTTCTCTTATCCAACTAGTGATTACATCCTGTCTATTTGATTCCCTGTCCACCCATGAACAATGCTCAACATAGTTCTTGGTCATCTACCGTGTGCCAGCGATTAAACTACGATCTGAGGATTCAGAGGAAAAAGGAAAAGGCCCTACCCACACAGGTAAGTTACAGAGAGTGTCAGAGGGTGTTGACTTTTCAGCCAACCTGTGCAGATCTTGTCTGCTGAACCTGGGATCTGAGGACCTGAAAGAATAAGCAGACTACAGTCTAATGCTATAGACAGCCCCACTTCAGTTTCATTGTGCTTTTACACATGAATGTAACAAAGAAAGCAATCATCTAAGGAAGGTTGGTTGAGTTCAGAAAAACATGATCAGAAAAATGAGAAAATAAACACCAGTAAGCACATACTAAATATTAACAGGACAGCCCTTTCACAAAACATTCTTAGGACAGACCAATTTGAACACAATTGCCTGGTACATGCTATAGATTACATCCGGGAAATGCATGAAAGCAAGGCAGAAGGCAATTTCCAGACACAGGGCACACTGACCAGCCTGGGCTCCATAGCTCTATTCTGACATCCACCAAGAATAAACATGTCTTATAAATTGAATGTAAATGTTTGTCAAAGGTTTTATAAAATCATATCCAAGAACAATCCAGAGAATAAAATGCACCTGAGGTAAAGGCCCTTGCCTTTTTCTCTAGAGCCTCTCTCAGAGTTCCCCAAGGCATTGTTCACCAGGGGTCATTCTTTGACTGTGTTCCAACAGATGGTGATAAGTTTTAAATAAGTTTTAAATAGGGGTCCAAATAAAGGACTCATTTCGAGGTGAAATCCAAGTAGAGAGCAGAGATCCCCGGTGAAGGACTCATCATGCATTGGGCTGGTTCTTAAATGTGTCCACTTCTCCCCTCTTCTATGCCCAGTCTGTCTTGACCCCACCATCCCTCGTGTCTTCTTGGTACCCACTTGCATTTCATTATGCATCCACCTACCCAGGTGATATTTTTAAGTCAAAATTGCATACAATCACTTAGTGGCTGCCTTACATTCCCCAGAGTATGAGATTCACATTCATTAAATAATGTCACCTACAAGCCCTTGTATCTGTCTCCAACTTTATATCTTCCTTAGAACTCAACAATGACACCCCCCACCCAAACTTCCTTGAGTCTGTTTCTTCTCATTCCACAAAGAAAATAAGAGCCAGTGGTTTTTTTGTTTGTTTGTTTTTTTGTTTTAATTTTATTTTAAGCTGTACTTTAGAGAACCTGGTACCCTTTAAAAGAGCCGTTCATTCAGAAAGGGCATGCTTGTGACAGGTTAAAGAATTCTAATCAGGAAGCTAAGAGCTAATCATGCAGATGAGCGACGTCTGTATCCTAACGAAGCGGGAATGGCCATGCATTATTAATAAGCCGAGGGCAAGTGTCATGGCGTGTCTATTAATAGCACAAGCTAGATGGACCCCAGGCGTGTCAGGATGAGTGCAAATCTCAGCACCTTTGGAAATGGAACCTGTTTACAGGAGAAGGACTTGCACTAAAGTTAGCTGAACTAGTTCACAAGATCTCTTGGTCAGACTTCCATATTTGGTAGGGTGGGGATGTGGCGTTGTGGGAGCACGGTGGGTTGGAGGAGCATCAGGTCACGGAGACAAATTGCAGCCTTGTTTCTGGAGGAAACTGCCCTTGTCCTTGTGCCGTGAGGCAGGCTGGGACTATATCCTAGATCCTACTTTGCAAATCTGAGCAATGGTTTCTGAGAGCACATGGAGGGATCAGTGCAAATGTGTGCCCACAACCAGGAAGGTAACCATTAGTAGCTGTCCCATGGCAAATAGAGAAACTATAGGGTAGGATACTAATGAGATGCCCATCAGTGCACCATGGCAGCTTCCTGAGAGAAGACCAGACTCCAGAGTGACTTCCAGAACTCTCTACTGGAGTGGACGTGGACAGTTTCTCCAGGATCAACATCTAATAAATAGAACAGTACCAATGAGTGTGTAAGACAGATTGTAAGTGAGAATGAAGTGTGTTTAAGATACAAGGTTTAGGGCCTTAACCTTTTCTTTGCTTAGGAAAGAAGTTAAAATAAATGAATTCACTGCTTGAAAGTGATGGTGTTACCCTCCAGGATCCTGATCTCCCAGAACTGAAGAGCAGCCTAGATCCTGATCTGACTAGAAGGTGGGACTGATCCTGCTGACAGAATATCTGTTTGTTTGCTTTGGAGTAAATGTTTCAGTAGCGTGATAGTCAGAGAGTGGGGACAGACTGAGGACTTCCCAAGCTGACAGAGCATATTGAAAGGTGACCTGTGTACTTGCTTGCTAACTTGTTGTCTGTGGATTGCTCACTTTGTTGTAGGTTACTAGCAGCTGGCAAAGTTGCAGAGAGAAGAGGGGAGGGGAGGGAGGGGAGGGGAGGGGAGGGGAGGGGAGGGGGGGGAGGGGAGGGGAGGAGGGGAGGGAGGGGAGGGGAGGGGAGGGGAGGGGAGGGGAGGGGGGAGGGGAGGGAGTATTTCTTTCACTTATTCCCCAGGCAGACAGTGCCAGTGCGGTGCTGAGCCAGTTCCATAGGACAGCCCTTCCTGGAGTCTGGGCTATGGAACAAATCAGACGCTCACTTCCCCTCTGAACTCTTGAGTGGGGTCAGGGACAGTGAGCGGCCATCTTGAGTGTCCCCTGGACAGGGTCTGTTTGCATCTGGAAACTACAGAAGTGAAAAATACAGGACCGTCCTGACAGTTCACACAAGTGCAGTCCCTCACATGGTCTATCACGCCTGCGCAGACACGTGTCTGCTGAATCACAAAGGGGCCAGCCACAGCCCTTTCGGTTCCAAAAGGCCTACCACTCGGATCTTTCTTTTTATAGCTGGCTGAGTTAGAAGCCCTTTGGCTTCTGCCTTTTCACTCATAAGTGGTGAGTTTAGATCTGTTTATATTGCAGTAACATTTACTTCCACCAGGACAGCAGAGAAGGAAGTCGCACGTAGTCGTTGGGGAGGAGGGTCGAAAACAGGAAGATGGAATTTTCTCCCAGTACTTTCATGGTTGATGAATGAGATCTGGGTTTCAGAGGATAAAAATCTCAATTCTGAGGAATTGGTATTGCATGGTGAGTAATGGAGACATGTAATACAAAGGGGACTGGTTTCGCCAGATTAGAGTGTAGGGCAGAGATGTATGGGCTCCTGTTGGGGCCGTCAGGCTTCAGCTGCAATTACTTATTATAGATAGCAAGTTTTTAAAATTATATATTGGATTTTTATAGGAGATTTCTAATGAATAATTCAAGCACTGACCTCAGACCTATGTATATGGGCCTACAAGCACTAAGGGAGCTAAAAATAAAACAAAGAGGCAGCTATAGAAAAGATGTGTTAACTGAGGAGACCCAGCATCAGTGTTTGTGATGGTTAACTGAAGGGCCCGGGTTGCTGATAAACATCGTTTTTGGGTCCATCTGGAGGTGAGAGCACTGACCAATTCACCGCACAGAGAAGATCTACCCTCCCTGTTTCCGGAGGGCACTGCCCAATCTGTTGAGCGCTCTGAGAGAGTAAAAAGGGCCCAAGAGGGTAAATTCTCTAATAATCTCCTGCCCCTAGTCAATGAGTTCCTGTGTGTGTGTGTGTGTGTGTGTGTGTGTGTATGTGCGCGCGCGTGCGCGCGTCTGTGTGTCTGTGTTTTGTTTTTCTTATTTCTCAGTGACTTAAGTCAGAGCCCGCCACCCTTGCCTGGGCAATTCAGCATTGATTTCGTAGTTCTCAGGTATTCACATTTGAGCCTGGTCCTACGAGAAAATCCCAATCTCTCCCTCTCTCATTTTTTAAAAAATGCATGTTTTTTTCTTTAGTGTAGGCTGTTCTGAAAGATGTTCTGTAGCCCAGGCTAGACTTGAATTTGTGATTCTCCTTCTATCTCAGCCTCCTGAGTGCTGGGATTACAAGCATGAGCCACTATGCTTGGTTTTTGTCTTTGTCTGTTTTCAACTATTTGCCTTTCTGCTTCCCGCCATGTGGCAGTGGGGCCAGAGGACTTTTCCAGACGCCAGACACTTGGTTTTGAACTTCTTAGCTGCCTAAATTGTGAGAAGCACATTATTTAAAAAACAAACTTTTTAATCTATTTTTTATGAATGTCACATCATATACCCCAATTCTACTCATCTACCCTCCCTTATATATATATATCTGTGTGTGTGTGCGTGCACTGTGATAATCATTTACTGAAAGTAGCTAACAGATTGAAAGCAAACTTAAGCAGAACAAATAGATACCATAAATATTGGGAGCAACATGTGGATATAGGTTGGTAGCATCTGGATGGTGTTTTTGACTGTTATCTGGGTTAATAAAGTCATCCCCCCCTTATAAAACTCTGTTTAAAATCTTTATAGAAAAGAATATCTTATTCCTTTCCACTTCTATGTTTTCTGTGCTGTTCAATAAACACACAACAAAGCCCTTTGTTAGGGACAGACAGCAGACACAAAAAGTAGATGGACAGAAAGGCCACAGAGGGTGAGAGAAGACAGGGGAGAGAAGTGGAGAATCCCAATACGGGCTCCATCTTTGTCTAATCTACATTATGAGGAAGACTCTTTGTATTCCTTGGTGAGACGCTGACCAGGACTTCTCCTGACACCTTCTGAAGGTTGCCGGGGGATTGCTCTGGAGTCCAGGTGCCCCTCACTTCTAGTGCAAAGCTAAGGGCAGAGAAGGGGAGGGGCAAGCAGGGAAAGAGGGGGAGGGGAGAAAGGGCCGAGAGGGTTTACCTTCATTTGGAGAACTGCTCTCAGTATGCTATTTTTATGAAGGGTTTGGGCCAAGAGGAAGGGCCCTTGACTTTCCAGTAGAGAAAGGAAAAAGAGACATCATCAGTGAAGGAGAGAAAGAAGAGATGACCAATGAGGGGTGTTGGATTCTTGAGGCTGAGAAAGCAGGTGGGAAGCTTCTGTCTGGTCCTGCCTCACAGCAGAGCCTGTGGAGGCTGGATACTGGGATCTGGAGGTTGCAGGTGACACTGAGGACACTAGAGAGGACCTCTAGCATCACAGGACAGGGACAGATGAGGAGGCATTGATGACATTGTCTTCATCCTTCTTGATCCTCTTCTGCAACTGGGTATTGCCACAACAGGAAGGAGAGAAAGCCTCCCAGGCTGCAGAGGAAGCCACAGAAACTTCGCTTGGATTTCTGCTGACTGTGCTAAGTAGGAACTCAGAGCTTGGAAATAAGTCTGATTTAGGGAAATTAAAAACACCAAAGAATATGAGGTTTTTCCCATCCCAATTTCACATAGCAGTCTGAGAACTTGTTGGCAATCCTGATCAGACTTTCCTTAGCATAGATGGGACAAGTAAACCAAACTCTATGCCCAGGCAGGAGGCCACCCAACCTGCCAAGGCCTGGTCCCTCAAGGGAAGTGAAGCCCTGAGAGTTAATGAGATGCATGGAGATACAATGGCGGGCAATGATTCACAAACTCTCACTAAAGGAGGAAGAAGCAAGGAACCAGTCCCTTAAGGCACTTGTCCAGTCTGGAGGAAGGGTAGGTTGAAGCAATCACATAACAAAGATTAAGACATTCTGTGGGTTTTCCAGTTGTCTGGCAGTTTCAGCATGGAGATACAACAGGTTTGAGGGCCTTCCATCTTTTTAACTGGAAGTAGCTGTATTCTTAAGTCAAGAATACAAGAGAGAAGTCTTCTCAGTTGTGTCCGAGGCTTCTCAAAGAAAATAACATGATAGTAATAATACTGTTATGCTCTAGTGCTCTCTCTCTCTCTCTCACTCTAAATATGTATTTATTACATATCTAGCAGTGAGCACTTCATATGTGGATAAGAAATATACTATCCCATATGTACCAGCTACAATCCAAAATATCATCTACCAAAGTTCAAGCTGTGGGAATAGGTTGTTGGGCTCACTTACAGAGCATAGAAGAGGGCTTCCTAACAGGAGTGTGGAAAAAGCAGCTGCATCACTGGAAAGTGCATGGGGTGACACCTCCCCCTTCAGTTAATGGATGGTCCAAGGACAGTCCATCCCTTTCTTCTGAGGGAACCTCAACTCAACAGACTTGGTCTCAAGAATCTCTTGCAAGTAGTTGGAGCCGTTCTGATGAAGATGCTCCTGGTAAGCCTGAAGCTAGCACACTGCAGCAGGCCTACAGAAACAGGACAGAGCAAAACCCAAACTGTTCTGCCCACCCTTTTCTAACAGAGGCCCTGGTGCCTTATAAAATTTAAATACATTTATATGTTTCCATGTGCCTTTTGACACAGATGCTCCAGTCAAGGAGTCCTTTATGGGCAGAAGGGAGTTGTTTTCCTCTCCTATACAGGTTAAGTTGACATTCTGAGTCACCTTTTCTAGAATCTGAGCCACCAGATTCTAGAACCATGGTCTCTGCTGCCTTTGGAGGGAGTGTAAGTCATTTTCAGCAGCCATTTCAGTCTCTAGATCTTTGGAGTTTTGCATTTCTCAGAATTTTATTTATTTTTATTTTTTTGTAGACATACTGGGCCCATGTTGTTCATAGACAGCTAGGCCCAGAGAGCGGCAGAGATGAGGAAAGGGCTTCTCAAATTAAGCCTAGTAGTGCCTTACTCTGGGGGCCATAGAGGTGACGGAGGGGCTAGAAGAGCCAGATTGCCAGCATTGCTGGAGCTCAGAGTGATGAAGTATTCCTTCTTTGTCACACTCAAGAATATTGGCTGAGAAGAGTGAAGGTGAGAGGGACTCCAGTTTGAACCTTGGGACCACGCAGAGCAAGGCCTGCTGGGTCTGAGGCACAAACCTTGGTCTAAGCCTCTGTGTTCTCAGTGAAGTGGGCATGATAGGATCTCTCACAGGGTTATTATAGAGATTTAATGATTTGACACATATCAGACACATACATTGTGTGTTCAAGAAATGGTGTCTCCCATAATGCACTAGTAATCAATCACAAAATAAAACAATAACAAGAAGCCATCTAGAAATGGTTTCCTGATCTCTCACAGTAAATAAATCCTTGTGATAAAAGCTTGCTTTTCCTGTGTGGCATCCTGGGACATCTATGCTGAGCCAGCAGGAGTTGGAGGCCACCTTTCTACAAGGGATCACGGATAATGAGAACAAGTGCCTGGCCTCACCTTTTTTTTACAGTTGTTTATGCATACCCAAGCTGTATATACATTTACAAATTCATATTTTACAGGTCTTTACAGGTCATTGAATTCTTGGGATCCCAGGACCTCCTGCTCCAGGTGTTTGAATGGCCTGGCAGTATTTTCTACCATAGATGTGTCTTTGGCCAGGTATGTCCCAACACCTCAGGTCACATGCATTTCTTCCCTCTCATGCCTCATTCTGTTCACAGAAGTCCTTTCTGCTGTTCGCATCTTAGTTCATTTTCAGAGAGACTTCTAGCTCAGCTCCAGTGACTCTCGCATCTCATTACACTCTTGGTAATTAGCTCCATCTCATTACCCCAGCCTGGTTGGAATAGGATTACTTGTTTCCAGGTGTAAACCTATGCGGTGCATCTTTCTACACCTCTTCAAAATTCCAGGCAGGCCTTCTGCCGCAGCCCAAGCAGGACAACTACTTCCAGCTGCGCACAGTTCATTACCACGTCCGTGTCAGGAAAAGAACTCCGTGGTATTCCACATCTGGTCACATGCTTATTAATTATGTACTTCTTATAACAACTGTGTCTAATTAGGACAGAGTTGAGACCTCTGCAGAGCCTAGCAGTTCTTTATGTTTTCCTGTTCTTGGTACCTCATTACCCTCCCTCCAAATTATACCCAATTTGTTTTACATCCATGCCACATTAAGACAATTGCTCTCAGGTGTGTATTACAACACACACTCTGCTTTTCAACGCAAACTTTCTTGACCAGAACATTCCTTGTTTCCACAGCTTGTGGGTGGCTAGCCATTTTTTGGTCTCTGCTCTCACTTGCCCTAGATGGAGTGAATCCAGCTTGGACTTGCTGAGTCCTGGGGCTGGACTCTGGTCTGCTGTATTCTTTGTCAGTCTATGCTTGTATCTTGGTCCTGGGGAGGTGGCCATTGCCATGTCTCAGAGCAAGAATCTTGACTGTAATGGCCCTGGTCCGTTCAGAGGGCCTGTGAGGCAGAAACTCATTTGTTCCATCGGGAGCTGGTGAGGCATGAGCTGCCAGGCTATCCTGACGAGCAAAGGCCCAGGGAAAGTGGCAGTTCTGAGCTTCTAAAATGTGGCACAGCTCAGCGCTGAGTAGCAGGGAGTCAGGTTGAAGATTTCGGTCCTCAATCCTATGCAATGGCTTCCTGAATGAAAGTTTAGAGACTTGAGGGGGACTCTGGGCTTTGGTAAGTGGAAGATCCCAGCGAGCGTTTTAAGAGGCCAGTGAAAACGCCAGACTACACCACAAGGACTATGTGCTTGCCACTGCAAAGATCCCGTGTCACCTGAGCTCTAACAGACAATCTGATCTTCCTGTCTGCCTGCCCGATTGCCTCAGTGCTAAGAAATCATGGATACAACTTGACAGTAAGAGACGTCAGAGGTTGGTTGCCAGTTTGACTTCTCGGTTTGGAGGCTTTTTTTTCTAAATCTATTTGAAATATATACTAATGACTCTCTTGCTCAGAAAACTTTCAGGCAAAAGGGCAGTCCTGAAGAGAGCCTGGGACTTCAGTGAGTGAAGCCTCTCCAGGGAAGGCCCCACCCCCGACTCTCAGGTGGAACACTCCTGGATAAAATTGTCTTTGAGAGCTTGGAAACAATTCCAGGGCAAGAGACCCTGTAAAGGATCCTTGTTGAGTCTCAGGATGTTATCAACTGCAAGCTGGGGAGTGAGATTAAAACACCCCATTGTGAGGCAGGCATGAAAACACAATTCTACAATGTGCTGGATGCCTTGGGAGAATCTGAATCCAACTGGTTAAGTGCTCAGTGGGTAAAGGACATGAGAGAAAGCACCGCCAGAAGTCCCAAGAACAGGGCTTGTCCATCCATACATGTCAGAACCAGCCTGTTAAACTGGCTCTTTCTCAAGGAATTTATTCTAAGCATGATGAGGTTGGAAAGGAGTCTTCTAGTGGTTTCTACATTGGGCATAGAGAGCAATGACTACCTGTGGTGTGGGGTTGTGGTGAGGACGAAATGGGAAGACCTGTCAGGGACTCTAGAGCAGGTGACAGTGGTAAGAGGTACTCCCTGGGAGCTGACAGTCTCAGCTCTCCTTCATGGTTATGCTTATTGTCTCTCTCCGGACCCTTCCTAATCCAGGAGGCTGTGACTGGCTAGGCTGTAGATAGAGAACTTCTCATGCCAGGAGGCTGGTTCCAGGAACCCATGGACATCAAGGATTATGGACGTATTCTGCACTTACTTTTCTTTAAAAAAAAAAAATTTAAGGATGTTATTTTATGTATGTGTTTGTACATGTGTATGTGTGCATGTGGGAGCCTGCAGAGGCCAGACAGGGAGTTAAATGCCTGGAGCTGGAGTTACGAGCAGTGGTGGTGAGCCTCCTGCCTGACACTGCAAAGCAGCAAGTCCTCGTAACCATTGAACTCCATGCTTTGCATTTAACAATAAATATTTTCCTCTTTTGCTAAGGTGTATTATTCCTTCTGTCACTAACATTTATTTTTGAATATTTATTGCATATATTAATTGTACATGGAGACTTTTTCGTATACATGTATGTACACTGAACATACTTCTCCCAGAACCCTTTATCCTCCGGTTGTACCCTTTGTTCCTTGGGACGATTTTGTTTCTACTCCCATGTCATATATACATACATAACTTTACATAGCTATATAAGATCTAGAAACTACAGGCATGAAGTCTCAGCAATATGGCTGCCTGCATGAGACCTGCCTAATGGCCACAGCAGTTGACATGCCAACAAAGTTTTGTCTGAGGCTGGCTTAATCTGCTTCCTATAACTCTCTAAAGTTGCACCTGCTTTCCTGCAGATGACAGCTTTGTTCTTTGTAGGGAGAGGACATCCTGTCCTGCATCTACTGCAGTTCTTTTACCCATTCCTTTGTTGTTGGGTACCTGGGCTGATTCCATACTTAGCTGCAGTGAACTTGGCAGTACAAGTGCACTTGGGCCCTTCAGGAAGACACGTGGGAGCGGTATAGCTCCCTCCTGTGTACATCTATTTTCATTTTTAATTTCTAAAATTTTTAATTTTGAGAATTTCATAAAAGAGCACACTGTATTTATATCATCTCTGACCTTCCTCATTCTAACTCTTCCCATGTTCCTTCTCCTCTCCTTCTGGAACCCAGAACCTCTTCTGTGGTGATTATTGTTACATATACACCCTGTTTAGTTCTGTCTGTATGTACCTGTCTTCAGGGCTGACCACTTGTGACTGAATAACCTACAGAGGGGCTTGTTCCTGGAGACTGATTCTCCCTCTCTTAGTGGCTACTGACTGTATTTCTCATAAGGGCTAAGGCCTTATGATAGTTTCATGCACATTGGTATATGAACTGCTATTGTCATTATGTAGGTCTTTGTAGGCAGCCATAGTTTGAGTTCTTGGGGATAGCATCCCTCTTATGTCTAGAAGACACCACCTAGTAGCCCCACTCTGGTTCTCTCATAGTTCTGCTTCCTCTTCTGTGATGTTCCCCAGGCCTTAGGTGCAGGGGTTGTGATGTAACTAACCGGGACTGGGCACATTGTCACGTTATCTGCATCTATGTAGCAGCCTCTGTCTGCTTCAGAAAAGAAGGTTCTTGATGAGGGATGAGAGCTACATTTGGGGAAGCCTGTGGATACGGATCCTGGGTGTGGGAAGGAGGTGTAGGGCAAGGGACCAGGGACAGAATCATTTGTCTGTTTTTACTATTTTGAGGAGTCTCATACCAACCTCAAAGTGGATGGACAGTTTACATCCATACCAGCAGTATAAGGGTTTGCTTCAGCCCACATCCTCATCGGCATTTGTTGTTATTTGTTTAAGAGACACTTCTGTTCAATGTTTGGTTGAGTCTGTAGAAGAGGAGCCAATGGCCGCCTATGTGGACTAGCCATGGTCCATCTCATTTGCCCACATGTAAGAGAAGATGGCGAGCTTTGCTTCCATGCCCTCCTGCTGAGGCTTGCTAGTATTTTTCTTTTTTACTCACAGCAGCACTTTTTAGGGCGTGGTTATCATGGCAGAGTACATCTCTTGTGTATGTATGTATGGCTTGTATATATATGTATGTATGTATGTATGGCTGGGCTGTCTGTATTTACTCTAGTTCTTTCTAGTAATGACACAGAATCCTTCTCACAAAACATTACCAAACTAGGGCCCCACTCTATAGAAACCTTCAGTGTCCCCTGGCTGGTGGCAGGTTCTGAGGTGGCTATGCCACCTGTCGTTCCCACTCAACCAGCTACCACATGTGTCATTGGCTGTGAACATTTGGAGAATAAATACCAGTGAATCACCAATGGCTTGTGCTTGAATGCCTCAGACAAAGGCTCCTGTGACCCTTTTCTGTATAGAACTGGCATTTCTTGTGCCACTATTGTGGCAAAACAGAGATCCACTCTCACACATGATCAGAACCATCCTGACCACTCAGAACCGGTGGGGAGGAAAGGGGAAGACATAGATCTAAGGTGGGAGGCTGCAGACATTACAGAGAAATTTCCAAACCAAAGTGGTCCACTCCAACAGCTCTCTGCCCCCTCCTGCCATCCCTGCTTCTTGGGGGGGATTTAAAGAACCTTGCTTGAGGCAGTGTTCTTCTCCATGATTGTCCCTGTGTGCATTCCATCTCTCACCTGTCAGGACTGTAAACCACACAGTTGTACAGCCCTCCTTCCTCTTGGAAGATACTGGAAGGCCATCCTGCAGCTTTCAGATGGCACCTTGCCTCACTGCCCAAGTCAGGTTTCCAGCTCAGCTTTGGGTATGAACTTGTTGGGTTTCAAGTCCAGCTCCTAAATGCTAAAGAGAAGGGTGTCTCCTCTGTCTCTATATCTTGCCCAAATGCAGCAGCACTTGCTACACATCAGGCTCTTGGAAATGTTTGCTGAATAAAGAACATGAGAAAAACAACACACGATATTTAAGCTTCTTAAAACAGTTTTTAATTTTTAGTTATTCCCATCCAGAACAAAGTTGTTAGAAACAGGTGTGAAAATTCCTTCCCTCGGGGTCTGGCAGTGACCTTGAGTAGCCCGTCCCCTGGCTCTTCTTCCCTTGTGTGTTCAAAATGCTTCTTGTTGATAAACTTGCTTCCTGTGACCTATGAACCTTGAGTAGCAAGAAGACTTGGGGGCCAGGGCAGTGCAAGATCCACAGGGTCAGCAGCATTGCAGGCACCCATATCAGGAAAGGGCAATTAAAAAAAAAAGGCTTAGCAGCTGAGTGTGGTGATGCATACCTTTAATCCCAAGGGGATCTCTGAGTTTAAGTCCAGACCAGCCTGGTCTACAGAGTGAGTTCAGGACAGCCAGGGATACATAGAGAAATCCTGTCTTGAAAAACCAAAAATCAACAAACAGAAAAAAAGACTTCAGTGGCAGCTGCATGGGAAATGTCCCGTCCTCCCTGCTCTCAGCTAAGCAGACCTGCACTGCTTTATAGGAGATAGCTGTATTGTTTTAGTCCTCCCTGAATTTTTCAGTAGTTTCAATGTTTATTATAATACTAATTGATTTACTTTTTCATTGTAAATTTTTTAAAAATTATTTTTATTTTTGTGTGTCTGTGTACCTGGTGTGTGTGTGTGTGTGTTGGTTTTGGTCAGTGTTTTATCACAGCAACAATAACCAAGTAGGGTAGGCCTTGTCTGTGAGGAGTTGAGTTATATTAATTGAGGTTGGAAGTCCCACCCTGACTGTGGGGGAGCCACTCAGTGGGCTGAGACCCTGGACCGCATGAAAAGGAGGCAGCTAGCTGGACACAGCATCCACTGCTCCTGGACACAGAATCCACTGCTCCTGGACACAGCATCCACTGCTCCTGGACACAGCATCCACTGCTCCTGGACACAGCATTCACTGCTCCTGGACACAGCATTCACTGCTCCATGCTTCTTGAAGGCTGATGCAGAGTGACCGCTGCCTCAGGCTTCTGCTGTCCCTGCTAGAATGGGCTGTACCTTGTGAGAGTTAGCCAAATAAACCTTCTTTTTTTGAGGTGCTTGTGTCGAGGAGTGTTTTGTCACAGCAACAAGACAAGTCACTAAGACAGTGTGCATGAGGAAATGAGGACGCCTCTTACAATTTACCCTGGATGGTGTGTGACATGGAAGTTCTTCAACAGCGAGTCACCTTTCTCCCTACTATTTTTAGCAATGGTTTTATGATGATTTTTAGAAACTTTATGTGCATGAATATTTTTGTCTGCATGTATGTCTGTGCACTACGTGCATGCAGTAGTCCCAGAACCAGAAGAGGGCTTCAGGTCAGATACAGAAGTTACAGAGGGTTATTAGCCTCCATGTGTGGGTGTTGAGAATTGAACCCAGGTTTTGTGGAAGGACAGCCAGTGCTCTTAACTGGTTTTAATACAGAAGGAATAAAGCAAAAAGGTTGTAAAACCAACCAGCAGCCTGCGAACAATCCTGCTATAGCATGCAATCTGTCCCAGGGTTGGGCTAAAGGACTGCTATCTCCCAGCCTTGAAGAGATCTGTTTTGGGTTGGGAAGCCAGTTGAGAAGCATTTATTTGATTTTGGCAATCGAGACAAAGCAATGTGCATATACTTATTACACTAAACTATAAACTGACAGGCTAAGAGGAGAAAAAGCCAACTGCTTATGCCACAGGCCTTATTAAGTATTTCAGGATGCTCCTAAAACTCATGTGGCAGTCGGCTTTCCTTCATTTCTTTCTGAGTCTAACAACTTGACATGGCCTCCTCCCTGTCCCACCCTCGTCCCTTGGGAATAGACTAAAGTGGTTGTTAGGAAAAACATTCTGTACTGCAAACTTTCTTCGCGTTCATATGGAAAAGCAAAACTAAAGAGAAAAGAATCCACTGTCTAACCACTAAGCATCAGTGTGGACAGAGTGCAGTCGGCTCAGGCTCTGCTGCCTGGCTAGAGCCTGTGGCTGTGCACATCGTGAACCCCACCCACACCCAGTGCAGTGCACCCCATCACACAGTGGTTATTTTCTTGTCCTTGGTGGCTTGCTTGATGGCAGCCTGCTCACAGATGATCTCCTTGAGTCTCTGCAGCCTGGTGTTCTGGGTGGTCTGGTCCCCGACCCCAGTCTGGCTTCGGTGCAGCAGGGTCAGGGCGTGGATGTACTCCAGCTCTGTGTACTTCACACCCTGGTCCACCACCAGGTTCAGGAGCTCATCCGCTGTGTTGTACAGCATCTCGTAGTACTGCCTGCGGGAGCAAGATGAGCAAGTTCAGTGTGTCCTCCATCATCTGCACATTCTGTCACTGGCATGTTAGTGTGCTTACTTACTTCACAAGCAGCTCCTCATTACCTGGAAGGCAGGTTCTGTCCCACTGAACCTCTTACTCAGTACTCACTCACACATTGTCTTATTAGAGACTCTGGGAAACATGGCTTTCTTCTCCTAGTAATGGGATAATAATGTTGCCTCCTTCTTAAGATTATTGTAAGTTTCAGTTATTTTACATAAAGCGCTTAGAATCTGGTACTTCAAAAAGATGAATTCTGACAACAGTAAAGGTAATAGTAACCCAATGACAGTAATAATAGTATCAGTTATTAAAGGGACAGAAGAAGCTCCCCAGGGGTCAGTCACCACCTTCCTTCCAGCTAGCAGGAGGTATGGGCAACAAAGCAACTCTATATATCTTAATGGCTATCTTAGAAACCCCCATTCTTGCACGTAGGGTCTTGAGTAGTTTGTTTCTTCTTCATCAGGAATATCTTGGTAGAAGAAAAAACAAAAAAAAACAAAAAATCTTCTCAAAATCTCATATCTTATGGGAGAGGGAAGCCATCTTTGAGCATGGTAATACATTTCTTTTCTTTTGACCCTTTCTCCATTTACTTATTTATTTAATTTTTTTCATCCATTCATTCACTTTACATCCGGAGGTTCCCCCTCCTTACATGGCCCATCCCTTCTCCCCTTCTCCTCTGAAA
This sequence comes from Mastomys natalensis, assembly GCA_021653895.1. Taxonomy (NCBI): domain Eukaryota; kingdom Metazoa; phylum Chordata; class Mammalia; order Rodentia; family Muridae; genus Mastomys; species Mastomys natalensis. The sequence goes on along the minus strand of JAJTUV010002562.1, from coordinate 29,376 downwards.
AGGAGACGGTCCCCTGGATACCAACCCACTCTGGCATCTCAAGTCACTGCAGGACTAGGCACATCCTCTCTCACTGAGGCCAGACAATGAAGCCTAGTTAGGGAACAGGATCCATAGGCAAGCAACAGTCAGGGCTAGCCCTGACTCCAATTGTTGGGGGAACCCACATGAAAACCATGCTACACATCTGCTACATATATGCAGGGGTAGGAAGAGGCTAGCTCCAGCCCTTGTATGCTCTTTGGTTGGTGGTTCAGTCTCTGGGAGTCCCCAAGGGTCCAGGTTACTTGTCTCTGTTGGTCTTCTTGTGGGTTCCCATCCCCTCTGGGCTTCTCAATCTTTCCCTCAACTCTTCCACAAGGCTCCCCCAACTCCATCTAATGTTTGGCCATGAGTCTTGGCATCTGTTTTGGTCAGCTGCTGGGTGGAGCCTCTCAGAGGACAGTTTTGCTAGACTCCTGTCTGCAAGCATAACAGAGTGAGTGGTTCATGAGGAACTACCTGGGAGTCAGGAGGAGGGTGGAGTTTGGGAGCTTCACACCCTGGACTATAAATGTCAGAGGTTTCAAGCCGGGGTCTTTGGAAGGAGAGTAATTACTAAACCACTCCCACCTCTAGAATGCCCAGGACCTAGAAACAGAAGCTACTACAGAGGCGGTAAATGGTTTATGATGCTTTTCACTGAGATTAAGCAAAATGAATTGGAGTTCTTTGCACTATGATATTGATATTTTCATCATTTATCTTAAAAAACAACACTGAACCCATCAACTCAGATGAAACTGGATTTCTTTTGAGAAGTCTGATGAATTGTTTCAGGGAGACTGGCTGGTTTTCTACAGAGACTGCCATTCCTCCCTGAGAGTAAACAAGACAGAGCTGCCTAGAACTCCAGCCCTGGATCCTCTGTGGCGTTGAGTGACAGAGGGTGCAGAATTTAAGTACTTAATGTTGCAATATCCTCCATGCATTGATGACCTTTATAAACCCCCAAATGACACTCTGAAGGCAACAGAGAGACTAAAGGAGTTCTCAAGAGCCTCAGATGACAGTGCACCAGAATTGCAAAGCTGAGTTATTAAACAAAATTGACAGGTAACTGATGGCATATTTTCTATAGTTAGAGGGAAATTCCCCTATAACCATGATGATACATTAGATCATAAAGAAACATAAATATTTAAAGACAGAATGAAATGCATTTATCTTCGAGAAAGCTACCTTACCCGGTAGCAAAGCCTAATAAATGTATAGAATGGCGGATGTGGAGGTGGGAAGGGGCTACAAGATGCCCTAAGGAGAAAGAGGGAAAATGCCCCAATCTATGCAATGAAAATGAGCTTCCATGATAAACACTGACAGATTGAAATAAAATCATGGAACCCAACAGGAGTAAATAATTGATGGGCACGTTCTGAGACTTCAGGAGAATAAAAGCATGGTTTTTATCAGTCAAGCATTACAACAGCAGCCTTAGCTTCCAGGGTACCTCAGCTTACGGCGGATGGCATTGTATGCGGCTGCCTGTGTTGCATTAGTAAACACACATGTGCTTTAGATGTTTTCCAGCTCAGGCCTTGTACATTTAGAGGCCAGCTGTGGACTGAGTAGCCTGTACTGAGGAAAAAAGGAGTTGGGCTTCATCCCAAGAATGTGAGTGGAACATTCTATAACCAAGCGTGTGCCTGCCCATGCTTCCCCTTGTGTCTTTGGTAGCTGCGTGTCTTTGGTAGCATTTCCCAAAGTATCATGAGTAGACAAAGTGTCTTAGTGACCTTTCTCATTTTGTAACTAAACACTATGACCAAAAGTGACTTGTGGAGGAAGACTTAATTTTAGCATACGGTTCTGGCGTGAAGCCACACTCCATTCTCAGTGCAAGCAGTCAGGCACACGTGTATATACAAATTGCTTGAGCCTTTTGCTTTTAGCGTTAGGACCTTCTGACTTCTCTTTGAAAGCTTTTTATACATTTTACACACAAGGCTCAGGAAGAGCTTTAGTCAACACCTGTCCACCTCCCATTCTGGCATGCTCAGTCCATGTCACCATTGTGACTGACATAACTGCAAATGGTTTTAGGTTTCCTGTAGGAAAAATTGAGGGGAGAATGCCCCCTAAAGCCATTTCTTCCCCCCATAGCAAGGTTTCCTGGGCCTACAGTCCTTTATAGCAGGTCTATGTGCAGTTGACATTCAGGAAGGCCTGCTGGGGCTTGCCTGAATCCATGGGTATACCTTTATCATCTGCCTTGTTTTACTTGGTGAACTTCAGAGTCCAAGGTTCATTTCTACATGGTTTTTAAATATGTACCCTGGGTATCTGGGGGCATCAGTGCCTGTACTCCAGTCCAAAATCCTTATAAAATAGCATAGTATTTGCATAAAACTTGTACAGTCCTCCTCTGCATTTTAGTATTTTATTTTCTGAGATAAGCTCTCACTGTGTAGCTTTCTCTGGCAGGCCTGGAACTCACTCTGTAAATCTAAGCTGGCCTTAAATTTACAGAGATCTGCCTGCTTCTGTCTCCCTGTACTGAGCTCTTCCATACATTTTAAAATTCTGTCTAGATTATGTAAAATACTCAGCACCATGCAAACACACTGTTATATACATGCTCTGAGAATAATGATAAAAACAGTCTGCACATATTTTTTTTTCCTGAATACTTTTTTTTTTTTTTTGGTTTGCCTTTTTGAGACAGGGTTTCTCTGTATAGCCCTGGCTGTCCTGAACTCACTCTGTAGACTAGGCTTGCCTCGAACTCAGAAATCCGCCTGCCTCTGCCTCCCAAGTGCTGGGATTAAAGGCGTGTGCCACCACTGCCTGGCTTCCGAATACTTTTGATCTTTGGTTGGCTAAAACCATAGAAGTCAGAATCTATGGTAAGAACCTGTGCATAGATATGGCTAATGTACACAGCTATGAGCTCTTTCTGTGTTTTGGGACTGTATTTTCTGTAGTAATATTTAACAACTTTAACTTGTAAATACATCTGTGTATTCAATCGTCTGAAATAGGTATCACAATTCACACTGTTCACAGAAGCAGCTTAGCTGTAGAACATGAGTGATTTGCTGCCTTGGGTCTCAAACTAAAGGATTTCAAGATCTAAATGTCCTCCAAAGCCAAGGTAATGGAGAATGAAGTGTAAAAAGCAAAAGAACGAACTGCAAATACTCTCTGTGTATAGTGAGTACCTTTGGCTGTGTTTTGGTATAACTGAACAAAATTCTGAGACTTACTCACCCAGCTCTGTCTTCTGCTGGGGTGGAGTGAGCCTGCACTGTGGCAGTTCACACTTTGTTTAGACAAACCTCACAGTTGTGGCTGAATAGCTCCCTATGGACCTGAAATTCAGGGCTCCAAACTTAAACTTTAGCGCTTAACTTTTTCATTTTGTTACCTACTTTGGTTTTCCCTGTTTGTCTGTCCAAGGTAATGGATGAGGTAAGCATTCTTTTAAAAGTTGGTTGCCTTTCTGATTTATTACTTCCTTGAGGAGGGGATAATCATGTGTTCTCAGTGTGGTGCATTAGAAAGGGGAATTCTCACACACTGTTGCTGGGGATGGAAATTAGTACAGCCTTTGTGGAAGGCAGTAGATCTAGAGTAGCTATAGAGAGTTAAAACACACAGAACTCTCATATGGCCCAGTAGTCCCACGCTGGGCTCTATATCTAAAGGAAATAAGGTCATTATATTAAATAGATATTTGCACTTTCTTCTTCATTGTATTCACAATAGCCAAGATATGGAATTAATTACAGAGCTTATCACTGAATGTGTGAATAAGGAAACTATGGTGTGTGTACCTAACAGGCTATTACACAAGGAAGAATGAGGGCCTGGCATGAAAAGCTGACCTGAATCTAACATTATTTGAGATGACTCATTAGGTAAAAAGGTGCTTGCTTCCAACCACGGTGACCAGAGTTGAACTCCTGGGACTTATGTGGTAGAAAGAAAGAAGTGGCTTCTACCAGTTGTCCTTTTACCACCACAAGCTTACTGTGGCTAAGTCTGTGTCTGCAGGTTGGATACTGCCTTTCTAAAATATTTAGAACCAGAAATGTTTTGCTTCAGTTAACTTCATTTTGGGGACTAATGCTTATACAGTGAGGTAGCTTGGCAACTGGACTTAAGTCTAAATTAATGTTTCCTACACATCTCCTATCTCCTATGGTGTGGCTTGGCCTGAGGTCCTCTCCAAAGGTCCTTTGTGTATGGAGGCTTTGTCCTCAAGATGGCAGCATGGGGAGTGGTAGGCCAGGTCTGTGTCAGGTTCTTGGGTCCCTGGTAGTGCAGCCCTCTGAAGGGACTGCTGATTTGAAAAGAGAGGCTACCATCATGAGTGATGGATCTGGGGTAGTCCTTACCAGTAATCAGAGTATGCAGGTACAGTGTATGTGAACTTATAAAATGAAGCTATTGTCCTCAAGAGTAATTTGCCCCACGTACTTTATTATAGTAACAAAAAGCTGGCTTTTACAACACCTTATGAGGAAGGAAAGTTTGTGCAATATTTTGGTGGGCATGCAGTCTGACTGCAAATCCTTGTATGAGGTCAGAGAAGGTTTTCCACTTGTGGCATCATAAAAGATTTGGGAGTTTAGAACATTTTAGTCTTTAGATTTCAGATTAGGGCGGTTTAACCTACAACTGGATAGTCAAGCACTTTAATGAAGACCCCAGTGGTAAAGGGCAACTAAATGATAGGTGAGACACTGAATTCTTGTTTTCTTCACCTCCTTATGGTACATACAATAATAAGCATGGAAATGTGAAGAAAGAAGAGAAAGGGACTGATTAAGCCATAAACCGGATACTCATCTCATATATAACAGGGGCACCTACAGCAGGGAGACTGGCCAAGTAAGGAGACAGCTAAGCCAAGGTTCTGCTTGTCTTGTATGCCTTCTTAACTGGCTTGGTGCCTTTTGACAAATGTTGTCTTTTACCTGGACGCTGACTTTCCGTGTGAAAGCCTGAGGGGCTCTAGTTGGTGCTCTTTAGGCACTGGTGGTAGCTTTGGATTTTTACACTGGCACAAAGTCCACTGACTGGTCCTTTCACATCATGGAGCTATACCGGGTTCATTGATGCTAACTGTTGCCAAGGAATGTCAGGCAAGTGCTTAGCAATTGATCTGCAAACACTATGAACAAGTGTAATCTTAGCCTAGTCCAATAATAAAGCAGATGATAATCCTGTGTATCAGAAGAATAAATTAGTATATTAAAATATAATATAATTGTTCTTATTTGTCTTCTCCTTCAAAGAGCTTAGAGTTTATTACGAACATGATTGAAAATTTTAATTTGAAACACAGCAAAGCTCTTTCCATTTCAGGAATGAGAAAAGGCAGGAAAAAGCTAAATAAGTTTCAGGCATCTGATGGCAGGTTGAGATGAGTATTTTATGTTGGGATAGTTTTTGGTTTTGGGCAGGCTGCTGCAGAATAGATTTTAGAAAAGACTTTGCCCATATTCTCTCAGCTGATGACACAGATAATCATTTCATAGGTAGGCATGGTGTGGAATTTTGTGTTTTCAAGGCTTGCTTTGTCTTTCTGGTGGCTCAGTTACTTACATTTCTGTTTTTCACCCCATTTATCAATGTTGAAATGACTGAGTAAGATTTAGCTAGGAGTACAGCACTTCCTGAAGTGTGAGACAGGAAGCCAGACCCCAAGGCACCCCAAAGTTGGGGAGAGGAGGGCAGACAAGCAGTTACTTATCATCCTTATTCTGGAACGACCACACTTTCACCATTCTGGGGTGTGGCTCCTGGAGACATCAAAAGTTCAAGGCAGCTGTGCTCACCCCTCTCAGGACTATATCTTATCTCTGCACTTCTGATGGGCAGCTGCAGCCAGAGCCTGCCTTTATTTCTCTTCAGAAAGTGCAGTTGCTTAAAACAAAGGAATTCCACTGATGACAGTCCATCAGTCATCAGGGACCAGTCCATCCCTGTCACTGCTGAGATGACGGCAGAGCTCCTGTTACAGTCGCTGAGATCAGAGAGAATGTCTCCCTGTGCTCTTAGCTGGCAACTTTGTCCTCACTCTGCTTTTAGAAACATTCTAAATTTATAAGTATCTAAGGTTGAAATTTCCACTCCAACAACTTAAGGATTTATATGCCACTCTCCACTATATCAGATAATTTTTTAAATTAAGGTTTCTACAACAGGGCTAGAGGCCAATTTGTATTTTATATTCAGTACAATTAAAACTGTGTCTCTTTGGTCTAGTCCTGCCTTTGGTCAGAGCCTGCTTATACAATAATTATTTACTACATTAAGAAGTCAGCTCAAGTCCTTCTCCTATTCTGAAGGTTTTAATAAATATTGATCAGGACCATTTTTGTTTGCACTTGCCAAAGCAATTTGATGGATTCATCATCTGATGTTATCAAATAATGAAATATGAAAGAGTGAATAGAATTACCCTCTTGTTCTGTGATTTTTTATTTAGGGCCTTCATTTTACTTTCATAATTGTGTTTGTCTCATACTTCTGTAAATGTTCTTTTGATTACCAAAAGGTGAGCCTGGGTTAAGGAGAGCTATGCTGTGCTGAATAGCAGTTTAGAGTCTTTTCAATTAAAATAGTTTATCAGATAGCACTTTGGAGAGTTTCAATTTTAAAAAATAATTTATCTGATATCACAGGGTGAAAAAAGGCATATAGTATATTGCCCTCTGGCAGTAACAAAGGCTCAGATTGTTTATTAATTAGTAAGATTCTTAAATTATATATTATCTATATTTCATAGACTAGAAATCTGGAGGGAACTGCTGGTGTAAGCTGAAAAATAATTCAGAGACCCTGTGGCCCTTTCATCTTTAAGTAAAGCAAAGGAAACACTAACTTCCCAATAGATAATGCAAAGTGTGCTTCAAAGGGAGACCTGACCTTGGTACCAATGCTGAGCCATCCAGAAATGCTACAAGTGACAACTTCACATGGAAGGCATGCTCCTTGGCCTCAAGAAGTTCTCTTATTCGCTCTTTAAAAATAACATCTTGTCTAGGCCTAGGTCAAAGGTGTCCATGGCAGAAGTCAAATGTTTAAATTTAAAGCCAAGCTAAGCCAGGATTGCAGTCTACCCATTGGCCTGAACCATTCCTCATGTATTGAGATTTGAGAAATGATAGGAGAGTAAGGGAGCCACGGACATGAGACAAAAGCCAGGGCTTGGTGCTAAGAATGGCTAGTGTTGAGGATGGGATGGGAGAGTGAATGGGTGAATTTGCACAGAATCGCTTGGCTTTGCTCAGAAACCACTCTTTGTGCCAAAGAGACCTAGGTAACGGCTTGATTGTAGCAGCTGACAGTTATGGCAATTCCATTCCACCACACAACTGTGGGGACAGGCGGGGTGACGGTGAGGGGGTGCTTTACGGAAACCCAGTCTCTGCTACGCAGCAGCATTTGTTGGACTCTTACAGGACACTCACTCAGCCTTTCCTTTCTATTTAGAAATCTCAACACGTGTCAATATTGTTAGGGGTTTCTCCATTTAGTAAAAACAAAGACCATGTATTTCATCATTAAAAATTAAAAGGCTGGCAGTGGGTCTGGTGGCATACACTTGTAATCGCCTACTTTCGAGGTAGATGCAGGAAGATCAGTAGTTCTGACTTTCTTGAGACTATCTAAAATGCACATGCGTGTGCGAGTGCGTACACACACACACACACACACACACACACACACACACACACGGAAGGAGGGAGGGAGAGGGAAAGGGAGAAGCAGAGGTGCGGGGGGGAGGGGCAGAGAGAGAGGCTAGAGGAAATCCAGCCCCCTCTGAAATCCATGATTATTTGAGAAGTATAAGCATATGCAAATACCAGGTCCCAACAGCAAACACTTGAGGGTGTATTAACTAAATGCTTAGGTTATTTATGAAGGAGAGAAAACCTAAATAAACCAAAGCTACAAAATGGGCCACCTGAGATTCAAGGACATGTGACTCAGGATGGATGTCAATTAGGAAAGTAATGGAGTAAAGAGGACGGAGCTAATGGAAGCATGTACAGTATCCAGCAGGGCTTAATTAAAGACCGAAGACTCTGACAGATGTGATGGATAGCTGTGGGAACTGTGAATTTGGTGGGTGAAAAGACCACTGTGGGTGATACATATTTGGCTGTCAGCAAACTGTTTGATATACTAAGTCTAAAAGTTGTAGATAGCAAAATGCATTTATTCTGAATGGCTACCCCTGACAGGACATCGGCAGAAAGCCCAACAAAGGGTAATGTTAAATGCAAGTCAACAATTTCAGAGAAGGAAGCATCTATTGAATACTAAGGACACTGGCTTTACAACTGATCTCACTTAATGCCTTAATTAGTGTGCAGGAAGATAAGCGAGCACTGGAAAGGGCAAATGTTAGTAAATTGGGCAGGGCTGTGAATGGCAATAAAGAAGGAGAAATAACATAATGGTCTCTAGAGAATTTAGAACGAATCATTACAAAAGGAGGTCCGTCTTAGAAAGGCCCACATGACCACAGCAGGAGAGTTCTAACCTCCTGCCCTCAAAGGCTGGGAGGAAGTGAGAGCAGCCCTGGAAACCAGTCTGGCTATGGCTGGTGGGGAAGCCAGGACTATAAACACAAGGACCAGTTTTAGGGCAAAGAAGCCATGGCAATCCTTTCTTTGATGCACTTCATAGCTCTTTTTCATTTTGTTTCATAAGCCAAGTTAAAAAAGCTCAGAAAGGAACTTCAAATGGGAGCAAAGGGACAAAGGGTTGGGGAATCAATTAAAAGAGATTTAGTTCAGTTTCTGTTCAAATGCCAGCCTACGAATAAGTGAGGTTTCCTCTCTTTGGCCTCATTGTTACAAAAATATATGTTAGTACATATTTTCACATCTTTCCTTGTATACATTCAGAGAACTAGAAACCTGGGGTAGGACACTGCTTAAGGTCACCAGTAGCCTGGGCTTGTCTGACTTTGGACAGATACTGTGGGAACAGTTGTTAGTCTTTCTGATACTTCTTTTCCTCTTCTCAGGAAGAGGAATAGTAAAATGGACTGAGATGATTAACATCATTAGCTGCACCGTCAGGTGTCACAAGCATTTATATAGAAATACAAATACAGGATCCTCCATCATTGCTCACACAAAGGAGGTGTGGAGAGGGAAGGAGGGAAAAAGAAGTTAGGCAGGAAGCTGGTGCCAGATGTGAGAGACCTGAGGGTTATACAGAGTCATTCCTAGGTAGTGGGATGGGAAGTGCGGAGGCAAATTTAAGGACTAAGTATCTTTTAGCTTGTCTACATTGTTAAAATAGTTATGATCTATTAGTATCAGAACTTAATAAAAGAAGAGATTTCAACATTCATAAACAGAAAGGAAAAAAATTTCTTGCCACAAAAGGCTAAACATGTCACCATATGAGAAACTAACAAATTCACTACTTGTCATTAGTTTCCTGACTTTTCTGTGGATGAGACTGTCCAGCTTCAGGTTACAAGGCCCAGGTGGTTTGAGGCTGAGCCTGTAGTAGTGAAGATGGAGAATCTAAAGACTGAAGATTTTAGAAAGAAGTCAACCTGTCTCAGAGGCCTCTTCAGCTACAGCAAGGGTGGGGCTCCTAAGAGAAAGAGCCTCAGACTGTTGATGACACAGTTTCTCTCTGTCAATCAGATCAAATCAACCTTCCGGAAGCTTCCTCACAACTTTAAGTCTTCAAACTCAGAGCTCAGCAAAATCAATTTCTAAGAAAGAGAAGGGTACTGGTACCTCAGCAGAGACTACTGTCGCCAGTATCTTTCATTACTGAGCACAACACATGCTTGGACTGTGTCTAGGCAGGACACGGAAAGCTGGCAGTAAGAGCACAGGAAATAGAAGACTATCTTTTCTCATAGGTCTTACCCGGCACCTCAACTGATGTTGCTAAAATGTGTGAGGGGCAGTTGTCATTCGCAGAGCATAAACGAGGAGGCTATGCCTCAGTTATTGCCGACAACTATATAAGGAAGCTTTAACTTTAACTTGGTGGACGTGCTGACTAGAGTGAGAAATGTCCTCAGAGGCTCACGTATTTAAATATCTAGTTCCTGCTGTCAATGCTGTTGGGGGAGGTTATGGAACTTTTAGGAAGTAGGGCCTAGCTGGCCTCCCTCTGTTCCTGGTGTGCTGCTGAACTCTGCCATGCTGTCCCTGACATTGTGGAAGCTAACCCTCTGGAACTCAAAGCCGGAATAAACTCTTCTTCCCTAAGTTGCTCTTGGTCACGGTATTTTTTATCAGAGCAGCAAAAAGTAACTGATATAGGGAATAAGTAATGGGACAGAGGTAAAAATTTCAGGTAGCCAGAATCCAAAACCTACTGCACTGCCTAGTTTATGTCAACTTGACACAAGCTAGTCATCAGAGAGGAAGGAGCCTCAAGTGAGAAAATGCCTCCATAAGATCCAGCTCTAAGGTGCTTTCTTAATTAGACATTTATGGGGAGGGCCCAACCATTGTGGGAGATATCATCCCTGGGTTGGTGCTCCTGGGTTCTATAAGAAAGCAGGTTGAGCAAGCCATGAGGAGCAAGCCAGCAAGCAGCACTGCTCCATGGCCTGCTTGTGCTCCTGTTCCGACTTCCTTCAAGGACGAACAATGTGGAAACGTAAGATGAATAAACCCTTTTCTCTCTGTTGCTTTGGTCATGGTGTCTCATCACAGCAATGGTAATGCTAACTAAGACACCGCCCAAGTTTCTACTGGATCTCTAGAAACTTTTGGAAGCTCTAGTAACCGAGGAATCATTTCACAGAAGAAGTGACGGATGCAGGAGTTTTGGTGTAGAATTGGAATTTGAACCTGAATAGAGTGTCTGGAGGGAAACAAAATATAGCACATAAAAGTACCCAAAGGAAAATACATTTATGGGTGGGGTAGGGTGTACCTCTTTGAGGAGTAGAATGACGATTTATTTAAAAAGGACCTTTTTTTTTCTTTACACAAAAAGACTAATAACAGGATTTTTCATAGACCCTCTTAAGTCTATATATAAAAGGGTCTTTGAAGGTAGAAAATGTATATAGCATTTGCCCTCCTTCTATAGAAAGAGGCCAACTGTGAGGAAGTGTGAACAATCTGTATGCCTCTGTTTACCTGCTTAATGCCAGCCTATGGCCCTAGGACACACCCAATTTTTTTCAAAGACTAAAACTAATTTAGAAATAAAACCTTAGTTTCTTTCAGAAATAACTTAGAATTAGTGAAGAGCAAGCAAGACATGAAATTTAATACAAGAAATAACATTTTTATTGGAGTTAAAAAATACCGTGGTAACAAGGCAGGTAAGGGGACTTTGGAGAGGCCAGCACAGGGTTACAGGGCTGTCTGCCCAGGCTCGCCTCTGACTCTGGCATGCATGATGCAGGAGGGAAGTTGATGTGTAGCCTGCCTACCACATTATGATGTGAAGAGATCTCTGGTGTTGGAAGGAAAGTGCGGGGCAAAAGTAAGGAGGCAACACAACGGCTGGGCAGCTGCTCAGAACATCAGAGAAGATGTAAGTCTGTGTGTGGAGAGCTCACGTGTTTAGCGAGAGCAACTTTACCTCCCCTGGGCATCAGTGGTAATGAAAGGAGGGAACCCAGGTGCAGGGCCGGGCGGGCTTGCTCCAAGCCTGTGTGGGGCAGGCAGCAGGGCTGGACTGCTATGCCCTGCACGCAGAACAAACAGAAGAGCACTGAGCTAAACAGAAACTGCCTGGTTTGGGATGCCTAGGAAAGGCCGAAAGGAGGCTTCAGGGGGTGACTTGGTGTTCAGTATTTTATCCTGACGATGCTCACCAGGGGACATTCACATCCCAAGATAGAATCAAGCTGTATGTTTCAGATTTGTGCATTCTACTCAAGTATGTTATATTACCATAAAAACATGGTACCAGGGTCTGGGGCCATAGTTCGGTAGCAGAGCATCTGCTTAACATACAGGAGGCCAAGGGTTCAATTTTTAGCACCAAACAGCAACAACCAACAAGACAAACTCCCCAACAACAAAAAACACAATTTGAAACATGGTTTCACATGCTTCTAATCTTAGCACATGGGAAGAATTAGGAGTTGAAAGTCATCCTTGGCTACACTGCAAGTTCAAGGCCAGCCTGGGTTATATCAGGAGGCCTTGCCTCAAACAAAGTAAAATAACACAAACCCACCCCCCCAAAAAAAAAACCCCACAATCAACCAAACACACACACACACACACACACACACACGCACGCACGCACACACGGCTTGGGCTATCACTCAGGTTAGAATGCTTGTGTAGCACACATGAGGCCGTGATCTATCTCCAAGTCTGCAAAATCCAAAATAAGAACAAAGCCCACATTAGCTTCTTACTCCCTATGCGCTTCCCTCTCAAATAAACAACAACAGAAAATAGAAAGGAAAGGGAAAGGTCAGGGGTTGGGGTGGGTACCTGGATATATATTTTAACTGTCAGTTTCATACGTAACTTTAAGAAATGCTAATGTTTTGAACTTTGAAAGTGCAATGCTAATTGAAAGAAGCTAGCTGTAAAAGACTACTTATTGCATAATTCCATTTATATGATATGTCCAGAGGAAACAGAAAGTAATTAGTGGTTGCCAGGGGTAGGACTTGCAGAGGAATGAGGAGTGATTGCTAATGGATACAGGGTTTCTTTGTGGGGCAATGAAAATATTCTAAAATTAGCCAGTGATGATGGCTGTACAACTCTAGCTACACTAAAAACCAGGGAATTGCACACTTTAAAAGGGTTAATATTTATGGCATGTAAATTATTACTCAATAAAGCTATTACAAAAATGCAAATTTTATGAACTACAACCCTGACTTAAGTACACAGAAGACATTAGTCCACAGCCAATACCGCTGCAAGCGTTTACCCATTAATCAGGACATTGGCTGCAGTGCAGAGCTCCCCTTCGGTAATTGCAGCAAAGATCTCCCAAACTGACAGATGTGGAAACGCGTTCACTAAGTGCCCCTGAAATGCACGAAAGCCATTTCTCAGGACTCCACACTTCCATAGGTTAAGTGACTGCTACCCTTTTGCACTGTTCTCAAGAAATGCTGTTCTCAAGAAAACTTTATAGTAACAAATAATGGCTAGCCCTTATTAGAAAAATGGGTGTGAATTGTGACAGTTCTGTGTGTATAATTACAGAGTAATAGAAACATAATTGAGCCAAGGATTCACTAATGATTGTGTTAATGTTCGTTATTAAGAAGGACATTAATTAAGGGGAGCAATTAGCATCTGACATTCACTCCTGCGGTACTCTTTATAGGCACACCTGACTTAGCAAAGGCTCGTACAGGCCAGCTACCTGCCGAAGGTCACCTGGTAAAAACCAGCACTGAGACTGAATTTTCTCTTTCAAGACTGAATTTTGATTACAAAACAACATGCTAGCCCAACTGCGTAGAGCATTCTACTTAAACTATTTGAGTTGGACTACAAGGAACAGGAATCAAAAATAGGAGACAAAACCCACTTACATACCAGGAGAAGCTCTGAGGTCTCCTTTGTGGCAGCTCTGTGGGAAGCCCTAGGGTCTGATGGAAGTGTACACGCCTACAAGGATGTATTAAGGATGCTGGTGGCTGCTACAGTGTGAGTGTGGTGCCACTGTTAGTTACTTCTTGTAACTACTGGTCATTTGCACAGATAAACTGGATCCTCATTTATAGGCAGGACTAAGCAAGTCTTTATAGTTGCATTGAGGCTACAGTAGCAGGAAGGTGGAGGACAGTGCTGCCTGAGATCTCAGAGGTTATAGACTTTTAAAAAGTTAAAAATGTGCATGGCTATGTCTTTGACTGCATGTATTGTACACTATGGACATGCCAGCACTCGCAGAGGCCAAAAGAGGACATAGAACTGCCTGGAACTGAAATTATAGGTGGTTGTGACCTGTTTGATGTTACTGGAAACTGAACCAGACCCCTGCAAGAGCAGTATATACTCTTAACTGCTGTATTCTCTCCAGTACCAAGGATACAGATTTTTAAAGCAAATATTTGCTGATCCCTAAAAGGAAAAGAAAGGTCTGAACCAAAGGTCAGAGCTGGAACTGTTTGTCTAATTTCCTTTATGCTTGCAGCCTTTACAGTCAGAGTCTCAATTTCAAATGCTTTAGGAAAATATACAGAATGTTATCAGACACTACCATGGTCCATTGTGTAGTGGACTACATGTTATAGTCAATGACAGGAACTATGTCACCTCTTTGTAACCTCTGTGTCATACACACGTTGCTCTCATGACCTCTGTGTCGGGAGGAAAGCCACAGGGAAAGAAGGTGGAGACAAGAACTCCAGAACAAACACCGAGCACACACACTCCTTTCAGTCTCTTTCCCATCCTGATCCATCCATGCAGGATGAGTTATTTAAAGTTATCCATGGGTCAGAAATCGAGTTAGGATTCGACTTACTCTGCCTAGACTTCAAGTTGCTGGTTCCATGATGAGACAGGGCTCCATCATTAGATCAGTCTTACACACCATCACTATGGAGTCACGGAGGGGAGTGTGGGAAAGACACAACAAAGAAACCTCTGCCTCCCTTCAGTGACACAGATCTGGCCTGCTTCCTGCATGCAACACTCCCACTTCCTTCTCAACAAAGATGAAATTCCTCCCTGGAGGAGAAGACTCACCTACTCAAGACCACAGCACCATTCACTACAGCTTTTAAAGGTTTAACTCAAAGAACACCAAAACTGCAGGTGATGCTGGGTGAAACCACACGTCTTTTATGGGTCAGCAGCGGGACAGTTGCTCCTTGAATGTTCTCTGAATGTACCCTCACTTCAGACTGACATTTCTGTTGGAAGTCTGGTTTACTGGCATTCATTTCTAATGTTTTCAGAGAGAAATATTTCAAATGTGGTGAAACAAACATTAGTTTGTGACCCAAATGTTTCTACAGAGCACTTCTCAGGCTGGGTGTGTGTGAATGTTTGGAAACCATTTGGGCAGGAAAACTATGCGGAATGTGTTCAGGAACAGCTGCTGAGGGGACAAACTCCCAGCAACTGTAGCCAGGATGTCCATGTGGCAGTGCAGGCACTGTGACATTCCTGTTGTGTCTCTTCCAGTCCTTGTTTTACTACTAGTTGGGGATTTTGATCACACTGTTCAATCCCACTGTACCTCAGTTTCCACTTCTGGGAAACTAAATGTATTAGGCTACACTTGATGGCATCTAAAAACTGTTGTAATCCATGGGAGGGCAGGAGAAGGAAGAAGGGGCAACATTATTAATAGTATTTCCATGTTCCAGGAAATGCAATTTATGCAGAGAGAGAGATGAAGAGATGAGGTCCTGGGTCACACGCTCATCAGCACGAGGTTGGACTTAAATCTGCATCTTGAGCCTGAAGCCCGTACCCTTCCATTATACCACACTGGCTTACAGCAATTTATCTGCTCCCCTGGATTCCTCAGGGCCTCTGTACTAAACGACAGTGTGCCAGGTTGCAGACAGTCCCCATTTGTTATTTGTTCTTTGACTTTATTATTCTAGTATGCATTGTGTCACTCAGTTGTTGCACGCATATGACACACACACACACACACACACACACACACACACACACAGACACACACACAGAGCTTTGACAAGAACACAGCACAGAGTGTGCTGGGAAATGTGGGTGATGCAGCTTTATTTCAGTGTCTATTCAATTGGAGGTAATGGCAGCTTCATTGTAATAAAAAGCTTTATTATGCTTTGTAATGAAGACACAAAGCACTTAGTGGAAATCACAGTCTTTTAAACTAATCTGCTTTCGACTCTATTGCAGAGATGCAGATACAGGGGAATTCAAAAGTGGTTTCTACAAAATGATTCACCCAGAATAGCAGAATCAATAAGTGGGCATCCAAGATTTGCCAGGGTTTCTCATCTCTTTTTCAGGGTTGGGCTGGGCGCTTGTCTGTTCTTCCCCAACATGTTTGTGGCAGGTGCACTCTGATCTCTCTGTTTTAGTCTGTTTGTGAGTACTTCTCAGTAAATACCACCATGGACTCTGAGGTCATAATCTGGTGCACTATTCTGCTAGTATATGTATACACTTGCATGTGCATATGCACACTCAAACACACATGCTCATGCATGCCCACAGATAGCTGGCTCAAGGGAGAAAGGGGGATGAGGCTTTTAAAGCCTTCAAATAAAGACTGAAGCTGTTGTTGGACTACACACAGATACAGAGTAATTAAAAAGCTCTTCAAAGAATAGAATAAGTCCATTAAATCCAGTTAAATACTTTTTCAGAAATAGCACAGAGCTACTTCTTGATGTTCCCTCCGCTCACAATGACTAGAGGAGGAATATCTCACTTTCCAAATGGAACTTTATGGAGTTCTCAATAAGTCCCCTCAGCACTTATCTAAATCTTTAATTAGTTCTATAATATACTGATGATATCAAGCCTAATTAAATTTATATAGATAAGGCGCAATGAAATTCTACCAAGTGAGCTGGAAAGCATATATTAAACAGTAAATTTAATGGTTCGAGCTGATAACTACAATTTTATATCAAAAATTAAATTCAATTTACATGTTGTATTCAAATTGATTTTGAGTGTGCAAATTATTGGAAAAAATCTCTGAAATATATCAGTAAAATTGCTAATCTAGCCTACTTAAATATCAGTTATTAATGCCTACATTTGCAAATAAGCCACACACATTTGCATTTTTACTGAGTATAATAAAAAATTATCTAAATCTTATGCTATTTTGTTAAAAATATTCAGTAAATTTTTTTCTTTTTGACCTATGCATAAATTAAAAAATTGAAAAATGACCACTGGATCTAAAGAAGAGTTGGCAATTCAACATACAGCAAATAAAGATGACATATTTCTCTGCCAACTAAAGCAGTTTATACTGTCCTTCATGGACAACAATTACAATGGCAAAATTCTCCCTTAGGACCAACTGGAATAAAACCATTCACAAACATCTGATGACATAATCATAGGTGGAGGTAGACATATGCAAAGTGGGTGGCATTTACTGTCAGGATGGGGAGGGAAAAGAAAACAGGCATTTCTGCCTCACAGAGGGAAATGGTACACAACAGCTCATTCCATTGCCTTGAACAGGTCAGCAAAGGGTAGGCCTCCTGCAGCCTATGGGAAATAACTACTCAATTAAAGAGCCAACCATATGGATCATGTAATTTTATCAATAATAGTATTGTGCTCAGTCAGTTTATATTGAATTGCCTACATCTTAAAAGCACTAGCCTTAAGCATGGCTTGTATATTTTTCTTGGTTGACACATACAAATATTGACAATCATATGATTATAAGTGCATTTCAATGCCCTCAGAATTACTAACCTTTAGTAATAATGTATGCACTGATGACTTTACCTTTGTTATTGGGAATTTTCCCCAAGACATATATTTGCCATCTAGATTCTAACTTATCTTTCAATTGATGATTGCTTTATTAAATACTTATCAAAGGCCATATGGAAGCATTATATGAGAGATGCAAGTAATATGTTAATAACTCCAGAGAACAGAAAAATGAACTGGTCAATCATTTCAGAGGAGAGTAAGGACTTCCAGGTGTTTTGGAGGATAGAAATTTAAGAATAAGTCATTCAACCAGGTAGGACAAAGGCATGGAGGTTGGACCATAAGTCACAGGAACAGGAGAGTCCAGGACATATAATGAGAGGAGAAGCCATCTGGTTAAGTGCAAAAAGTATGAGCTAGGTAGAGTATAAATCCTAAAGATTGAGCCAAAAAGTTAGTTGAAGAGATATGTGTATAATTATCCCAACTACCTCATTCACAAGATGGCTGAGGAGAAGAGAATGGAAGTGTGAACATCAGCTGAAAGATGCTTTATTCTGGATATGATAGAGCCGTGGAGGCAGGGACAGTAACAGGGACAGAAATGAGATCTGCTTAGAGGAAAAAAACCAAGAGTGCAAGACAGAAGATAGCCTACGGAGGGGTGTTAGTGATTAAGATCAGGTAGGAACCAGGTTCAGCTCTGGCAGATTTTGAAGCCACTATTACAGAGAAGCAGAATTGGAGTAAATAAACCTTCAGTCTCTTAGTAAGAGCTGAAAACAGGGATGACGAACAGCAAGAACTATGTAAGGATGATGAAGGAGGAGCAGGAAGCGGCAAGACTTGTCTCCTGAAAGCAGGGTACTGGCAATGTTAGACTTGAGGACTTGTTTAAGGAGAGAGGACCTTGGGCTCCTTTGGCCTAAGCCTTCCAGGGAGTGCGAGCCTGGGGCTCTGCGGCTTCACCTCACATTTGTTCCTTCTCTTGGGACAGCTAAGCAAAATGGCATGAAAGGCTGGAGAGGTGTAGTCAGCCAAATGGAGGATTCTGATGGGGGCAGTGGCAGCAAGGCACACTAACAGGCCTGAGAAGGTTGCATTACTTTAGCATGCCTTTGTCTATGTTCTCTCATCCCTAGCTGTTTGATTTCAAAAGATAAGAATGAGAGTAAACAGAGAGGGGATTTAGGATACTATAGCATCACTTGAAAAATTTCTAAAAGCACAACTATCTTGTTAGAGAAGAAAAAAATTCACAAGTATATAAAGAGATTTTGATCTGCTCACCAGGCATTTATGGACTCCTGAGGCCTTTCCATGTGCTCTAAGGACTACATGTTTTATGTGTTTATGTGTGCATGCATCCACCCTCTTCTACATGATGTATGCCATAGTGCATATATGCTTATAACCACTTTCCTAACTAGCCTTTCTGTGTCTCTGTCTGTGTGCACATTCCTGAGTGCAGGTGCGTGTGTGCAGGGATATACCTGTCTCTGTCTTCTTGACTACAATTATAAGCATGATCTGTCATGCCAGCCTTTCTATATAGGTTCTGGGACTGAATTCAGGTCCTTAGGCTTGCAAGGCAAATACTTTATAATCAACTAAATTATCTCCTCAGACCCATCTTCCTGTTCATTATTTAGGTCTTATGTTGTATACTCTAAATTCTATTTCTGATTATGTGGATTTTTGTCTAGACTAGAAGAAAGCATAAAGGTGTAAAATATAAAGGTGGGCAGTTCTGGCTCAGGTAAATAAGGGCAGAACATGAGACACTGGATTTATAGCATACTTACATGGATCTTCATACATGCTCAATGGTTTGAGTCTGCTGGCTGCAATTATCCTGCCTCTCAGCACCCTCATATGCAGACCCAGTCAAGCCCTAGGAAGATTTTGTTTCATGTACAACGCACAGGTCATGAAGAGCTCCTAGTTATGGTGGAGAAGCAGATACAGATGGGCATCTATTTGCCTGTGTTCCAACTATTTACTAGGTCTTGGCTCCACACCACCATCTGTGAAAATGAGTGTCTGTGGGTCATGGAGTACAGCAGAAAAACACAGGGCAGGAAGCAGAGGAAGCCTATTGGAGAGGTGAGTGTGAGCTACAAGACCAGGACCTGGAAAGAGATGCCGAATGAAGAGCTCAGAGAGAATAAAGTTAACATGCTATCAATGACTTCTCAACACTATTAACTTATCCACATAACTTAGCGTGGTACTTTAAGGAAATTTAAAGGATATAAAATAAACTAGAGAGGCCAATAGCCCCCAATAACTGACTACACCCAGAGGTTCTCAAAGAGAAGGAATGTGTTGTGTTAATTATTTAATGCGGCCACCGGCCATGCCGACTATCTAAGCTGCAGCAGCTCTGCCTAGCCCAGCTGCCATGTTTCTCGGCTGGAGGCCATGTGCGTGCTGCAGCTAGAATGGCCAACTAGAAACAACAGCCCTGCCACCCACGAGACATCAGCATGGGAGATGGCTCAATCTCCACGCTGTCTCTGCAAAGCTGGACATTGCCTAGGCCATATCGCCATTCATGCAGGCTCAGTAGAAAGATGAGACTCTAATGCTTAAAGATTAATCAAAGGCTTATATATTTGATAATGATCAGTAATAAGATAATAAGATACCTATACAATCAGAAGTGTAACTCAATACCCAACCTAGATATACCAGCTACCTTTGACTGCTACAGACACGTGAACATCCGCCTCTATCTCCTCTCTCTCATTCTCCTCTCTGTCTCCTAGCTCCTCCTTTTCCTTTTCCTCCTCTCCTCCTTACTCCTCCTCTTCCTCTTCCTCTCCTAACTCCTCCTACCTTAGCTCCTCCTACAGGAATGTAAACAGAGGTTCCCAGAGATTGGTACAGCAACTGGGTAAATATTTTTATTCTGTACTGCCTAACATATCCTAGAACTAATGAAAGATTAAAACTTTTATTGTACTCACTAGCACTTTCATGGGAGAAGTCCTAGGCTCCAGCCAATCAGATTGCATGTTAAAATCCCAAGTCTGTCCTGTGGAAGTTCAGTAGAGCCAGTCCGCCTAGATTCCACTAATGCAGACAGCCTCCTCTTCCAGGTGAGCTAGTACCTCTCGAGTCAATACTGTGACTCCTTAGCTTAGCTTGGACCTATGCTCCATTGTGTGGTGACAGCGGGGAGGTTAAAGGCGACTCAATGAACTGAATCCCATTCCCATCTGGACCTTTTGAAGGCATACAGAGGAAAGGTGGGTCTCTCTTCAGCTTCTTCTTACATGCTGTTCTAGGCACTCTGAGAAGAAGTCCCTTGAT
This sequence comes from Mastomys natalensis, assembly GCA_021653895.1. Classification (NCBI taxonomy): domain Eukaryota; kingdom Metazoa; phylum Chordata; class Mammalia; order Rodentia; family Muridae; genus Mastomys; species Mastomys natalensis. Next base: position 8,713 of record JAJTUV010002562.1, on the reverse strand, counting down.
TCTGAACCAGCAGGTGAGTCAGGACACCCTGTTGTGTTCTTCTGTGGCACTGTTCTACAGACTGAAGCTACAGCTTCTCATCTGAACACAGGCAGTGAGGAAACCAGGAGGCTGATTGGGACAGGAAAGCTCTGGAGGAAGGATGGGGACAGAAGTGGATACTTCTCAATTGTGCCCAAGTGTTGGTGGCAACCAGCCTTGGTGGGGTGAGGAAAAGGCAGAAGCCAGCACTAGGCACTCCTCTCAACTAACATGTTGTAAATAACTAAGATGCTCTGTATCTCTCTGCCAGGAGAAAATGCTAGAAAATCAATGATTATTGAGTTATAATCTTACAACATATTTTATCACCATCTTGCATCTTTTGATCATCTGATTTCTTTTTATAATTCAAAGTGTTTCAGTGAAGCAATAAAGCTGCCCTGATCTCCTTCCGGGAGGAAGCCATTCCACTGAAGCAAGCGCCTTCAGAGGGGCTCTGCAGGATCCAGCTCAGGGCACACAGTGAGAGCAACCTGTTCTTTGACTGAGAAACATACTCAAAAGCATGGGGATCTTCTCCCTTTGGTCTTTATCCTTGCTGCTTTCATCTCTCTTCTTGTTGCTACATTCAGTCTTCAATGAGAGTTAAATTCCTTTGCCTAGCCCCTAATTTGACTCACTTTCCGATAATATCAGCTGTCTATAAAATCACAAAAACTAGGGAATCAAGGGACGGTATTCCCCTGCACATTACAATAGGAAGGAGACTGGCAAGTGAATCACTGTTATTTTAATGGTTTTTTTTTTAAAGATTTTATTTTATGAGTCTTCTGCTTGCATGTATGCTTGTGTAGTGCTCACAGTTGCCAGAAGGGTGTCATATCCCCTGAAACTGGAGGTACAGACTTGTTAGCCACCATGTGGGTGCTGAGAATTGGAATCTGGGTCCTCTGGAAGAGGACCTATGGTCTTAAACACGGAGCCATCTCTCCAGTCCACTGTACTGTTTTATACTGCGGTTTTAAACCTCACAATTTGCCTAGAGTATACATAAAGTATCTTCAAGCTACGGAGAAGGAAAATAAAGTAATAAAAGCTTAAGAAACTTCTGGTGGTTATACAGCTACTAGCACATTCAGGGGCCTGGGTCCAAACACCAGGACTGTGTAAACAGCACAAGAATCTATCTCTGTAGCATCTGTATAGTATGCAAAAATTTATAGATTATAGAATGAGATCCTTTAGCATATATGAATTATGTACAAATGATTGCTCAAAGAAAAAAAATCTTTTGGACACTCTGAGAATGCTGAGTTCACACATTAACTTGTATTTCAAGGGAAAATTTCTGAACAGAGAGACTAGACACTGGCCAGTGGCCTCTTCATTCTGCATTAGTTCTGTAATTGAGTACAAGGATAACACAGACAATATTTTTTTTCAACAGATCTGCTGGCATGAACACTAATAAGCTATGAGCATGAGATTAATAGACAACATGTGTAGACCTTATAGTCATGCTGAGATAGACATCGCTGTTCCCAGGGACTTCCCACCAAATCCAGTCTGTTTCAGACTGGCTTTGAGAAGGCATCTTCCATTTGTGCTAGCAGATAGACTGGGGTGTGCATGTGATAAAATTTTGACCAGTAAGAGCCACAAGACGTCAGCTTAGGAACTGCTAAAAAATGTTTCCTTCTTGGCCAAAATAAAGCAGAAAAGAAAACACTCTTCTTTTGTGAGATTTTTTTGGGGGTGGGGGGGACACTTGAGTATTCAGCAGCTAACCTCAGACCACAGAAGAAGCTTTTGGGATGAAGGTGACATTCGCAGAAGGAGGAAGAACAGAAAGATGCCATGCACTCGATTCTTTAATGACATCAACAGCACAGTGAATTACCAGACCTTCAAGCCAGCCTATTCTTAGGGCTTCAAATTAATAGGAGAGGAAATATCTATTTTTGAAATACATGTTTTAGTCAGGCCTGGTGGTATATGACAGTACTCAGGCACTTGAGACTGAGGTAGGCTGAAGCATCACCTGGAGAGTGAGGACAGCCTGGGCAGCACAGTGAGCCCAGTTTCAAGTCAGGGTTTCTGCTATATGCAGTCAAAGCATGCTAATAGGGGCTTAGAGAGATGCAGATGACCTGGATTGGATTCCTAGCATGTACATGTGGCTTGCCACCATTTGTAATTTCACTCCCAGAGGATCTGATACCTTCTTCTGGCCTCTAAGGGCTCTCTACACACAGTGCACAGACATACATGCTGGCAAATCACACTCACCTATGAGAAAAATAAAGCAAGAAGACAATGTAAAGAAAGAATCCTAAGAGATGCAGAAGCTCTGGCTTGGCACGACACTGAGCTCTTTTAGTATGTCATGGGTTAGTGTGAAGATGCTATTCCTGGACATTTAAGTCATTTGACATGTAACTTTAGGCATCTTACCAGTCTTACCTGTCCCTGTTTAAGGTGAGGCCACCCCTGCCACAGACCTTTCTCCCTTGTTCTCCTGCCCATCCTCTCAGCCTCCCAGGACGTTCACGTCTCACTTTCTCTCCTCTACATTTCCCTTTCACTGTTCGAAGGTGAGCAGTCCACACTGTCCTACAAGCACAGTAGAGTCTCCTATGCCTTGTGTGCATGAGGACTCATGAGAAGCCAAAGGACTGATGTCACCACAGACACACATACTGGTTAGTGCTGTCGAAGGTGCACATTTATTCCTTCATGGACAGAGACAATCCTCAAACCTCTCAAAGGCAATTGTTCCAAAAATTGTTTAACATGAAATGATTATTTTTTTCCTTTGAACATTTCCAAATCAGTGTTCTTTTCTTACACTACTTATATTTATCAGATCTTGCTTCTTTTTAGCCCCTTAGTAACATTATCTATTTTCGGGTGTCCCCACTACCTCAGACTTTCCCAAGGGAGCTATACCCTTCTTTTCCAGCTGGGACTGGTTCATCTCCGAGCTGCTTCATGGCCCTGCCTTCTCTGTTTGTCGGAGTGGGATCGACTGTTTCTCACTACTATTTCCTGTTTGGCTTGGACACACCTTTGGTTTTTAGTTCCCTAGAAGAAGAACATGATCAGTGCTCCTGTGCCTGGGAGGGCACTGTGAGTGTCGTGAAAGGTGCCCGCAGGTGGGATTCTCTGGGGGAAGAGCTGAGATCTCAACTGTCTGGCCATTTTTTCCTTCAGTCTTGCATTAGGAGGCTATATCCTGGAGTGCTGATGCTCTCTACGTATCTCCTAACATGGATTCTTTAAAGTAAAATTTCTAACATTTGGGAGGGGGAGAAAACAGTACTATGGTTTTCCATTGGCTCTCCTGTCTTTGTCTCCACTCTCATGTTTCTCCCTTTGCCTTGTGTTGCTAAGCCATGCAGCTGCTCACATTTCCTCCAGTGCTCCATCTCTCAACAGTGCCCAGTGTTCTTCTGGGTTCCAGAAACCTGTCTCCATCTCTGGTTCAATGGTGACCCACTTCCTTGGTTTTGTATGTGATTCATTCCTTTCTGGCTGTCTGTGCAGTCTATCACATTGTACCTACCATTAATTTAGACCTAGTAGGCATTGTTAAAAGTGTCAATGTGACACACACTCCCCACTCCCAAGTTGGTGTCTCACTGCATAGCTCTGGCTGTCCCAGAACTTACTATGTGGACAAGGCTGGCCTTGAACTCACAGAGATCCACCTACCTTTGCCTCATGAGTGCTAGTATTAAAGGCACGTGTCAACACACCTGCTGTTACATAATTCCAAGTTGGCACTAATTTTCCCAATTAGTGGTTCAAGGAGGAGAGATACTGCTTACTTGTGGTACCTAAGTGGGCACACTGGGAGGAGGGGCTATTGAAGCTATACAGAATAGTTTTTCATTCCAGAAACTAATAAAGAGCTGTTGGGGTCCACTATGGTGTACTATGGTAAACTCCTAAACATGCAGGATTCTGTAAGTCCCTAGGTGCTGTCTCACTGACAGCTACCAACTTGCAAGAGATAACAAGGTGACTACCATAGTACTCCTACCAAAAAACTGGTGAGCTCAGGCCAGGCTGGTCTTAGCTGGCATCCTTTCTGGGAAGGTGATAATGAATACTTCCAGGAGAGGGTGTTAGATGGCTCTAAGCCTGGCAGGGTGACAACATCTGCACCTTGATGTGGCATGGAGAGGTGCCAGTCAGTCCCATTAGCAGCAGGAAGATGGTGGCAGGGGCAACAGCTTGTATGTGATGGTGATGACAGCCACAAACAGTGAGCCCGGGCTGGGAGCCACAATACTGAGACAGTCACTGGGCAGTGACAGCAGCTGTAGCCACAGGAGAAAGTGCTGACAGACACAAGCCACACACACCTAATGCCTTAATGTAATAAAGCAAAATTGCTTTCCACACGTAGGATATTGCTTTCTAGGTAATGTGGATATAAGGGAAGATTCAGCAAGTTCAAAGATGTTCTGTTAGGGAGTTGCTTTCTGATTTCAAAGGCAAAAGACCTTAGACAGCCTTTGTTTCCATCTCTGTATCACCAGTCCCCAACCTTACCTTTTAGAGAGTTAACTTTTTTCTAGGAAAGCCAGTAGGTTGTAGCAGTGGCAATAAAGAGTCCTAGACCATATCCCCAGAAAGCTGTGTCACTAGGGGATCACACAAGGAGCACTTTATGTCATGCCTATAAACTTACTTGTTAAAATGACCACATCTGAGGGATTCAGGAACACATGAAAACGTACAACACAAACCATTGCTAACAGGAAACAAAGGAGTTCTGTTATACTTCTTTAGCTGCTTGAACTTGATGGACCTATTCTTATAGGGGAGAATTCTTTCATTTGCAAATAGAATTTCCTGTTCTAGTGTAAGACCTTCTTCCAGCTTTGAGGAGCTGCCTGTCAGCCTCTGAACTGGGGACAGCCGCCCGCTCTCCCAAGTGCAATACACTCTTCCGGTAAGTTGCTCTGTCCTAATTAGTTCCACAACTAATTCTTACTAATAGTACTGACCTTACCAGATTCCTTAAAAGATTCCCTTGTTTCCAGACTCTGTGTCTGCCTTGCTCAACAATGCAGGTTTGTGCTCCCCCCCTCGCCCCCCTCTCTGCAGGGTGGGAGTGGGGCAGAATAGTTGCTTATCACTCTCAATTTCTGTTCCTTTTTTCCCCCCAGGTAACCAGCCTAACTGAGATAACCTTTTCCTAACACACCACTCCCCATCTCAGGTGTCCAATACACCAAGGGTTTCTATATTTAAAGTATGTGGACTCATCATCACAGTGAATTTTACATTTTTATTTTCTTAAAAGGAATCTTGTATCCTTTACCACTCTGACCCCACTTCCCAGCCAGCCCAATGCAAACACTAGTTTACTTTCTGCTCTTACATCGGTGTTTTCTAGTCTGGTCTTTTTATAACTGGAGACATGTAGTCTTTTAAAAAACTCATTTATAACAATACTTCATAAATCCTTCATGTACATACAGAATCTATCAGTGATTCAGTCTTATCACACCACAAATTGTGATGTATGACTATGTCATATATGAGTCTACTTTTACCACAGATGGACATATGGCTTGTTTTCACATTGTGGCTACTGTGAAGAATACAGCTCAAAGTGTTTGTACAGATGTTTCTGTTTTCATTTCTCTTGGGTACCTACCTGGGAGTGAGTGATCTGAGCTGTATTTTATCCACTTTATTCTTAAGATTCTACACTGCTCACATTACTGCTCACTGTGTGCTCACATTACTGTGGATAAGCAGGGACCATACATCCATCTTTCTAACTCCAAGAATAAAGTGACTTTTATATACCTTCAATAGACAGTTTTATGAATGGAATGACTAAGCCCTCCCTGAGATGTCCTACCCACCCCAAACAAGTGAGTTCTCTGGGAATTGCTTCAGATGCTGAAGTAATTGGCATAACTTGGTTTTACTAGGCTCTGTCTATTAGACAAATTTGTGTTAAGAAGCTCCTAACGTAGCTGGTTCCCAAGATGTAAAACTAGAGAAGGGCTAATTTAACAGGCTCTACCAAGGAGGGAGAGGTCTACTGTATAGCCAGTGCAGGGTACAAAGAACACACACTTATTTAATGAGGTTATCTTATCTCTTCACAGAAAAAGAACACCTTCATCTAGGCACAATGTAGTGTGCCTAGCGTAGTAACAAAACCACTAAGAGTATCCTGTGGCCATGAGGTTTGCTTCCTTCTAGTCCCTTCTGAGTCATTCTGAAGACTGCTGAAGGTCTCAGGAGCCTCTTCACATCTACATATTAGATTGACCAACCCAAAATAATCTTTTATGACAGTCAGAAGGTGTCTAGTTTAGACCTGAGAGAAAGTAAGAATTTGAAGATAAACCTTAGGTCTTCTTTGGATGGACCAGAGATCCATAGATCCTTCTTACCCTGGCATTTAGAAGGTATTTCTACATTATGATCATGAACTTGGGAGCACAAGATCAGAACCTGCTCCCTCGGGGAGACAGGAGGCTGGTACCAGGTTAGCACCTGACGAGTTAGGTAACAACACTCATGTGCTTCTGGGCAACAATTTCAGAATCAAGTCACTTTCTACCTCTGCTCAGGATTTCACATTATTTTCCTGAAAAGAATTCTTTCCTGTGATCTCTTATCCTCATATAACCCCAGTACTTGTATTTGTTTTGACTTACAGTTTAGTAGAATTTAGATGTAATTAATTGTGCTACAGTTTCAATGCAAATTTCCTTAGGGGGGAAAAGATTCAAATTGATGTAGGCAGAGCAGATATTTATAGCTGAGAGAGAACAGGGTCATATCAATATCAACTGTTAGCTAATAGAACCAACCCTCAGCCTACATTTACTTAGTAACAAGGACAGGGGTTATGTGTAGAGAGCAAATAGAAGTCACAATTATCAACATGCAGGCATTTCCGGTTGTATGAAAGGAAACTAGCCTAGTACTGGGGAAGGGTCACATGATAGTGGTTACCATGGCAGTTTTAGGAACCTGTGGTGTTTAATCTCCATTATCAACTTGACTGGATTTACTGAGTCACTGAGGAGACAGGCCTTGGGGTGTGTCTTTGAGGGTTCCTGAGGAGGAAAGAACTCTCTGGGCACCTGATGTATAGAGAAGGAACAGCTCTATCTCTAAAACCAGGAATGTGCTTGGCAAAGCTGGTGATGGCCTGGGCCTGGGCCTTGGGAGAGCTGTGGCTTCAGATCCTGAGAACCCAACTCTTCCCACCTTATAGGACTATGGTTCTGAGTCCCAAGGGTGCTTATGTGCTCTGTCTATGATACTCTTGAAATACCCTGTGTTCCCCTTGTGCAAAATTTTTGGATTAATTTCTCACTAACTTAGTTCCACTGTATGATAGTTTCTGCAGAGTTTGTCTTATTTCTGCCCTAGAAATAGTATATAGGATGTTGTACTTCTTCTTTTTTGTTTCTTTTGGGTTTTTTTTTTGTTTGTTTGTTTGGTTTTGAGACAGGGTTTCTCTATTGTAGCTCTGGTTGTCCTAGAATTCACTCTGTAGACCAAGCTGGTCTCAAACTCAGAGATGTGCCTGCTTCTAGTGCTGGGATTAAAGGCATGTTGCTATCACCACCACCTGACTACTGTACTTTTTAATAAGCTTGCTTGGTATAAGATATAGCTTATGTCAGACCTCATAATCCCAAAGTTATCTGTCTCCTCTCTTTCTGGTCTCCTGGTTCTCTCTCTCAGGGTCCTGCCATTAATGAATGACCTGCTAGTGCAAGGCAGCATCCTGAATGTCAGCAGTACCAAACTATGTACGGAGACCCAGGCTGAGTAAGAGGGGAGAATGAACTAGTGGCTGCACCAGTTTGCACTCCCACCATTACCGAATAAACATTCCCCTTTCTCATATCTATCTAGCATCTACTGCCATCTGTTTCTTTGACTTTGGTCATTCTATGGGGGTTAGGGGGAGAAAGATGAAATTTCAAAGTAGTTTTAGTTTGCACTTTCCTGATGGCTAAAAATATTGAACATCATTTTAAATCTCCTTAACCATTTGTCTGTCTTCCTTTGAGAACTCTCTGTTTAGGTCCATGCCTTATTTTTAAATTGAGGTGTTTGCTTTCTTGGTGTTTAGTTTTTTGTATACTGTAGATACTAATCCTCTGTCAGAAGCATGGCTGGCAAAGATTGTAGTTTGTTTTTTTGAATTATAGTGTCCTTTGCTATACAGCAGATTTTTAGTTTCATGTGGTCCCAGTTGTCAGTTGTTTATTTTAATGCTTATGTGAGCAGGGTCCTAAAAATCTTTGCCATGCTTGTATGTTGAAACATACACAGTCCCTACTTTCTCCTCCGTCAGATTCAGGATATCAGTCTTAGGTCAAGGTCCTTGATTCACTCGAAACTGAGGTCTGTGCAGGCTGGGAGATATGGATCTAGTTTCATTCTTCTACATGTAGCTATACAGTGTGACTAGCACCATTTGTTGAAGATGCTGTCTTTTCTCCTGTGTGTAATTTTGACTTCTTTGTCAAAAACCAGGTGGCCACAGGTGGTACATTAAAACTGAGTGTGATATGTCCGTTCTTATATTTATCACCACACTTTTTTTTTTTTTTTTAAATATTTACAGCTCTGTAGTAGAACTTAAAATGGAATTTAAGATTATTTTTTCAACTTAATGGTGGCAGGAAGTCACACCAGAGTTCCCCTGCCCAAACAAGACAAAAAAAAA